>JAACJT020000105.1:0-42171 GCA_009936485.2 Gymnarchus niloticus
AGGAATTTGGGAGAGACTATTGATTTTGCCAGCTTATACAGTGTGTAGTATGTCTTTTCTAAATAACATACATTGTGGCCCCACCACCCCCCAGCAAGGCTAACAAAACGTCTGCTCTTTACCTCCTCTCGGTTCAATCTCTCTCTCTCCTCTCCGAAAGCTGCAATGCCGTCTCTCTCTAGCCACTTTCCCCCTCTTCTCTCACCGCCTTCATATGTCACGCATGTGTTTGCGTTCCCACATATGTGAGCTCCAGCGAGGCTGGAGTAGCTTGTTCGAAGCCAAGGAAAGACAGATGGATCCCAGATGGAAAAAGATATCTCCAAGCAGACCTCTCTCTCTCTCTCTCTCTCCCTCCCTGTCTCTCTCTCCTTCTCTGTCCAGGAACCCTTCTCCCACACGCACTCTACTCTCTCTCCATGGGCGGCTGCCAGGATGATGTCACCCACCGGGCCACACCCCCTTCATGGATCTCAGCCAATCTATTTGGTATATTTATCAACGGGCCTCATAATTAACATAACTAATTGTTCTGGCACGCACAAGCAAAACAAAAGCCCTGCCAAGGCAGGGGAGTGCGGCTGTTTTCGACACCCTAAATTGTGAACTTTTACACTATCTGGCACCCTCTCGCGTATTCATTGTGCTATTTGTTTCATTCGGACACCTCTTTGACATCCAGTTTGCTATCTGGACTGCCATCGATTCTAGTCTCCTTCAGATATGTTCGTTTGTAATGTCTGCACGGGAACGGCCAGTTAAATTGCCCATTCCAGCTATTTTTTTGTGTTGCGCAGCCTACCAGGTACCAAAAAATTCACGATCCTGCTCAAGTAGCCAGACTAGGATACAGTCAAATATAGCGAAATACGACGGCCCATTTAGTATCATGGCTTGATATAATTTGAAGAATAAACCGCGGCATAATTTATACTAATATTCTTCCAGCCATTCTTCCTTAATCAAATTATCTTGGTACGGGTCATTGTGTCTCCTTATTACTTTTTTAAATTAAGCAAATCCTTTTAAGAGAAATGCACATCATTACGTTTTTTCCCCCGTATCTGCAAGGCCCAAGGGGACCATGAATAGGGGGCCAGACTTTGGTCGCCCGTTTGGCTCTCTGCTGGTTACAATGGCACTGGTAACGCGTCAGACAGCATAGATTCACAGTGGGATTACTCACTTATTGTGATGTTAATCCAAAGACTCGCATGCATTGTTAAACCTGGAGGGTTAGGGACCCTTCACAAAGTTATTGTGAAGGACTTCCCTCACAAGGCTACCAGGAGGCACCTACAGAAAACAAGAACTCTGGGTCTGAGGACTGCAGGCCGACTGCAAGGCGATTTATTTGGGATTTGTCGTCATTTTTACACGTTTATTTTTATCCCTACTTTGCCTGAAATTAAACTTTTTTGCTTTTTTTCAGAGTTACCGCTTTCCTTGGTACGTTCTCTTAAAATTATCAAAAAAACTTGTGCACACACATACACACACAGATGTTTGTGTTTTGAGTGCCATCTTCTGTTGTGAAAGACTGTCAGGTCCAGTGGGTCACCGGTCCCCAGACCCAAGACCAGAGAACCCTCTTCAAACACAGGGATCAATAAAGCAGTGCACGTTCCCCCCGGCCAGCTTGACGGTCGCTACCAGTAAGCTCATGCGACACCTCTCCTCTGCATTGCAGCTGATATCCTCCAACTCAGCTCAAATGAAAAGCAGCACCAGGCAGTTTAACACCACAGTGACGGCCTCCCCTTCAGTACATCAGGTAAGAGCAGGGTCATCCCGAGGTGACCTCTCTATACACGCATCTTCACGTGTGTCGGAATTTGAACGGTTAAAATACTCCTGCATATTGCACTTAAACATAGTTCCAGCTCAATTCTTTCGGTGGTGTTTATTTGAATATCTTCTCTGTCGTCAGGTTCGAGCACGGTTTGTCTCGTACAGGACATGGTCCTCTGTTATCTTCCGCTGGTCTCTTGTCACTTACTGGAAGCGTGGCCCTGCAGGACTTCCACCTCTATGCTTTTCTTGTATCATCGCTCTCTCTCTACGTCACTGCAAACAAAAGCATCTGCTAAATAAATAAATGCACAAGTCAACGTCATATGCATGATCTCCCTGCCACTGTAATAAGGTGGCAAACGATAAAAAGTTGATAAAAACAATTTCTGCAAGGATAGCCTGTGCTTAATGTGAGCACAAAGGCTGCAGTTTCCATTGTTATTATTCATATGCTTTGAGACACAACTGGCATTATCCAATTAACACGTCCCCTAGGAGCTCAGCAGTGATAGGCCCTGGGAATTCTGGGAGTCCCCAGAGAACCCCTTTGTAAGAGCTGAGATGATGGTCGGCCTAATTGTTATGGCTTTAACATTTCCTTTTTAACTGCACAGCCCTTAGAGCCTGACCCAGAGCTCCAACGGGAGGAGGAAGAGCCGTGTTTTGGTAGAGCAAGAGGTCACCCAACGCCGACACTGCTTCAACAGTGCTTCTGGAGAAAGTGTCTGGGGCGACATACCGGGGAGAGAAGCAACGGGAAGAACAGCCGCGGCGGGGGACTCTCCCAGAAGGTTCATTTCTGAGGTGCACACACATCCTCACACAGCCAATGCATATTACCCAAACACATTATTCAGTTCTGTTTTTGTAGCCTTTTTTTTTAGTATGAGATGCCACATGGAACAACTTTAGTTCCTTCATTTGTTTCTGAGAGAGAGAAAAAAAAGTTCTGCCCACAAAATGAGGTATAACAGCTAACCTAGAGCATATGGTCCTATTCACAAGCACTCTCAGAACATCTACTTTTAGAAAAATAAACAGAAAATTCTGGCGACCACAACGCTTATTGAAAACAGAGCAGCGACACGGTGACTGGAAGGGACTGTTTAGTGGGTAACGTTTCTTCACTCTCACTCTGTATCCTCGAACCCAGCGCTGAGGAAGATGGAGAAGACACAGAGTACGGCCAGCTGAAAGAGGGAAAAAAAAAAAAAGAGAGAGCGTCCTACTTCTGAGGGAGACAGCTGTGAGCCTGACTCACCTCGTTTGATATCTCGTGGCGGAACGCGAACTCTTTTCCCATCCCATGCCAACACGAAGTATCGACATTGAAAGGGACCACAGCGTGACCAAGTGTGTCTCTGAGAGGAAGCGGGCTTCTGTAGCCTCAAAACTACAACAAGAATCTGTATTGGATCCGAGGAGCGACACGTGACTGGAAGATCAGTGCTTTGGTGCTATATCTGTATGGCTTCAGGAAACTTAAAGAGCAGTCGTTTTGCGGAGGCTAATGATCATAACGTATGTGAGGAAACCGCCCTGGAAGATCCTAGTGCTGCTTTTTCACTGTCCCTCTGAAAGAAGCCTAACTTCATGTCCAAATGAATGATGATCCAAAGGCTTTTTACAAGTCCGCCGTCCTTTAAACAGCCCATCGGCGGTCCTCCCACGTAGAAAGCGAGACCGTGGTTTGTAGTCATTAAAGCAAGGCCGGCACAATCTGAAACTAATTAGCATCTGAGCGCAACATCTTCAAGATTTTTTTGCCCTGGCCTCCAACGGCTACATCATACATATAAACTAAAACGTTTACAATAGGTACAGAAGGAATTGTTTTTAAATGTGAGTAAGTTTGCCCCCAAATTGGTCTCAGAAATTTTTGTTTTTCTAAACATTTTTATAAAAGGCTCTATTTACATTTTTTACAGGCCACTGTATTTTCTGGCTTTCTGTTAACGCATCTAGCCTTCTACCCCATTTTCCATTCGCTCAGCTTTACCTCGGGATGTGACCTTTAACCTTTCTATACTATATAAAGCAAATGGCCCTGCTTTCCATTCTGCCCGCTGCCCAGGGCCATCTGGGGACCCAGACATCCGGCTTGCAGCAGCGTCTAGACTCAGGATGCTGTATTGGATCGGTCCGGTGAGCTGACACAGATTGCCCGGAGTTCCTTGTCCAGAACACCACACCACCAGCTGGCTGTGATCTCTGTCCCCCAGTCCCTGCCAGCCCTCATCAGGAAACCCTGTGTGTTCCTCTCAACTGCATCTGTTATCTGCAATTTGTATATTAATCATATACGTACAGATTACCTTCCACGGATAAAAAAATGCATATATTTTCTGAATATTGTTTTCCCATATTGTTTTTTCTACCTCTTTTGACATTTATTATGAAGTATCCTCAGTTGTATCTTTATATCATCATGCTGTTCATATATCACTATATTCCTGGACCCACCTTCAGAGTTTATAGTTGCCAAAATTTTGTCAAAGTGCTTCCTACGCAAGAATTTGCCACACAAACACACACTCACAAAAACACACACAAAGAGCCAGAAAACAGGAATAGTTAAGACGTTAATCTGCAGAGTTAACTTGTTTTATCTCAGCCTGTCGCTAAAATCTCATGTACCGCTGTATGCAAATCTGGGCCTGGATGTCTTATCGGATTTCATAATAGCGATTTTTAGTTGCAAAATTAGAAGTTGGAGGTAGAAATTCTCTTGGCTCGCCAATGCTGTGTAATAGGTGCATTCAAAACATTTGAGCAAAATGAAATAGCCATTGTCCAAGAGCTTATCCAGGAGAGGGTAGTGATGCAATATTACGAAAAATAAAAACACATTTTGGATACTTGGCAACTCGTGACTTCACGCCATATCAAAAGTGAAGATCAGTGGGAGGCAAACTAAGAACCGTGGGACACCTCCAGTCACCTCAGCGAGGTCACAGCCATGGGACGCTCCTCAGCGGCCTGTCCCCCCCTCGCCACCAGCTCACGCCATTGTTCCGCCGTGCCCCTAATCGCTCATTCGCGTCCCATCTTCGAGACATTAGACATGCGCGCAACCGCCTCAGGGTTTAAAAAACCCTGTGTCGCTGACGGTCGAGTTACCCCCCCCCAGGAGCCATTGTGCCCCCTTCGTTCCTGTCGCCCCTGTGTCACCCGTAACAAATGGCTCCACTTTTTCAATCCGTCTTTCTTGCTCTCCCGTTCCCTCTTTCCTCTTCCCTCTGGATGAAAGGCAGGCATTGAGCCGACAACAGCATTCCAGAACCCCAACTCTCGGCTCCAGATTGTCTGGCTATCCAACACTGCTGGGAGCGATTAGTCTAAGTAAGGCCTGACCCGCCCACTCACCCATGGAAAACCGTCAGATCTCTCGTTACAATCCGGGAGAAGGGCTGCGCCGTGAACGCCCGCGTCCGTCTGTGCGTGCGTGCGTGCGTGCGTGAGAGAATGTGTGTGCGTGCTCGTCTGTCTCGTTTGTGTCTGAAATTTATGAGAGTTGGGTCACACACTGGCTAGGCTGCATCTCCCTAGAGTTTTCACTCAGGACCACCTCCCTCAGTCAAGAGTTAAAGAAAAAGCCCCAACCTGTGCATTAAAACCATATACCAGCCAAAGCAAACTGAGAGCCAAGACATACTCGTTATTTTTATTTATAATTTTAAGACACATACATTAACTTTTTCATGTGGCATCACTACGATCAAAATTGTCCTGACATATAAAATTTATACTTCAGGGCCTCTATGCAATAAAAATAAGCACGCATTTTATATTGTTTTTTTTAATTCTGTTCCTAAAGCTAACCGCATCCTTCAATAAAACAGACATACAGAACAAAGAGGATTCCATACGATTCTCTGATAACTTGTACAAACTCTTGAGCAACTAGAAGAATGACGAATACATTTCTGGATATTTTATCGAGAAAATTTAAGCTAAGTAAATTAGCCCAAGGCTACAGAGGAAATGGACTTCTTTCGGTTATAAATAAGCAATTTTTCAGTTGCTTAAGCATAAACGGCATACCTCAACCGGTAAATTGCATTCAGATTCAAATAAATACATTTGAATAAACAAAAGTTACATTTTCAAAAGCCACTTTTATGCAATATTTGGTAATGATAAATGTTTTATCTATCTTTAACAATACATGTAATCTCTTCGTTAACAACAAAGGACAAAAAAACACCATGTTGAACACCTGATCATTTAGGAAGAAATTAGTAAGGAAAGTGAAGAAGGATTTATTGGTGATCTCAGTATACAGTAAGTGTGTGCGTGTGTGTCTGTCTCTGTCTATCTGCATATCACAAAGCGCACGTCGTTTCGCATTATCAAGTGTAAATGTTACTCATTGCTTTTGGCTTCTGGTATCAGGGTCCAGACCACCCATGTCAATGTCCCACGCTTATTTCTGTTTCCCGGTTCGTAGTCTCGTGCTCGGTCTTGTTTTCCGAGAAACGGCGGTGTTTACTTATGCAACAGGATGCGAATCCCACTCTAGGATCTGGTACGGCGGAGAAAAAGGGAAGCCCCACATGACATCTGCCTGAAAGCGGTGCTCTGTCATCATCAGGAGCAGCCCCTCACAAGGGAAATGCAATAGTGTTTGTTGTTTATTTTACTCCCTTCCACCTGCAGCTTATCCCATAATAACCTTAGGGTTCCCCCTTAGGCTGTAGCAGCTGTGTTGTCGCTCTGCCCGGCAACGGCCACACCTGCGTTCTGCAGGTGTCTCACCTGGAGTCTGCGTTCTGCACACCTGGCCTGGAACATGCAGCCTGCAGGGCTTTTGGAGGACTCAGTTACAGACCTGCAGATAAGGTCTTTGCCAACAGCTCGGTGAGGAATGTTAGCGCTATGCTGTTTGGGGGTGAGGGGGGTGCTGCCTGGGCCTGCTGAAAGTAATATCCCATGATGCCCCTCTCACAAAGAGGAATCTTTTCTGGCCGGAGAGCCACAGAGATAAACGTGGACGGCATGCAAAGTTTTTGTGTGGAGGGTGAAAATGATCAGTCGCACAGCAAATACAGGCAGGGAAAATGATTCTGAAAGATTTACGAAGCACAAACAAACATGTAAACACTGGGGAGTCTCAGACGTCATTCTGTCATTTCCCCATGTGATCTTCCTTCAGTGTAAACAGATCTGTTATTGTCTTTCACACAGAAAACCTCATTTCGAGACCAATACCTGCCCGAAAGGGGGAATAGTGAACCCGTTCATAGGCAATTTGGGTCTTTTTGTTCATTTTACAGCTTTTCTTAATTTAATGGCAGGGAAACTTTGGCCTCGCCTCAAGCCTAGGTTTGATGGTCACTCCACAAACACCACAACCTCTAGTATTTACACATGACGGCAACCGGATGGGACACCTGTATGGCTCTGACCGCACACTGCACTTAAACGCACCACTTAGCCTCACGAGGCAAGCAAGGGAGGCATTTTGGCCGCGTGCTCATATACACGAGCCGGGCAGAGAATGAGGCGAACGGGACACGTTGCAAAGACGATAACCGAGGTACACTTTCGAGTCATGTGAAAAACCAACACATTTATGTGCTTGATAACGAAAAACAAAGAAGGAAAGCAAATGTAGAAGACGAGACCCGCATGCAACCTGGACCTAGCTAATCCTGTTCCCACACACATATCTGTAAGGCAGGGAGCAGCGGGGCTAACAGCTAAAAGGCCTATCCACTGAAAGCAGGCCAAACTGTATTGTTAGCTATCAATTATTCCCAGAAAGTGAATACAAATAGGGGTTTAACAATCCAATGGGTGCTGACAGCCAGACTACAGCTGTGCTTTCCATTACCAAAGGGGGGGGATCTCAGCAAAAAAAAAAAAGGAAAAAAAGACGAAGGTAGGCGTGGGGGAAATCCTTTCTTTGAGAACAGGCTGACGGGTGTGCGTATGTGGATGGGGGGGGGGTTCAAAAGTATATTGTGACGGTAAGTGCGACTGGAGCCACTTGTGTTCATTTCAGCCGCCTTTCGGCCGTGACCATTCCAATTAAGCGCCGGGTCCCCGGGGCCTTTGTTCCCCGTCGGGTTTCCTCGCACAAAGCTCAAAAAAAAAAAAAAAAACAGAGTGAAGAAATCCCAACGTTCCGCCCGTCAAGCACAAGACGGGATTAACAAGACAGCAAGGGAGAGCTGCGCACACTTCATCTTACCTTCTTCAGAGCGCAAAAGAGTTAAACCGCAGAAGCTATACAAACTCTGGGACTAACTCGATTCCAGCTTCAAGGCAGCCCAACGTTGGATATTTTAATGCCGATAAGGTCTTTCTGAGGCACTGGCAGGTCGTATAATACCTATTAATAAAAGCGGAAAACCTTTTGAGCTGGGTCGAGGAATGCAATGAGTTTGACTTATGGAGTATACGTGCACAGTAACCAACCTGCTGTGCCTTAGACAGATGTCCCAGCAAATGACAGCTGGTAGCACAACATCTGGATCGGATACACAGCTGGCCTTCGGCATGGGTGAGCAGCGTCACAGCCCTGTGGTCAGTCTGTCGAGTCCCAGTCCGTGATTAGTCTTAATAAAACACAACGATGCAAAGGCTGACGGTGCGGCTGAAGAAAGTAAACGTAGACTGGTGCCGTCACTGGAAAAACGGCCAAAGGGGACAGCATGGCCAAGGACATCCTACCACCAAAAACGTTTTCACAGTAGGCTTCACAGTAAGTTAAGAAGCACTCTGACAAGGCAGTGCTGTGTGCAATTTATTTTGGCAAAAAAAAAAAAATCAAATAGCAGTTGTCATCCCAAACTTTCTGCAAACTTTCTGACATGTGTACAGGGTTCCCAAATGTCACCAGGTCCGTGTTGATTTTAACGAGACCAACGTAGCAGTGTTTTACCTCAGACCTCTTGTGTTCTTGGTCACTGTGAAATAATGGAAAATTCAGCACCCCCCCCCCCCATTTTCAGGGTCTTGCAATTTGAGGGGGATTAACCAAATAATAACGGGGGTGAGCAAAAACCATTACATTGATATTTACTGCGTTTCGACCAGGAGCACTTCCACAGAAATTACATTTGGGTTCATAAAAATACAAACAGGTGTTTTTGCCAGGGGGGCGCTCAGTCACACTGGGGGGGGGGTCTGGGGTGAGTCATCCCAGTTAAAGACTTCAATACACCCCACCCCTCTTTCACCCAATAAAGTACAGAGTCAAATCTAGAACAAAATATAATATTACTGTATTACTGCAACTGCTCTCCGCCCTAATTTAAAATGCATGTGCACACCCCCCCCGTGTGACTCAATCTAGAAAACAGAAACAAACGATTCTCTTCTGTTTGCACTTTAATTCTAATGTACAGGCTGAGCTAATGGCCTGAGTAAATATTAGCAGCTGGCAGCATTCAGCGAGTCGGTCCCCAAAGTCTTTCCAGCAATATTTTGACCTTTCGGCATATGGGGTTTGGCTGAGGTTAAAACAAAATGTATCACTTTTGTGAACAGCAGCTCAGGTCCTCTCCCAACGTCAGCTCGGGACATTATTTTTTGGAACTGGAAGAAAGCAAAACATATTTGTCCTTGTAAAGGAAGCACAGATGAGGACAACCTGAGGTCACTTTAATGCACCCCAGCAATCACTGCTAAGTGAGAAAAAAAACTGCACTTATTTGGGGAGCTGTACATTCTATTACAGCAAATGGGGTTACATACATATTCCAAAGGTAAAGTAGCCTAGCTCTTAGTGAGATCAGAAATGGACACCTACATGTTATGAGTCCATGTCAATAACCTCTCTAGAAGTAGACTGATATAACCCTGAAACATATCTCATAATGCCAAGGGCATGAGAAAGGCTGAACTCTGGGTGGAGAAACACTCCGCTGGACAGGAATTAACATGTTAAAAAGTGTAATATGAGAAACTTTAACACGGTGAAGCAAACTACAACAAGATGTGGTTAATGATGTTAACTTCAAACGAGCAAAGCTTTCGATCAAGACACATGTGTGTCTGATAAACACTGACCAAATGTTGGTACCATTACTATGCAACACATTCTATTGTGTTCTACAGAAATTTGTCATGCAAGTATTTTTTTTTTTCTCCTAGAAGAGTCACTTGCTCTTTGTGAATTCACACTGTGGTGGTCCCTGGGGAAAACAGCAGGAATAGGGAGCCCATTCACACCCGACTCGGCCTTCGCTGCGCTCTCAGGACCTCCGGCGGTCTGCGTTCACCCGAGATGCTGAAGCCACCTGGAGAATTGTCTTCTTGGTTCTTTTATGAGCTGATAAGGTAACCTTGTGGCTCGATTGCAAGATGGACACCTTATATTAGGGTGGGGAGAGGGTGACAGAACATCACTGGATGGTTCAACCTCCTTAGTCAAACAGACCAGGAACATCCCAGCATATATACCTAAACTTCCACCTTCTAACTAATAATCTAACATATCATTAAGGAACAAATAAAAAAGCCTAATTCAAAAACTGAATATGACGATCACACCCAGTGTACTTACCATTCTTACGGACTCTGAAGTACTATCTCAGGCTAGCCTTAACACTCCCAGAATTGTCCTTTAAATCCACGCAGTACATTGTCATCGAATGCCTGAGCTACTCTCACAGTTTTTATACTGCCACTCTGTAACTTGTGATCTGAAGTTCCCAAACACAAGTATCTCCTAATAAGTATTAAGATTAACCTTTTCCCATGTCTGTCGGCATTCTGATAGGATTACTAATCAAACTGCTGTAATTTGCGTAACTCAAGTTAATATTAAGCATTAGAACTAAGGGTCCAAAACATGTATCCTCCTGCAAATATGGGGTCTGTAGTGCTGCCACAGGTCTACTCAGACACCTACGGTCCCCTAAACCTAAGACAAGCAATCAAAGGAGCTCGTTTTTGGAGTGCAAAGTATCACATGACCAGAACTGTTGAATTCTAATATCCTCTCCAGTTCTTTTACCTGCTGCATCACTACATAGACCACACACCAGTTTGCTCCCTTATCGTGTAACCAAATAACTGAATAGGTTCATTGTTTTTGAGCCTGGTCTTGGCACACTTCGTTCCAGCGTTGTAAGCCCACTCTTCCATGTGCTCGATTCTTTTACTAAAATAGAAAAATGGCAACTACACATATATACAGGAATTCTAGACCTACCTTTTTGCATTTGTTGTGCCATTCAGGTGAGCAACAAGGCCACATAAACGCAGGGGTTTGGCCGATTTGGGTGACATGTGAGTGGCATTATGCACGTATATGCTGCTCGAACCCATACCGTGAGCAGCTGCAACTGTAAGGTACGATGTTGTATATTTTCACTTCATGGTGGGTTTGTTATGCCACACGCTTGAATACGATGATCCGCAAAAGTATCGAAAAAGTCCAATGCTGTTTCCAGCCGCTTCATACTGGATTGCTGTGTGGCAGGGAGCCCAGCAATTAAAACACTGAACCGGTTAAAGATTCCAGGCCTGTTAGGGGAACAGTTATTGCTCATGTGACCAAGCAAATTAGTATGTTTCAACTGGATCACCAATAAACTGTAGTTATAAGCTGATAAAACACAAATATATCTGCTATGTAAAGCAACATTACATAGCCTATTGTCTGCTGGGCAGAAACATTAAGTAACTGTAATAAGCTACTACGATACATGTGGAGTAGCTGAATACAAATAGTAGCAAAGCTATATCAATTTAGAGAAAAGTCATCTTAAATGTTACATTTTTATATCTGTATGAAATGTTTTATTGGTGTTTAAAATAAAGCTGAAACGGGCAGTAATGTTCCACCTCGTAACCCGGGCCATGGAATTTTGTTTTTAATCGTAGGTGACGACTTCAGAAAAAAGACCCACCGATTTGCAAGAGAATCACTGACGCTCCCTGGTGGGGGCTCACACCGAGCAAGTCTTTCAAAGGCCGTCGTTTGTCTGGATGGAGAAGGAGCTCTATCCAGATAAATAAGCCCCAGGAAAAGGCAGACAGCATCGTGTACCCAGCCCACTACCCCCAAAGCCTGCCGCTTTTTCAGTGTCATCTCACAAACCCCTGGCCGTGTGCAAAAATTGCGGAAAATCCCCAACCACACAGAGACAGAAGAGGAGACATTAAGGATCCTCATCTGAAGCAAAATTAATATGAATATGTTTCAAGTTTACCTATACTAATTCGCTTTCCAACGGCTCAGTCGCGAGAGTGGCGCCGTCAGTTTGTTGCCTCCGCAATCTTGCGGTTTATATTTCGAATGAAAAATGTCTCAAAAAGAAAAATCAGCAAAATACGAATTCAAGATCTAAATAACTGTTTTTCAATCACCGTTTCACAAGTTGAAAACTGATTACGTTCACACGAGTCTCGGCGTGCGCCTTTCACATCAAGTGTAATAAGTGATTCGTGTACATGACCATGCGGGTGCTGTAAATCCCAGCAAACAGGGAACGTTCCCACAACGTGCAATAACGTTCTCATTACGTTATTAACGTTCCTGTAACGTACCAGTAACGTCCCCTGTTTACCGTAAACAGGCGCCGCACGCGGCGAGTGCCGCCAACCGTCATCTCGCTTCGGTCTCGTTTTTGGGAGATGCCGAGGGTTCGATGGAGCATCCAAGGCAGCGATGACCACACGGTTTATGAAGTTTACTAGCTATATATGGCAAAATAAAAATACATCAGCAGCCTTGGCGCCGGCTGTCTGTGGGATTCCCGCCAGCACCGGAACCCAAAATATATAATTTGGCTGGAATTCACGTTTTCCCCAAAGCCACAGGTCCAGACAAATAAGTTATCTTTCATGTCGTTCATTCTGAAAGCCTACACAAACCCACTGGACGGGCTTTATAAATGTTCTCCTGTAAAAGCTCAAGAGCAATTCAATTCCGAGACAGAGATCAAGTGAATGCCATACTACGACGCACAGCGTTTTATTTTGCTGTTATTAATAAAGACCCATGTAGTTATGGGCGAGGACCTTCACAAAAGCGTAATTTTGCAAAAGTGCACGCAAAATACTTACATTGAAATGCTCCAGGAATCCCAACCATGTTAACAATTCCTCGCTTGTGTGGAAAATGCTTGAGAGAGAGCTTGCGAGGCGATTTACAGTCGGCTTAAGGGAGAGGAGCCACACTGCGCTGTTTGATGAACTCCGTCTCAGAGAAAAGCCAACACATTATTCCTGCTCAGAAGAATGCGCAGCCCACTCTACCCCGACCCCCACCGTGGCACCCATCGAATAATACATTCGGGCGGCACCATGAGAAAAACAAGGGTCTGTGTAATTATCACTCATATGCGCATGAAAGCTTAAATGTTATTACTGGGCTCATTTGGCATTGCTAAATATACATTTTAAAATTAAAACATAACCATGAAACTCCCGTCAACAATGATGTAAAGAATGTAGTAACATGTAGTTGTTTAACCAGGGTGACGTACTGTATTTCGTCTCCAGTAATTGCGGAGACTAATTTGCGGGACTGGGTGTGAACAGTAAGAGTCAGGGAAAGAAAATATTTGCCTGATGGTGAAGTGACTCTAAAGTACTGAGTCGCCGTTTTTGGACCACCAGCTTTGAAATACTGCTCAAGAAGGAAAGTAAACCTTTGTGTCTGAATGAATGGAAGCTGGATATTCAATCATATACGACGTACTAGTGACCATTCTGTATAAACGGCCAGAATAGCTAGCTACACTAGAAGGAAAGGGGTTGAACTTGAATTGTAAACTACCTTTAAGTCTGGTTTCTATCCTAAACTAGGTCCAGCCAGACTACAGATCCAAGATAAATTTAGTCAGCAATAAAAACCCTTTTTTCTTAATGTTATTCTTCCATAGGTTGTAAATGAACTCATTCCATCCTTAAAGTCAATATTTTAAAATAATTTTTTAAAAGGCTCTAAATGAGGGACAATAAAATATGGGATTGTGCAGGACACTGATGTTAAACAGAACACGTACACAGTACACACTGCCTCTTTTCTGCCCACAAGGCTGCCACCTGTTCTACAGACCATGCTAGACAGCTGTTGGGCTGTAATAACAAATTAGCACCCACTAACATGAGCGATTACCTCCCATGCCTGATGGGACCTAACCCTCCGGTGGTCATTTTCGCCTATTTTAACCAGACATTGGGTCCAAGTACAAATTTCACAGTAGTCTGCCACGTTTTGGCCACTTTTGTTTAGTTGGGGGGGGGGGACAATGAAATTATGTTTGTGGTAATGACATAAAAGAAGAGATTTATGTAATTTGCTTATGAATCTTCTAAAATTCTGCTCACTTGCATGCTGCAGCAATACAGGACCGTTGGTAGTAAAAATAAACCTACCTAGACTAGTTAGTTTTGAATCTAGCTGAAATTCAGTCCTGACCAACAAGGTCAAAAGTTCACAACTGGATTCACTTTATTTCCATTAAATGGGCACCCTTAATCTATGTTCTTAGATCAGGCACTGAGAATGAGTGACTGTACTTCATATCTACATACCTAAACCCCAAGTAATCAAATTCATAGTGAAACTGAGTTTTCAAATGAAAAAAAAAAATCCTTGGATACGATAAAGTTAGACCCAGCAATGCAAACATAAAACAGATGAAAAAAGTAATTTTGTCCTGCTACAAGGTCAAAATTTAAACAATAAAAAGAGTCAGGAGGTAACATCAGCCATAATTCGTCTCTGGTGGGATGTACGATGAAGTCATTTTTTTGTTTTAGCAAGGTTTCCTTGAGGCTTACTTCCGGGTTATGGGTGCAAACTCACAGATGAAGTGCCTAGATTAAACGGGATTAGTTAATCTGGCTCAATAGAATTAACTCGGGGCATGTAAATTTCACTTCGTAGAACACTCCATGGGTGACAACAGCTAATTTAAATCATTTTCGGCACGTATTCTCATGAAGACAAGCTTAAATCTAGATGGACAGAGAAGCATACACTTTAAGAACATGTCTGCCATGAGAACAGATGACTCAGCAGGCCGTGAGACTTGCATGCTCACCCAATCAGCTTGCCACATTTGTGAGCAGCGCCCACATTTCGCCACCGGGCTTAATCGCTCTATGTGCACCTTGTTACTGAAAGCGCCTTTAATTAGGCTATTAACACCTCTGCAGGATAGCGGCTGACCATTGCTTATAAAGTTGTAAAAATATTAAAGCGCGTTTTATCACCTAATGGAAATAACCAGTCTATATAAGATGTATTGAGATGCGTGAAATTTACACTGTGACAATGACGTGGGTCTGAATTATTGCCAAAAGGTTTCTGCGTTCCTAACAGTAGCTCAGAATTGTTTCAAGGTTGAAATCGGCAGATCTGGCTTGTGTTCTGGGTCAGGCTGCAGCAGGTCTAACAGAGAACCTTCTGTCATTGACTTTGCCAGTGGCCCCCTGGATATCTGGTGGCAAAGGTCAAAATCTGACAGCAGAGTGGGGCTTCTGCAGCCAGGGCTGTTACTGGGGTGGTTCGACAAGGACATGTGATATTCACTTTGTTAATTCTCAGGAGGAAAAGGCCCTTTGAATATGAAACAGTGGAGGGGACCTATGTCATTACCATGCATTGGGGGGTGACGCGTCGCCAGATGGGGTTGTTTGGACATTGTTTAATGGGTTTTTAGCATCCCCCTCGCGTACACCTTCACCCCATTTTCAGTGACGATGCTGAAGGTGACCTCAAAGCAGCTGCTGGGGTCACAATCAGGCACCCAAAAGGTCACCTGTGCCCCCTCAAAACACTGCTGCTCACATCCCCACCTCCGAGAGAGCGGGTTCTGACCACATTCCATTTGCGACAGAATCAGTTGAGGCAGGGTTAACAGCCTGAGCCACACTGGCTGCCCCGATCCCAGATCAAATGGGCCGTTTTGCACCACAAGGAGCTGTCGCTCAGAAGTTGGGTCCATATGGTAAGTCTGGGGGAGTCTGAAAATTAATCACCAGACCGTCCCAACTGTCCACTGTCTTTAGGGAGCAAACAAATGAATATATGTATATGGGTATATGAGGCTGGAGTACAATGTTAGGGCAGCCCCAATTAATTCTTTAAGCTTCTCATAATATCACATTGTGCCCAGATGGAATTGTTTCTCCCGGCCACCTGCTGTATGCGAAATGCACCAAGATGAATGAAAGAGAAATTCACATACGACCAGAATTAATGGCTATTGTGCTTAGTGGAAGCACCAATCTTAATCTGACTGATTTGAATTCGACTCGGGCTCAGCACACACTTTTTAAAGAAACCTCAAATGCCGTTGGCTCTTATCACAGTTCTTACTTGACCAGCAGTTCTTTGTTCTGCCACTGTGCTTAAAGTAAAAAAAATTGTGGAAAATGTTTGTTTTTTTCTTTTGTAAAGCACTAACTGCACTGCATACTCAGTGTAAATTTAAATTAAATTTAAGATTTCATGTAGGGATGGATATGAAATTGCTTTATTAGTTACAGATTCCGATGGCAGGAAGACTGCTAAACGTCTTTTTAGAATGGCAAAGTTTTGTTGGAATGTGAGAGATTACAGCAGTTTTTAGCAAAGTTAAAGCAAAAAAATCGTATAAATCACATTTCATCAGTTCTGACCCTTCTAAGGGGATTTATAATAATTTAATTATTTAAATTCTCTTGGACTAAAATTACAACATAATTGAGGACGCTGACTAGATGACACATAGTTTTAAATAGAATTTCAAATGAAGGATTTTAATTTAATTGTAATGCCTAATTTTATGTTATTTTTGACATGCATTTCAACTCACTTGAAGAGCTATGCCAAAACATAATTTTATTTCCAGTCAGACTCATAAAATCAAGGTTTTTAAACAGCATATTTGTTAATATGGTATGAATGACACTTATGCTAAGTGACAAAACTTTCACTGAGCCATTGCTGATTAAACAAAGGCAAATAAGGAAGTGCCAGAAATTTTTTACATATTTTCTGGTCTCAATGTTTGTAAAAATCTTTGTGTGTAATTTCAGGTTATGATGTTCATGATTAACAACAAATACATATTACTTGATAATGCCCTTTAACACAACAAGACAACCTTTTACCTTTTAATTATTGATTTCAGGAATTAGTGGCAGATGGTTTTGTGATTTAGTGGAGACATATATGTTAAAAAGAATGAGGCCTGTAATTGAATGTGAGTGAAATTCATTCAATTTGTAGTGATGTAAGATTTAATTCAGAAGGTTTCTAGACTAAAACCCAGCTTTTATTATAACTAGACTGGGCCCAGTTACTGAGCTCAGAATTAAACCAAACTCATTTCAGCATTATTAATATCATCCATCCATCCATCCATCCATCCATCCATCCATCCATCCATATTCAATTCTCCTGATGTTATTGTGCAAGCATGCATTATAAATATTCAGTTAAATTGTATCTATATAGTGCTATTAACATGGAATATTGACATCAAGCACTTTACAAATTCTATGGAAAAAAAATATTCGGCATAAAATTGCAATGTGTATTTAATGTTTACACTCCAAGTATATTATTATGTGCCTGGTGGTACTGAAAGAGGGGAGGGTAGGTTCAGGTTGTGGTTAAACTGAGAGGCCTTGAGAGATTAGCAGGGCTGATGATTGTACCAAGGAAACAAAGTTTTAATCATGTGCAGTGTCTCAAGCTCAGGTGAATCCTGGACTCTCAGATGAACACGAGATGAATCTAGAACAAAGAGATGGTTTCATGGTGAAACCTTTATTTTTAAATAGTGCTATTTCATTTAACTGAAATTACTCTTTCATTTATTAGCCACTAATATTGTGTGATATATTGAAATGTGTTCACGTATCTTACTTTGTTCTGTATGTGGACACACACACACACACACACACACACACACACACACACACACACACACACACACACATAGATGAGAACAAGGCTTGCAAAAATTAAAACATAAGTTGTACAAGCAGTTGCTCCATAGGAAAGGGATTCCCTGTGAGAAAGAATATGAATTTATGAAAGCTTGGCAAAAACTAAGAAATATATCTGATATTCTCACTACAAGGTGGATAGCTTATGGTATTAGGTAGTTTATTAGGCCCCGTGCAGAGAGAAAGTACTCCCTGCGAGGCACACGTTATCACATCCTTGGGGTGTCTCACCCACTGTTGGGAGGGGGACATCGGGGACTAGCTAAGGTAATAATTACATCTGTGAAAACATTAAAACATTTTTAGACATGGAAAAGCAGGTGCTGGAAAACCTGGAATGTGTTAGCCAGGATGTGAGAAAGAGAAAAATGAAACAACAACGTAGGTGTGAAGGGCGGGGGGGCTACCTGCCACCCTCCTTTGTGCAAACCACAGTATAGTGAAGGAGGAAGCCCATCCTCTTCTGGCCAGCACCGCATGGTGCCAGCTCGCACAGATCATCAGGGCTGGGGGTGTAAATCCCTTCCCAGGGTTTGTACATGTGTAGAGTGTGGTCTCACCATGTTTGTACATGTATGGAGCGTGTTCTCACTGTATTTGTGCATGTGTGAAGCGTGTTCTCACCACGTTTGTACATGTGGAATGTGTTCTTATGTTTGTACATGTGTGAAGCGTGTACCCACCAAGTTATCTGGTTTTCTCTAGCAATGGAACTATTTCTAATGTATCCATAGTTGTGTATTTGCTCTGTGTTGGATGGGCATCTCAGCTTTGTGCCCTGTGCATGCTGGCAAATGGATTCTAATCTTGATCTTTTACCATAATGTGCCTCCACCCCCCGTGGCGATATAGGGGCATTACACAGTAATTCCAATTGCATTAACAGCGTCTGAGTTAATGAAAACATATCTATTTCAAAGCATTATCTAGCCTGCTTGACTGCTGCCCATTTAGATAGCATGCTCCTTTTTATTGCTCCAGCGAGTAGCTACTGATACTCAAACAACAGCCTTGAAGACCATGAACTTGATATAGTCAAATTGCTTCACATCGACAACACTGGTTTCAAGCTGACAAAAATAAATAAATAGATGAAAATAGTTAACGTTATTTCAGCATTTAATTTTGCAGTTACGTGTAGCCAGTTTGCTCGATTGCATTGCACCCAGCGATTTTGATGGATTTTTTTTTAAATACACTTGGGGCTGCAGTTATCATGGCCTATCTGGGAGTCTGTCACATGACTACAGACATTACAGATGCTAACGAGGCAATGGATCATCTGAACTATATGGCTTTGGACAGTGTGAGGAAATCAGACAACATGCAACAAAAAGCATGCAGCGTCCCGCCACACTGAGCTGTGGTTATGATCCACACCATAATGCATATAACACTGCTTCACAAGCTGCGGCACCGTACGTGTCTGAATCAATTTCACCTTTTATCATATTAGCAATATGTACACGTTTACCGTAAGAATTATATTTAAAAGGCAGGTTCTGTCGAGCTGTTTTGCGATGGGTTTTACCAAGTTCTGCACCGAGGAACACCACCAGGGGGAGACAGAGGTCTGAAGTGACGTCGAATATCAAATAATGACACCGGGGCAAACAAGTCAAGGTGCCTCGTTCGCAATGTCAGCTGTCACTGACAATATAGCTAAAGCGAAGGGGAAACTCCCAAAATGAAATTAATATTGAATTTGCTTTTAAAAGCTTTCAGCTGACTCAATGTGTATTTCTAAACAACTTCCCGTTCAACTGAATTGCGACGCTATACATGAATCCATTTAAAACACTATGTACAGGTAATAGGCAACAAAGACTGACACATATTATTCCAGGGTCATAAAAGAGGAAAGGAATGCCAGAGACTTAATACGGGTCACCTACAGTGAGCTATTTCACCTGCTGCCCATTGTCATACAGAGACAGAGCAAAGACATTTATTTAAAGCTTGTTCCAAGCTCTCTTCCCATAGTGTCTGCCCTCCATAAGTGATTCTGTCTTCATCTTCCATGAATGTTCAAGAGCAACAATATGAATTTGTTGTGAACGAGGTGGTAGATTGGTAGAGTGTATAAAAGCTTCCTATAAAGGTACTGCAGCTCGTCATCGGATATAGTCTCTTGCACAGCACTCACAAATAAATAATTATCTCGCCTGTGAAGTATCTCGCTTTATGTATATTTATATAATTTACAGTTGGATAAATTTAACGCCTTCCCACTTGTGACTGTCGCTGTCTGTGGACTGCACGGCAATCAGCATGGCGAGTGGAAGAAATACACTAAAATTACACTACATACTAATTTCCCAGAAAGGGGGGCTAATGTCAATTATCAAAATAGAATTACGAAGCGATTTCTATAAGACGGGGAGAGAGGGAGGCGAAGGGGTACAGAGGAGCACCGCACACGAACGGTGAGAAAAGGAGAGGGAGGTCTGTGGCATGTCGGGCCTCCCCGTACGTCCCATCCCTTCCCTTCCCAGAGCTACGACCCCCTTTACAGTTATTCCAGGAATGTGCGGAACATGGCCGCCGGCATGAAGGCGCAGAAGACTGGGCTACTTGAACTCCGAGTGTCCGCCGAGCGCTGGGTGCGTGTGTTAGCGTGTCTGTCTGACGAGGCGCTGACGGTGGGTCCCGGGGACAGCGCTGCCGAACCCGCCACCCCAAGTTCCAGCCCGGCCGGTACCGTGAACGGAGACCCCTCAAACCTCAGCTCCAATCCCCCGGTCCCCGAAACGATCACAAACGTCAAACGCACCGTCCGAGTCATCAAACAGGATGTGGGAGGACTGGGGATCAGCATTAAAGGTACGATCCTGCCAACTTTATTATTTATTTAAAATAAATAAATAAATAAATAAATCGCTTCCAAATGATTACAAATAAAAACAGCAAATTAATGGACATCACTGTAGGATTTTGCGTGGTGTCCCACAGCCTTCAAAGTTCAAGACAGACTGTTCATCTTTACTCTAAATAAAACACCCTAACGCGGAACGCCCCTGCGAAGCTCTTCGCTGCCTCTTTACACTTTCCCGACTTTAAAAGTATCGGGCCAGTACGATTTATTTGGATAAATAAGATACATTTTTATAGCGCCCGTCTGCAACAAGTTTGATCGCAGCTTTTGCAGCCGCTGCCATGTTCAGAGTTGGTAAGCCCTTTGGTAACAAGTGATCCAAAATCACCAACAAGTATGTCTGCCAACATTTGAAGGAGAAAAGCAGTCCCGATCGTGATGGCTTTTGATATAAGAGAATAGAAAGCAGGAAATCGTAATATTTCTGATTGGATTTTGTAATGCTGTTAAATACTGTGAAGTTCACCGTTAACTAGTTAAGCGTAATCAAAACCAGGCTACTGGCCAAAGTGCGCTTTTTAATAGTGGATCCAAATGGATGTGAGTCTTTAAAAGGAACCCCGACTGAGTTATATAAGCTCTTCTAATTTATGCGTTACAGTTGACCACATATGCATGAAATGGAACGGTGATAAGAATCTTGACATGGGATATCTGATATTTATATTCTTAAACGGAATTGCATAATCAGAAACTCAAGCTGGAATAAAACTAAGCCGAGTGGAAACTGCTTTGGTATTTCACTACTGTACAGACGTATCTGAGTGAATGAGGGTGGCTGGAATTTGCGCTAACTCCAATCTGCACATCTGCATTCATTCCTGTGTGTCCTCTGCTTCCTTTTCCGAAGCTTTCTGATAATAATTTCCCTTGGCTGCCCCTGAGCTCGCCGTCCCCATCAGTGTGTCGAGGCGCCAACACGGAGGTCGCACCGCATTCCTGTCGGCGTGGGCCGAAGCGACACCCTCGCCCTGCCGCTGAAATGGCCCCAGAATAATGCTGTTCTCCCCACTATGACATCCGCTGAAGTGGATTTCTGCCGTAGCGATTCAGCCATCAGCACTTGTAAACGCACGTACTCCAAAGACACAACAGAACAACTAAATGCAGCCCGTTCACTTAACACCTACAATATAAATGCAGTCGAAATACCCGCTTTCTATGAAATCATCAAAGGGCCAGCAATTTTGGTTAAGGAGCTTTAAATTGGCCGAGGTTTCAATTACGAATTATGTCTGAGTTTTCATGGTGATTATTTTCATTACTTCGTAGTACTGTACATTTTCATATTTTAAAAAGTGATATTTGCGTAAATTAATATGTTGAAATTTTAAGTGCATTTAATTATAATTTGAAAGTGCACGCTTCCTATATTCAGGTGAGTCCGTTCGCAGATTGTACCTTAGGTGCGAATTGTGTCGCACCGGCTCAGGTAAATACGACCTGCTGGCCATCAGCCCACCTTCTTATATGGACAGGTGATCTCACAATGCACCGAGCCTCGGTCAGCTCCGCAAGCTGCTGCGTGAGACGGGGGTCAGCCTCCTTATGTTTATTTTTGGGGTGTTCACCCTGGCATGCAGTCCCTGTCAGCTCGCCTTGGCATCGGTCCGGGAAGAGATGGGGCAAGATATGAGGGCAGGGATCACTAGATGAAAGGGGAGCCGTTTCAGTATAGAAAACGTTTACCAACTTGTATTTATAGTTAAAAATACAGTTGTCGTCGCACAGAGTCCTGATTTAGAGATCATTCTTGTGTATTCTGGGATTGTAATTGTATTATTGCTGCCAGTGGTACTGACAATAAATTATGGTGCCAAATAATGATTATTATAATTTTTATTATTAATAATAAATATTACTACTATAAGATTTTATCTGATAAGTCTAATGTCTCTGAGGGAGTTTTATTCCTTGCCACACTCACCTTAGGCTTATCCTGTATGTACTTTGGGCCACTACTGCAACCACTTATTCTGGTCAGGGTTGATGTAGTAATAATAATAATATTAATAACAATAATAATAATAATAACAAAAATAATTTCCTGGATGCTCACTCTGGTTTTGTAAAAAAAAAAAGAAGTGTAATATTTCTAGCAAAATAACCATTTCATAGGCCCCTGGTTAAGAACATCCAAACTTTTTCAGAATCTGTTTATTTATTGGCCTGGTGTTTATTGCGTTTGGTGCGAGGCAGGGCACATCCTGGACATGGTGTCCGTCAATCACTGTCTGTTACACTCACTGTCTTTGTCTAGCATTCCCTGTCTGCTTGGGGTCAGAAGCAAATGTTAATGCGGTGGCCACTGTTTTACTAAGTGAAAGTGTCATTGCCATCTTTCTCCTGATTTTGACTCCACTGGTAATAGACACAAGCTTTACAGTCAGGGCAGTAGGTTAACACAGAAGTGCAGAGAAACTATGACCTGTCAGTCATACCTATAAGTCCAAGAATTTGACCCAAGCACAGGATGTAGGTTAATAACTTAGAGCAACAGCACATAAACCATCTGTAGTGAAGGAATATTGACATAACTGATCAAGTTTCCTCTGAATTAAAGGAATTAACTTTAAGAATTATAGTCTTATAGCTGCTGCAATAGGTATCCTGTCCAGGGCTTACACCCACTTTGAGTCTCATGCTGCCTGACAGAGGTTCCAAGTTTCACACGATCGTGAACAAGATGAGCGGTTGGTAGATGGATGGATGGTCTTAACTTTCTGAAACCTGCCTTTTTCTCTACATACGGTATACAGGTTAAATTCAATCAGCCATATCTGAAGCCATAAATTAAATAAAGAAAGCATTACTTTGGGAGAGCGATTATGGTTTTTATTCGAAACGAACTGCTGTTTTTGCAGGGGGTAAGGAGAACAAGATGCCCATCCTCATCTCCAAGATATTCAAAGGGCTCGCGGCCGATCAGACTGAAGCTCTGTATGTGGGCGACGCCATCCTCTCAGTCAATGGCAATGACCTGCGAGATGTCACACATGATGAGGCCGTCCAGGCCCTGAAGAAGACGGGGAAGGAGGTCATCCTTGAAGGTGAGACGATGACTCATGGAACCAAACAGCTGTGTGTTCCTCTTTGCAGGAATTCACAGTTCTTCTTATGTTTAATATTAACTTTGCTGTCTTGTGATAGAGCGTGCAATGGTGACCCTCGCTCAAACGATCTATGGGATTTTCATTTGAGTGTCTTTCTTCTCGACAAGCCTCAGGGGAGCAGCATATATGTGTCCAGTAGATATGAACTATTTTGAAGCGGAATTGAATTCTTTCTCTTCAGATCTCTTGTTACAAATAGTTTTACAAAAAGTTAGATCTTGAGTTTAACCCTATGAGCTGTGCATTGGTTGTTATACTCTCTCAATTAATATTAAGTAAAGACTTGGGCATCCACTTGAAGAAAATATGGGGTTATTCTGATGTCGTTTAAATGGGATGTTATGACAAATAGATTTCACACATTCATCGCAAACAATTGATGAGTAATCATTTTATCATGAGTAGATTCTGCTAAGCTTTTTTTCTCATTTTGTGCCATCAAATTGAAGAGCAGATTGAAGAATGTGACAGATTTCTTATTTTTGTGCACTTTAACGTATGGGGTGATAGTGCTGGAACAAATGAGGCTTCAAAAGCAGCGTTGGGTGGGAGTATCCTGAACTAACCAATCCATGCTCATTTGTCCCATCACTATGGGATGAAGAAGCATCCATGGGCTTGTATGGGGAGAGGAATATTTAGGCAGATAGTGTGATTGTTTTCACATACAAGACAAGAGGCTCTGTGGACCTAATTGCCGCATGTAATCAAGCTCAGATTTCCCAAGTCAAAATGAAACGTGTTCCGTATACACATAGACACAGTCAACAGTCACAGGACAGATATGTGTTTTGTGTCCGCATTATACTGGGTAATTTTGGTTGTGTACTGATGGAAAACCCACTAAGTAGTAATGAGACAAATGAGGCTTCAAAACTCTGATGGGTTTGTTCAGGAATACTCTTGCTCATCAGGAAATTTGAAGCCTCATTTGTCCCATCACTACTGTTGAGCTCAGCCCACCTGTCCATCAGTACTCAAAAGTCAATGACCCCCAACCTGCTGCAGTTATGCGGTTACCAAACTGTGGGAATGCCAAGAAAGAGAATGTTTTGCCAGTTGTTAAATGCCACCCACTTTTTTCCCTAAATTTAGTTTATTTTACTTTATTTTTATCCCTGGTCTGCTGCAGCAGTCACCGCTGACCAGGGTCTTACCAGGCCACATTTAGACTGTCTGTACATTTACTGAAGATGATGGATGGTATATCACTGAAATACTGTGGGAATGTTAAGCAAATGCTGGTTCATTAGCTGTAGGACAGCATCACAGTTCCATGTAAAATAACTTCAATCTCCATGTTGGAATGAAATCGTCTGTTTTTAGCAGTAACTCCAGTCAGCTCATAATCTCCATGATTCCACAGATCATGTGACTCACTGAGGCCAGGACAGCATTTTTTTTTGCCTTTTAACTTAGTTGTCAACTTCCCTACTTGTTATAAACAGAACTCGAATTAGGTTAAGTACGTTTAAGCCATGCATTACTATTACTCTTGCTTAAATATTTAAAAGATAACCTGCCCTCTCCTTTATTTTACGTGTTGTAGCAACAAAGGGAAGGAATATCCCATGATCTGTGTTTCTACTAAACTATTTTTTCCACATGAGCTGGAAGTGGTAATCTCTTGTACAATCTCAGTTCTGACACACACTCCCTGCTCATGATTAGAAAGCACCTTACATTTCTGCATTTTATATTGTGCAGTTGAGTTCAGAGTCTTTATGTTTTGTCTTCTTTTCAACAAGTCATCTACTATTCAGCACTTTCAAAAGATTTTTAATTTAAAATTTGATTTAAAAATGTTTCTAATTTAATATTCAGACATCATTACAAGTTTGGACATACTTCACTTACTTTGGTAGCATCTTTGAAAATTTATGATTTTTTATGGTAAATTAAGCCAGCCAAGAAAACTGGTCCTAGTGATTGCACCAATGAGGCTTCAAAACCAGTGAACTGAACTACCAGTCAATGCCAGTGATAGTGTTGTTTAGTCCTAGCATTGATTAGTAGCTCAGGATACTTCCATCCACCATGGGTTTCGAAGCCTCAGTTGATCACTGCTTGATTCAGTCCACTTCCCACTGGTTACTTTTTGGCTTGCGGCAAAAACTATTAGCTGGTGATGGGAGCGATCAAGCTTGAAACCTACGCACTGTCAGTCACTGTCTGCTTGAGCCCAACGGGAAACGTCAGTAGTGCCATGCTTCTGGCTTCACAGTCCCTCCAAGGAGCTGGCTGTGCCACAGTTGTGCTTGGTTATGTTTTCATTGCTTTGAACTAGCAAACAGGCAATAAGAATTCAGGAATTAATGTTGGATTTGTGCGGTGTGCTTGGTATCTGACTAAGGTCACCATGTTGCCTTGTTGACGGAGTCTTGATGGAGGAGGTAAATTTTGAAATATGACATGCCATGTATCAAGCTAAATATTGTAACTAAATTCCTGCCCTTTATACCAGCTGGGCTGAGGCAAGAGGAGGGCAGATAGAGCTGTAAATCAGTCTTTTCAGCCATGGAGCCACAGCTTGCTTCAGCCAGAGACGACTTTTATATTAAAGCCTTGCTACAGATTGATGTCTCCCTCTGCCTGTTGCTTTAGAGGATGGTAAAATGGTGGCAACAAAGAATTGCTCATAGGAGAAACAGGGCTTTTGAGTTACTGGGCAGGACTACGGTGCTTTAATACTACATGAAGCAAACATGTAGATGGATTTTAGGAAGTAATTGATTGACAGCACGTTATAATCCCTCCCACTGTTACTTTTGAGGTCTTCTCCCACCATTTCTTTTAATTACCATAATAATATAGCAGCTTATTAACCATATATGGTATATAAAACATCATGGTACTTCCTACACTGAGGCAGAAAAGCACTGGAATGAATGTTTTTATTGGTTGCAGTTTCAATTCAGATTTGATACACTTAGTTGAAAATTTGGTAATCAGCTTGCATGGCATTAAAATATTTTGTTCCTCTTTTCAACAACTGGCATAGGATGATTGATTGTATGCACACTGACCAGTATGATTTAATATCAGTTGTTTGTTTTGGCGGATGAAAGATTGAATTTGAGTGCCTGAGCTTAATTAGGCATTACCATGAAACAAATCTGACACCAGTGCAGGGCCTGGAAAGAGGCTATAAAGACCACGGCCCGGTCACCACCCAGGAGTCACATGGTTTCCTTAGATCCAGTCAGTCAGGTGTGGTCTCTTGTTAAAGGGACCCAAAGAGCCATCATGCCCTAAAAGGAGGAGGAAGAGGCAAAGGATGAAGGCTCGTATTGATTATGCTTTCATGGACCTGAAAAGGTGCTTTTGTGTGTTTTCATTTTGGGTTTGGGACAAAAAGTTATGAAGCAATTGCTAATTGCTCCTATGCCACCTGTCTGGCTGTGTTATGTGTGCAGTGGGACATGTTCTCCATTATGAATAGTGTTGTGGAAATCAGGACATTGTGGAAGACACGGAAGACCGATGATAGGATCACTCAGCTACAGTATGGATGGTGAAGTTCACTTATTTTCTTTCCAGTCATCCACCTTTCACCCACTTGCTAGCTCTCAGGGTTACGATGAACCTGGAAACTACTCCTGGATACACAGAGCATGAGACAGAGGTCTCCCTGGATGGGTTGCCAGTTCATCCCAAGGGCATACCTTCACACGCAATTTGGAGGCACCATTTCACTTAACTCCCACTGGGCTGCCAGAGAATACTATGCAACACTAGGAGCACATGCAAGCTCTGCATACATAGGTCAATGCCTGGGATTCAAACCCACAACCCCAGATGTGTGGGACTACAGTGCGATACACTACATTTTATTTTACATGTTGGTTGGTAGGGGCCACGGAGGTTCAGTTGGGTAGCCTGTTGCTTCATACCTCCGGAATGGGGGAGGGTCAAATCCCACCTCCACGGGGTGTGAGGAGTTTCCATGTTGCGTGGATTTCTGCTGGGTGCTCCAGTTTCCACCTGCAGTCCAAAAGGCTGATTGGCGTCTCTAAGCTGCTTGTTGTGTATGATTGTATATGCCCTGTGATGGACTGGCATCACAGCCAGGGCGTACTGTACCACTGCCTCAGACTCTGTGCTTGCTGCGACAAGCTCCAGATCCCCTGTGTCTTAAGTGGTTTGAAGATGTATGGATGGATATTGTTTCCTATACTTCAGGAAATTCATACAGCAAATGTGTTGTGAGCTGCTCCGCTAAACGATGGGCCGTTACACATCTTAGGCCAGTGAAATCATGCCTCTGTGGATTCATGTGTTGTATCCCCAGCACAATAATACCACACTTAGCCAATGAAATGTGAGTAGGTGTGTTAGAAATACCCCCCCGCCCCCCTTGACTTTTCTTACAGTCCCTCTCATTCCCACACCAGCGGGGAGCTCCTCCAGCCAAACTCCTGTCACTGAAGCAACAGGTGACAGTGAGTGGCTATTTCCCACCCTGCCTACCCACTGAGGGCCCCAGAGCGACAAACGAAATCCGGCGTCAGGATGGGGGCAGGGGGCTAGGGGGATTTGGCCATAACTGCTGTTCTCAGGCCTCTGGGAGTTTCACCAAGGTTTTGTGACACACAAGGATCCCCTGCCAATCACCTGAACACTGCCCTAGTGTTTATTATTATCTCTTAACACAGGAACACTAAGTTTTTGATTCAGTTAAATTTTGTTCCTGTTCTCACTTCTTCTTTTCCAGACATTCAGCCCTCTGTAGCCAGTGTTTGCCTCTTTCTCACACCGTTTAAAGCCACCCTTCTTGTATCTAAAATCCCTGTTTGGAGAGAATGAGCCGAGGTCTCAGCAATCTAAAGCTAGGGTTCAGCCTGCCCCTCCCACAGCCCCGCCTACGCCTGCAGGCCCTCTGGATGCAGCCGCTGCTTGTTCCTTTTCACTGGGAGATGATTCACTGGTGATCCCGCTGAGTCAGCCAGACCCAGATCGCCAAATTACTGTGTTTTCTATAAAAAGAAGCTAAACTCTCCCTTTAACTCCAAAAGCTTGTGCAAGTAATATAAAGGTAACGATGCAGCATAACTTCTTCAATGTGGTATATGTTCGAATGTGTATAATTTTGATATATTAATTTTCTATTTGGGAATAATGTGTATACTTCTATTATGGTCCAAGGCTTTCATTGGTTTTCCCTGCATTTGTACTTAAGTTTTCTCTTTTGCTTCATCAAAGAAAGCTTTTCTCACGCCCACATTTAAAATCTTTGTCACATCCATGGCTCTCAGGTGTAATCGTGTCGTTAATTTTAATTTATGTGTCAGGACGTTTCTTAGATCTGTTGTTAATCTGTCTCAGATTGCAGACCTTCAGACTCAATTCTGATAAAAGATGCTGTGTCGGACACTTTTCCTTGTTCATCAGCCTCCAGATATCGCTCCAATTTACTGGTGCTGAAGCCGGTTAACTCACAGTGCCTTCCTTCCTCCTCTAGGGTCGTTTGACTAATCATTTCTGTCCTAAGCAACATCTGATGAACATTCACTTTTTAATCATCTGTGCCACTTTGTGTTAGATTTTAATTCTCTCATAAAAAAACAAAATCCCATCTGATTACATAAAGGCAGCAGAATTGTTTATATAGACAACATAGAAAGATCCATCGTGTGATTTCAGTTTAATGAGCTGCTGCACAGTTAAAAGCATCAGTCATTGATGAAGTGAATTCAGTTTAGTCCAGTGCCACATTTTCTTTTTAGTTTAGTCTAATTCCTTATCTGGATTAGATTTCAATGGAAATTCCAGTTAATTCTTGTTGATTTGAGGTTTGGCAGTGTGACTGGGAGTTGTCCGTCTAAGGAGGGTGAGTCACCTCTCACACATCAACACTGGACGCCGTCCACAGCTGTGTAAAGCCTGGTGATGCTCGATCAGTTATCTGGGTCGATTTCTCAGGGCTTTAAGATAACACACACCTCTCAAAGTCTTCTGACAGATCCTTCTCTATCGCTCACACCTTTAATTGTAAAATCAGTCTGGTGTATTATTCTGCAAAATCACTTGTGTAGTGTGAGTGTATGTAAATGTATATGTGTGTCTATATATGAGTGGGTGTGTGTTCTCCATTTGTTTTTTTGGATGCTTGAAGGGACATTCTGAGAGTGACACGGCTCGCTGGCATGACGACACGTTGCAAAATTTGCCATGCTGCAGCTTATGGTGAACCCGGCACAGTATAGATGGGGGGCTAGCAGTTGAGTTTGCCAGCTGAGGCGGTGAGGCTAATGACCATCATCGTTAGTGTTTGCTTTCTGTTCAACAACAATCTGGCCGTGAATATGCTAAGTCTGACCAGGGGCTCGGGATTTTAAAAAATATCGCCACAATCACCAGGCCTCATTCTTTGGTGATCTGCATGGAAAAGGAAGGAAACCCTGAAGGAAACCCACATAAACACAGTTTAAACACACAAAACCAGCAATTGGCATCAAACTCACAACCTTAGAAGTGTGAGACCACAGTCCTACCCACTGAGCCTCCACCCTGCCTTTTGTATATGCAGGGTGTCTTGACTAGGATTTATATTTCAGCTCAGCTGAGCAGAGGGAACTTACACTTGTGCCTCGATTCAACTGGACATTTCAGCTTAGGCATCATGCTGAAGCATTGGCAGTGAGGCTTCCGGGGAACCTGAACCACTAACGTTGCACGCACAAGTCTGGGTCATTAACCACCAGCTTCTCCTCCTCCATTGGCTGATTGTTGGATTCTGCACTTAATTTCCCCCCTGAGCTTGGTTAAACAGATCGGGCCATTTTGTACAAAAATAATAACTGAAAGGTTGCTCTGGTAAACTTTGGAAGCCTGAGAGACGAGCTCACATGGTATGTGAAGCGCCGCCTAGCAGATGCTAATAACAGTAAGATAGCAGCTAATTTTAGGTCGGCATGGAGGCCGATGGAGAGAGTGGCATTCATGGTAACGTTTGGCCTTTATTAAATTCAGTCTGCCACATCTGAACTCAGCTTTAGTAGTCTTTTCCATTTTGTCACATATTTTTTTCCAGGATGGTTTTACATGCCTATGGTCAACTGGAACAGTTTAGTCACCTTTCGCTTGCAATTCCATTTTCTTTCATTTCACAAGGATATTTAAAGCAAATCTAATGTTGCCCCCCCCATCCAGATTAGGTATTACTGTGTTTTTCAGCATTTTGAGACTGTAACAAATGATGTTCAACAATGGGAAGTAACTGACGATTGAAGGAAGACTTAGGTAGGGATGGTAGAGACACATCCTGACCATCTTTCAGGAAAGCTGAAAATATCCCTACCAGCATTTATGTAGTTGTTTACAACTGTTTTGACTTGATTTTGAATAGAATGGCCAGAGCATCGATGGGTAGTGCCATAGGTGAGGGCAAGGGCATAGGTCACGGAGGGGAGAAAGGGTCAGAAGGCACAGCCCAGGCAGAGAGCGGATCCAAAGGGCCCTCGCTGGGTTACTTCAGGGGAAGGGTGGGTGTAGGTGTTCGGAGAAAACGGCAGCTGTCCCAAGGGCTATGAGTGGGACGTGAGCAAAGATGTTATTTTCATGAGAGGAAGCCTCATTTGCCAGGACGAGGGGGCTGCTTTGCTCACGGCTGATTTGAAACCCAAAACTTGTCCGTGAGACGTGTCCTTTGCTCTATTTATACCTGGCTCTGTCTCACCCAGGCATAAGCGCCGTACTCAGGCCCGAGGGAACATGGTGTCATAAACATTGCACATTCTTCCCAAAAAGGGAAGAAGTGTAGCAGGCATCCAGAGAAACTTTACTGATGTGGGACAGTGGAAAAAAGTCACTTCTACCAGTGGGTTGCCTGTTTTCACATAGTGATACCTTTGGATCCATTTTGAATACTGCCTCTCTCTCTGTTGTGATGTCCATTTAAATTACTAGAATGGCAATACAATGAAAGCACACACTGCATGGAAAACAAGCATATATATTTAGGGGCCAGCAGGTGGCATAGTGGAATGGTAACCTCAAAGGTTGTTGGTTACACTCCCAAGGTGGGTCTTTGAACATGGTACTTAACCTGACTTGGCAATGTTGAGCTGAAAAATATACTCTAGAACAGTTGATTAGATGTATTATTTAAAAATGTAAACATTTCATTTTAATGGATAGTATGAGGATAAGCATTGTTTGTTTTATCCAGTATGTGTCTGACCCAATATTGGACTGGAGTATGCATTTAATATGCAGTTTGTTTATCATATAGTCTTACATTGTCTGATGTTTGATTTTTGTGAAAAACAGAATGGCTTAATCATAGGCAACTCCTAGATTGTCTTGGGAATAAAGTTAATTGACAGATATTTCATGAAAGAGGTTTAAAGGTTGCTTTGAATACATGCGTCTGCTAAGGAACGAAGTGTAAACAAAGCTGAATTTAATCGGAATTGAGTCAGTTTGAAGCTGTGATATGGAGGATCTAAAGTAATTTGACATAATTAGCTTGGTACCCAGTGCTTATAAGACCAATCAACACTGACTGTGTCAGGAGTCAGCTTCAGAGCTGCAGATCCAATAGCTCGTGGGAGATTCCTTGAAGCTGGGTGGACTGTACTTCTCATATGTCTATATACTAGGGGTAACGTCCGCATGGTGTCTGCCTTGGTGATAGATTAAGCATTTCTGAAGAACAATCTCTGTCATGTCTGTGTCCCTCAGTGAAGTACATCAAAGAGATGTCAGCCTACTTCCGGAACATCAGTCCTGGGGGTCCCATACCTTGGGATGCTCCGGCAGCATCCCTCCACAAGCAAGGGCTGGCCAACTCCCCTGGGGAGCTCAAAGAGACCCGAGAGATTCCTTTGAAGATGTGTCAGGTTATGAGGAAGCAATGCCCACCTGATACTGAAAACAGGTACATCTGGTTAGTCTGGATGTATTCATGTCACAGGCAGGTCAGAGGCACCTACTGAAATTCCCCATATGGATTAACGTTAGGGTTAGGCTTATTTCTTCCGGGGATACATGGGTAATTAGCCGACAGTGGGTCGGCAGTACACTGGAGATTGAATCCAGATGCCAATGATTACTTGAGGGCCAAAGCAACGTTAGCTTTCAGTACAGTGTTAACTGAGCCTGAAGGGTCAAGGAAAGGCCACTTTCCCCTTGATAGATGTATTAGACATGGAGAAGCTGTCAGCCCCAAATGGACTCTGGCTTACTAGTTTCCCCCAGCTGATAACACCTAGTGGATCATATCTCTCTCCTTATGTTACATTTACATAAATTTATACTTAGGCTTAGATTACATCTTTTTCTATGTGGTTAGAATTATTTAGCTAATTACTTTAGAAGATAGGATTAAAGCTTGCCATTTGGCTGAACTGGTCATTTTGGTTCAACCAAAATATGGCACGGGATTTTGAGCAGGTAGGCTGAGGAAAGGAGCTCAGCATTCCTCTCTTCTTCAGGTACTTCAAGGTAATTTCTGCCGACCAAAGGTCCTCTCTGTTCCTGCGGGCAAAGGATCCGGCTATGGCACAATCATGGTACAATGCCATCCAGTCTGCTGTAAGTGCCCTGGTTCCAAAGGTGAAAGAGGAATTGAGGGGCATGCATGGTGGCCAGGAGGTCAAGCACATTGGCTGGCTCACAGAGCAGGTAATGGTTCAAACTGGCAAGTGATACAACGGGCAGGAACCCTAACCCTGTCTTCAGCATTGCAGGTATTCTGCTGTAGTTCACATGTTAAGGGGACAATTCTACCCAAATTGTGTTAATATTTTACAATTTAAGCATTTACATTTTGAATATTTTACAGGAGTAATTCTAGAATGCCACTCAGAGATACAATTATGAGGTTCTCTTAGGTCCAGAAATTTGATCCTTTGAGTGAAAAGTCCAGTGGCCTAATTGACATGCCACAAATTTAGCTTTTACATTGGGACATCTGATTCCGCTTCAAAAGTTTTATTGGTGGATCAAGTCTGATTGAACTCATAGTCCCTTGAAACCACATTTAACAGTTTACAGCTGCCCAAGAATGTCTACAAATGACTGTCAACTCAAACATACAGAGCCTGTGGCAATCAAAACATGGCTCTTTGATGAGAATAGAACCCAGATGTTGTGGACCATGGCGCAAGATGCCAAGACAGAAATAATTAATTCAGTTTCAAATGCCTTCTTAATAAATTGTATGAGAAGTGTGGCTTTCATCCAGCAGATGTGACTCATCGGCCAGGAGGAATCGCTGAAAGCCGATGATACCTCTGATTGCTGGAGCTAACATGTTGCACGATTTTCCGCCGCAGTCACCACAGGGTTCCGAGAAACCAGTTTTGGCTATGCTGACAGAGAGAGACCTGGTGCTCTATCATGCCCTGCCTGACAACAGAGAGTCCCTGTGTAGTCCTGACCAGAGCTACCCTCTCATCACCACAAGGTGGGCTTACCTGACCCCAGTGTTAAAATCTGCTGATATATGTCTTAATAACCTTCCAGTTATTCATGTCAGTGTTTGCCAACCTGGGCAGATGCCATTGTAGGAGTTGCTGACAGATCCCTCGTAAAGGACAACGGAAGGTTAGCGAGTTTAAAGGAGGAGACTGTTCTTTGTCATTCTTCCCCTTCTTCAGTCCCTCTTTTTCTCTCTGACCCCCCTCTCAGATTGGTGCATTCAGGACCAGGAAAGAGCTCTCCCATCATGGACTCCGAACTGACCTTCATCCTCCGCAGTGGGACTCGACAAGGAGTGGAGACCCATATTTTTCAGGTGGATTCACCCAAAGAACTCTCGGCCTGGACTCGAATGCTCGTGGACGGCTGCCACAGCGCTGCAGAGCTCATAAAAGAGGTTACCACAGGTGTGAACAGCCCTTACAGTGATACATCCATCAATCCATCCATCCATCCATGAGCTAGGTGCACTGTGGTAACCCTGCATGAGATGGCATTTCATCTGGGCACATACAAGTCCACACTCACCTACTCATACATAATAGATCATTTATAGAATCCAGTTAGCCTAAGTTCATATCTTTAGATTGAGAAGGCATCCAGAGTACCTGAAAGAAACCTGGACAAACACAAGGAGAACATGAGACTCCATACATACTGAGGTCAGAGGTACGAACATAAACACTTATGGATGGACCAAAGGAACCTATTGGACATCTCAGACATTCATCAGCAGTATTGTGCCTATAGTGCCCTCTGCTGCTGGATAAATCTTACAGTCTTTAACCTAGGGCTGTCCTGGCACCTGGCTTGCTGACTTAATTGATTTCAAAGGCCTCTGCTGTTGAAGAAAATGTGTATTACCCCCTTATAATTTTGTGAGGGTTTTTTGCACCAGGTGTGCAAGCATGAAAAACATTAGCCATGTATTCAACATCATTAGCATATGAGTCTTGAGATGTGACAGTTCATCTGTTACTGCAGTTTTAATTATGTCTGTGTGTTGACACAATGTTCACTTTCCAAACCTGTTAGACTCTTCAAAGGACACGGCCGAATGCACCATGAGTAATTTTGAAAGGAAGTGATGAGCTAACATCTATAGTCTTCACTCCCTCAGCATGCAACTGGAATGGGAAGGAGTGCATTCTGGGAATCCACATCGATGAGGGCTTCACCATCTTTACTGAGGAGCCAGGTTCTGGGAAAATGGTCCTGCTCCAACGCTCCTTTGAAAAGCTACGCATGTCTTCTGACGACGGAGTGCGCATGTTGTTCCTGGACTTCGGGGGACCCGAGGCAGAGATCGTGAGTGGTCTGCATGCGGGACTTTGCTGTCCGTTTTAGGAGTTAGAAGGACTCAAAAGTTAGGAAGAAACTGGAGCGTTTGAAAGGCCATGTCAGCTGAGATGTGTGATGGTGTGTCTGACTATATGGGATTGCCCTATGAAGGATTGGTGTCCCCTGCCTTGTACCATGTGTGCTTCAAGGGGTAGACTCCAGGTTCTGGGCATTCAGTTATGGATGGATGGATGGATATCAACTGAGGCAATCTTTCAGAACTCTGAGGTTACTTTTTGATTCTTAGCTGATACTGTTATCTGAGGAGAGCTAACTATTTAAACTAATTTGTACTTCCTTGAGATACTCTAGATGGCCTCAAGAGTACAAGCTCAACACAGGGACTTGAACAGCTGTAGGGTTACCCAATCATGTCCGCTAATAGTTGGTTGTAATTCAGGAAAATTGCTCAACATACTTAACGTAATCTTGCATTGTTATTAAAATAAGAAAGCTTTGCAGGACATGAATGGTCTGCCATTTAAGTTTAGTTAGGCCAGTAGAAATAAGATATTAAACATATTAAACCACAAGTGTTTTTTTTTTCTATTTTGCTGACATTTTGTTCTCATCTTTCTCCTGATAGCAACTGGACCTCCATTCTTGCCCAAAGACCATTGTGTTCATCATCCACTCCTTCTTATCTGCAAAGGTTAAGCAGCTAGGCCTGTTGGCATGACGATGGCAGAGAGATGGAATTGAGCCAGCCAAGTGTTTTAACAGTTTCTGGAAGCTACCAAGTGAGGACTCTGGAGCTGGGAGGCCCACTTCATTTAACCAAACCACTGTGGAGAGTTGAAACCCTCTTCTTTTCAACAAAACAAAAGCCTACCATGGGACTGTGCTCCCATATATACACAGAGCCACTCACCTGCAACTTCAGTGTACACAGTCCAGAGGAATGTCACACTTTGATAATCACAACCAAAACAGCTTTTCTCTTTCTTGTCTGCATTGTCTTTGTGCCATGAGATTTGTGCTCCAAGCCACAATGGATGACAGTGACTTCAGAGTCGCTGTGTAACCCAGACACCGTCATCTGTTTAGCGCTGCGGGTCTCCATAAACTCGACAGCTTTCTCCAAGGTTGATCTGTGCCTTCTGCAGTTGAGGGGTGTCTCCTTGCATGCATCGTGCCGTCTTGTCAAAGTTTCCTGTGAGTATGTAACACAACACATTGCTATGCTGATTTTTTTTTATTGCATTATTGTAATCTTATTCTAATTGTATTAATACTATGCATTTGGGTCTCGTGCCCCTTCACTCAGAGTGAGGTAGTAGGAAAATGTATCAGTCTTTTTAATTCATCACTTCTAAGGGTATTCAGCACCATTTTTAGAGTTCAAAGAATTAACATTGGGCTTCTTAACTTTTTCTAACTCTACAAAGACCTAATGCCACATTAACAAAGAAAGCTAGAAAATTAAATGTGTTATGAATCACGTAATCATACACTGCACCCAAGAGCTCTGTTGAGAGCTCATTTTAAATTAATGCAGAAATCAGGATGCTTTTATTCCTGAAATAAGTTCTTGCACTGCCTTCTACAAGTAAAATTTAATTATCCTCAAAAAGACTCATTCAGTACCCGTGGTATCTCAGGATGTTGTTTTGTATATGTTTTAAAAGATAGCAGATTGTGTTGAAAACTGAAGAGACAAATGTTTGTAATTTGGCCATTAAGAACATTTTTAAAATTAATTTATTACAATTAAGAGCCATGAAATGAGAAATTTAAATTACATTTATATATTCCTGAACCTGAAGTAGATAAGGTACAGTAAATATATATATATGGCAGATATCTAGAAACTTTCAGAATGGTTGTTTCTACTGTGTTTAACAATCTATTTAAATAAATATATTTTAAACTAAATTTTTTTTGATTTTAAGGGAAAATTAATGTGTGCCTTGTAAGGTTGATTGTACAAAGAAAACAATAATAAATCTGGATTTATTAGCCCGTAGTGTGTTTTTACCTTTTGTGCATATGTTCAGTAAATACGATTTCTGACCTAAAGTAGTTTGAGAAATCCTCTGTTGAATTAATATAACATAAATGGTTTTTTGCACTTTATCACTTTTTTTTGGCTGAAGAAATCTTGCGAAAACCAGATGATTAAGGCCTACATATTTTTGAACTGAGAATCACATCCCTGCCCTCCGGACATGATATAATAAAACTACCTAAGTAACGTAAAATACAATGATTTTTATATAATAACAGGAAAAAAGATATATTGCACAAGCTGTACACTCAGACTGCCTCACATTGAGCACTTCACCCTTACAAATGGTACTAGTATACGAGATCTCTTCCTAAGCTGAGGGGTTTATCTGCATATCTACCGAAAATATCACAGGTAAAATGCCATTCAGTCTGTGCACGTTAGATTATAGCGTTCCTCTGCCAGCTACACCGACAAAAAAATACTCCTGCCCTTCAAGTATGTACACGCCACACATTGCTGTACATGGAAGCCTTTTGAGGGCGGGAGAAGAAAGGAAATACACATAAAGGCACGGCAGGGGTCAAGGGGAGAGGTGGGAACTGGGATGTAGCAGAACAGGAAAAATAAAAGATGAAGAAAAACATTTTGGCTAAATACCTTCCGGCGGAATCTATGTGCTCTCCATGCACCCATACAGTTTTGGAAGACAGGGAAATGCAACAGTAGGGCCATTTGATGATTGCGCTGTCCTGAGGTACACTAGAACTGCAGGGCTGTGGTCATATGTATAGTATATTCAGAACTTACACCAACGCTGGAATGATAAATGTTTTTCTAGATTAGGATTACCACGTTTAAAAGAAACACGTGATACGGGCTGTATATAAACATCTACGTTTGCTGCTCGGGCTACTTACATATTGTCACAGCATCGGGAAACACATAACACACGATCACACAGCACTGGCAGACATGCACACAATCACACCTGGCAAGGGAGAAAACTGGTTCTTTGAGCAGCTCAATCCTTTTAAGACGGGGAGGTGCATATATAACCAGAAAGGCCAGAGAACACCAGACAGGCAAAACATGGCATGGCGAGACATAGACAAAGCATCGCATAGACGAGGCATAAACGAGGCAGGGCAGAGCACAGGCGCACAGTAACAAGGGGAACGAAGGCGCACAGTAACAAGGGGAACGAAGGCGCACAGTAACAAGGGAACCTGGAACAGGGGAAGGCTTGTCCATTCGTAGGCATCGAGTACCCATTGATCAGAGTGACTCTGGGCTCCATAGACTGGATCACTCTTGGCTACCCACATCTAGTAATACCAGCCACTAAGGCAGGCAGGCAGGCAGGCATACTGTGGTAGGGCCTAAGCGCCCGAAGGAGCTAGAAGCTGGCTCAGAACACTTCACGAGGCAGTATGATCGAGCAGGACCCACCAGGCATGCTTCTAGATCAAGACTGCCCCCAAACCAACTGAGCAGACACAGGGAAATAGGCTAGGGAACCAGGCAACCACATGCTTAACAAGGCAACCAGCACCAGATGCATAACGAGGCAATTAGCATTGCCACAGCAACCAGGTGCAGCAGGAGGAAACCAGTGAGCAGGGGAAAGAACCAGGGAACAGGAGAGAGAGGGCGTGACACATATTTCATCAGTGCAAAAAAGAAACACGACAAAATTAAAAATAGTATCATGAAATCAGCTACCTGTGTGCTCATTGAATGAAGAAAACTGGTATTCTGGCACGTATAACCATGGAAAACGCTGATCTAAATCAAAACCCGACAATGCACGCTGACTTACGCCCCTTCGTTTCTGTTCCATTTGTGGGTAATCTGAAAGCCTATAAACCGATTTTGAGTCGACGTCACGACTGCGTCACGGAAAGTTGCGCGCGCAAAGTGGTGGCAGAAAAACCGAAGAAACAAACAGAGGCGAACGGGCGAGGACCCCAAAATAAAGAAATAAAATGTCGTGTTGTGCGGTTGGCTGCCAAAGTAGAAATTAAAAAAGCAACGAGCTTCATTTTTATAGGATGGCGTCGTCAAAGACGACATTCGAAGCGAAACGCAGACATTTATGGCTGCGAGGTATTAAACGGACAAACTGTACTGATGAAATCATCCGGAATTCTCGTTTATTCTATATTAACTGTATATTCTTACTGCTCCTACTGTAAACCAACAGTGTTTCTTTCGGGATCAATAAAGTCTCAATCTATCAGAGGGGGCTGCTTTAAGACTACAAGGGAAGCTCCGCCTCCTCTAAAATGTCACGAAAAAATTCGTCAAAATACTTTGCTATTACAACGACCGTGCTAGAACGTGTTCAACATAATGATTAGTTCGTTCAGAATCAACAATAATTTCTTGCAGGTCGTCTAACGTGATTTTTCCCCATACATTCCCGTGGCAGCCCGATCCATATTAAACCCCATTGACGCGCAGCTTCACTGGACTAAAGTGGCACTTCAGAATATGCTTTGTTTTCAGCGCAACAAAGCTAGACGTTTATTTTGCTAAATGCTTCAAAACGTCATTTTCAGGGAAGCTCAGCGTCTCTGTGAGTAAATGGGGCAGTGGGCTGGCCAGTACGCTGGGCTGCTGCATGATGATTGGAGGAACTGTCCGGGGGGCTGGACCTCTTTTTGATTGACAGCGTTTTAACATTGGAGCATTTCAAGTTTGGTCCCATGAGGACTTTTGGCGAGTGATTTCGTGAGACAAGATGCTGCTCGTAGTCTGTTATTTGCTAACAATATAGCCCAGTATTTTCATTTGTACATATCCTACTGTAAATATAAATTTAAATATAGCGTTCTTGAGGTTTGCTACTTGTTTCAGTTTAGTAAAGTTCGTTCATTTATTTCAAACTAGATCGCGGAACCACCAGCCGCCACTGCTATCTATCTATAAATTATAGCAACAGCACTAGTAGTTGTACTGATGAATGGAAAAAAAATGTATACTCACCCAGCCATGCACGTGCAGTTTGCCGTCAGTATGTAATTGTTTAATTTGTTAATAATAGCCCACATTTTGTATAGTTGGGTTTTATGTCCTTGCCGCTGGCTAGGTAGTACATCGGTCCATAAACAAGTCATCAGACAAATCTCTATATTGAAGGTCCTGGACATGACCGCAAAGCACGAAATTGTATGCCTAGGGGGATTTATATGCCTTCAGTTTTCCTTTTGTATACACGCTTGGTTTTTCAACCAGATAGACGAAAATGTTCGTCCACTGTTTCTCCGGCCATTTAGTTGGGTCCTTGACCCACAGATCCGACAGTGAGTATGGATCAGGAAACCTAACCCCATTGCTACGCATTAATTTAGTAATGTAAGATCATTTTTCTTTTGATGGCAAAGCATTAAAATAACTGGAGAAGTCGTCCGGATTATTCATAGATGATTTTGGCACTCACACCTAAATACCGCTACTTCTGATCTGTCTCTTTCTGCCACCACTTACGCTCCGCCCACAAAACACGTCATCTTTGTTTGCTAACACGAAAGTGGTCTATACTGAGAGATACAGAACGCAGCACATTGGACAGAAGCCATGGAAAAATGAACAAAATGGGAGTCCAGTGTATTTAGAACCACTGTCTCCGCGTGTTAAATCTGCACCGCAGAAGTTGTGAGGGAACAGCGCCATCTGCTGAGTGAAATGTTACTTTGTTAGTTCTTCTAGACCAGGGGTCTTCAACTCTTCTCCTGGCGAAGGATTCTGCTGAAAAGTTTGGAATCCAGCCCAAATGTAACACACCCGATTCAGTTAATTAGTGCCCTCATAGGTCTTTATTTATAACTGCAGCAGAAGTATTTTTACCTTGGATTGGTTTTAAACTTTTCAGGGGTACTAATTAATTGAATCAGGTGAATTGTATTTGGTTTGGGTACAAACCTTCCCGGAGACCCCTATTCTAGATTCAGGGGCCAATTATTAGGCACATAAGTCAAGTCAAGGCTCTACTGTCATATCATCCATATAGCCTACAACTACATAGTAACGAAATAACATTCTCCCATGACCACTGTGCAACATACAGATAGCAAGGTACAAAAAGGAGGGATTCATAATACTTTAAAAATGTACAAAATCATAGGACAGTGTAAGACACGGGGTTGGAGGTAAGACTATATATATGCACGTAATGACTGAGTGTGTAGTCAATGAGCAATAAATGCAGTGGTCTCAGTATGTCAACAATAAATAGTAAAGTGATCACAGTGAGAAAGGGTGAGGCTTATTTGTTCTCAGGTAGTTGGTGTGAATTGCAGCATGTTGGCTGTCCTGAAAGCCTTGAAGAAGAAGCTGTTCCTGAACCTTGCAGAACTGGCGCAGGTGCTCCAGTACCTTCTGCAAGAAGGAATTAAGCAGGTTCAAGAGTCCATGGAAAAGATGGGTCCTGGTCCTCTACATTCCTGGGGCTTTTGCTGGTGGGGAATGGCTTTAATGAAGGGGAAAGCGGTCCTGATGATTTTGTTCCATTGTATGCAGTATCCGCTGTGGGGTCTTGAGGCCTGAGACATTGCAATTCCATAACAGAACAGTGATAAAGCTGGTGAGGACACTCTCTGTGGCAGTGGTTCCCAGATTTTTTCTGCAGGGCTCCCCTTTTGTAGATAAGAATATTTTTGAACCCCCCCCCCCAGTTCGACACACACGTATATGTCTTTTGCTTCCAAACTCCATTCATTTGCCTTGCTGCGACCCCCCCCCCCCCCCGCAATAGCTCC
>JAACJT020000105.1:42271-54115 GCA_009936485.2 Gymnarchus niloticus
CCCCCCCGCAACGGCTCCCTCCCCCCCCTAGGGGGTGCGCCCCCCACTTTGGGAACCACTGCCCCCGTTGAATGTGGTGAGGATGGGCATTGGAAGTCTTGTCCTCCTCAGCTGCCTTCTTGGTTAGAGGGAAGGTGTTGAGGAGTCCTGGTGATGTTTTTACTAGGTGCCCCACCAGATATTTGGTGGTCTTAACTCTAACTTATGGATCCCTCAATGTACAGTAAGGAGTGGATCTTCCTGAAGGTGACATTCATCTCTTTCATTTTGTTACACTTGCACCACTGTTGTGACACTGGCAAACTTGACTGTGCAGTCCAAACTGTACATTGCAGTCATCGTGTGTAAGCAGAGTGAACTTATGAGGGTAAGCACACAGCCCTGCTGGGCACCGTAGGTCAGTGTGGGTGGTGCCTGAGATATTGTTGCCCCTGTGGACTGTTTGGGGTCTCGCAGTCAGGAAGTCCAGGTTTCCGCTGCACAAGTATATGTTGAAACCCAGCAGGAACAACTTTCCAATCAGCTTCTTGAGAATGATGCTTTGGAATGCTGAACTGAAGTCAATGAACAGCATTTTGACATAGAAATCCTACCTGTCCAGATGGGACAGAGCCAGGTGAAGAGCTGAGGATATGACATCCTCTGTTGTGGTGATAAGTGAACTGGTGGGGGTCATGTGAGGTGGAAAGTTTTCATGTGTCCCATGACTAACATCTTAAACACTTAATGGTGACAGGTGTGAGTACAACAGGACAGTAGTCATTGAGGCAGGAGATCGTTGACTTCATAGGTACAACTATGATGGTGGTGGCCTTGAAGCACTTGAGGATGGCTGCCTGGCTCAGGAAAATGTTGAAGATGTCTCTGAGGACTTCAACACATTTGTTTGCACATTCCCTTGGAACCCGGCCAAGTACGTTGCCGGTCTTGCAGCTTTGCACAAATTTACTCTTGACGGAGTACTCTTCAAATGAGCTGTGGACTGACACAGCACCTTTTCTAAGGCTAGGAGTTGGTCTTCTTTGCATTTGTATCATTCAGTCAGAGACTTAGCTATTACCAGGTAAGACCCCAGAACTCCTTTAAGGGTATATGAGTGTGCTCAAAGATGCCATTGTCCATACTACTCTTGCACTGAACTAACCCACATGACAACTGGGCCCTAGAGCAAGGCCCTCAACACCAACTTTTCCAGGGGTGCTGAATGCTAGCTCACTGTGCTCTGACCACCAAAACTTGCTCTCACCTGTGTATCTGAGTGTAACTGTGTCCTTCATGAAATGCAAAGTGGAATGTGTGAGAACTACCCAATTTCCTCATGTATTGTATTGATAAGCCTGGCCATTCAGCTCTGACCTCTGTTGTAAACAATGTGTTTTTGGCCACAACAACGGCATTGACTGGATTGTTCTTGTTCATCACACCATTCTCTAAACTCTAGAATCTAGACACTGTAGTGTGTGAAAATCCCAGGAAGCTTGCTGTTTCTGAGATGCTGGAACCACCACCTGCAGCACCAACAATTACACCACTCTCAGAATGTGTTAGATCATGCACCTGAGCACTTCTAATGCTCACCTGGACAATAACTGAACCTGCTGACCCTGTCTGTGTGTTCCTCATACTCTATTGCAGCCACAGAATTTGCCTTGGGAAGGAGCAGGTGATTTGCATTGTCAAGCAGGTGCACCTTATAAACTGGACACCGAGTGTAGACATCTCCTATAACTGCTTATTCACTGCAGAGTCACAGTGAGTCTGTAGGCTATCCCAGGATGCACAGGGAGTGATACATGAGTCACCCTAAATGTGTGTGTGCGCCTGTCTGTATGTCTGTGTGTATATGCAAACGTGTGCTTTTAATAAGGTACTCAGACAATACGACCTCATAGCTGTACTTTACAGTTTTCTCTGATATTTCTGATGCTTTCATTTTGGATTTAAGGATGCAGCGAATGAAAAGTTCTTTCATTTATATTCGCTAGTTAACTGCTGTCTTGTGCACAAGTTCAGAATGACCCATGGGACAAGAATATCCTCTGTGTAATTCTAGACTCCAGCTGTTAACAGATCTACGCCATTTCATTATTCAGCCTCTAATTCTGAAGCAAACAGTTCATGCGACCTGATGTGTCTTATTTGCTGGTCTAAGGTTTGTTTTGGCTTGTAGCTGGACACGCCACTAACAATTGTACTCCTGGGCTATCATGCTCAGTTTCATGGATAGTGGCTGAAGTGAATCAGTGTTTCAGGCCAGTGTTAACTAGGCTGCCATAAGCAGCTGGCTCAAAAAAAAAAAGAAAACAGCCAATAGTGTGAATTTGGCAAATGGAAAACATCCGCCTGTGGATGCCTTTATAAAGTTTTTGGGATCTGCGATACATAACTCAATGCTAATTTCCAGGAAATAAAGACTAAGAAAAATAACACACATGTACACCTGGCTTCTGGGGAATATAGAGGGAGAGGGAATAATGATTGTATTAATCAGAATACCAGATCGGAGCACAAAAGAGCTACATCAGCCTTCCCTATTGTGTGTGGTGGTTACTATGGAAACCAGGCCATGAGATCATCGGCATCGCCAGTGTATTTTTTTTATCAGTTTGCGATAGCTGGGGGGTTAGCTGGGGGAAAAAAAAGCCACGCAAGAGCATTTTGATTTGGAATTGAAAAACATGTTCAGAAGAAAGCAACAAATAAACAAAACAAACCAACAGGGCTGGGAGATCCACAATAAAAATAGTTTCTGTTCACCCTCCCCCAACCATCAAGATTTGGCATTCCATTTTTAAAAATTTTTTTAACCACCCTCAACCTTCATACATAGCATACATATGGCAGACTGGAGACAGCACCCGTGTATAGGAAATAGTTAATATAAAGCTTTAAACTAATCTGCCAGTGCCTGTTAACAGATTAAGCTTCTCTGTCTGCGTACCCTTCACACAACACACTAACTACTGAGCCTACCTAAAGACACTGCTTGGGGTTGAAGTATCAACTCATGCCTTAGAAATAAAATCAAAATTACCCCATTTTTTTCTGGACCACCCTCATCTCTTAAACGGTCAGGTCCAACTTTTACTCCATCTTCTGGCACTGTAGCTCTTGGCTGTTTCATGCTGTTTGTGAGGTCCTTACCAGTGGTTGAGTGTGTACTTCATCTAGTTTGTTCTTTATTTAGTGTGCCAGTGGGGAATGAAGGCCAAATTAAGGCCAAATTGACAGACTGTAGGTCTTGATTGCTTTTTGCAGATAGGGATGTAAAAACCACTTCCAGCCATCCTGTTTAACGCATGGTCTCATGTCTCACAAATGGCCTTGCAGACAAACTTCTTGCCATGGGAATGTAGGCACACAGGCTCCGCAAACCTGCAAAGGCCACTGAGCTTTTTATGGTCAACTTCATAAAACTCAACCATCACCCCTTCCCCCAAACCCCACTTGCTTACTTGTTGTCCTTTCAGAACCTCTGTACCACCTACCTGATTCCTAGCAGATCCAGTTCAAGCAGACTTGACCTCACCATGAACTTTTTTTTTTTTTTTTTGGGGGGGGGGGGGGGGTGATATTAATGAAGCTCCTTTTTTTAAATGTGCTTCTAACACCCTAACACCACTGCCTTCTACTGCCTGCTTCAGAAACGTCCGGACGGAGATATGAAAAGTACGTGAGTTTGCTTCATTTATTTTTTTGTGAAAGAAGCATTTTTATTTCTACTACACAATTCAAGGCCAGCAACATTAACAGTAAAACAGAGTCCATCATATTGAACTCTCCGCGCCCACAAGATTCAGACCAAAAAAGTCAATAATTTAACAGTGCAGTACCAGGATGTCTTAACATTATTTATGTTATGTTTATGCATTATTTACCAAACAAAAAAAACACTGATAATTATTAATTATTCATAAATTGGAACCATAAACTGTAGAAACTCAAGGCTATCACTCACATAGCTTGGCCAAGGTTAGGACTTCAGTTACCTTTGACCTGTCTTGACTTTTTATGCCTTTTTGTAAATCGATCCTTCCACCATCCAAGTTACCTAAATAAATAATTAAATAATTAATTAAATAAATAACTTTTGGCTGTAGAAGGTGTAAAAATCTATGCATCTGTAACAGATTTGATTTTCCGTATGCCTTAAGATACTGCAGCCACAAAGCGAAGTATTACAAAGGTGACATTTTCACTTCTGAGAACCTAATGTAAAGTATCTGTTTTATCTGACAGAGGAACAGATGTAATGGCAACCAGCATACATTTCATACAAATTAACACAAGTTCCAAAAGCCTTCATAGTAGGCTAAGTTGAAACCCACTATTTTTAATTAATCGAGTGCTGTTATTAATTCGCGCTATATCTTTGTTGTGATAGTTCAATGTCCATTCATTTACTACATTCGTGCTTCTTTTACTGCCTGAAATTTCCATATGTTCGATGGCCCTACAGTACTATGATTGTAAATGACTCAAGAAATGAGTAATTTCAACATTGGATGCGTTTATTTCGAATCAGAAGTAAATCGTCCTGTAGCAGTAGAAGAATTAAAACAGTAAAATGAAAATTATGTCAAATATGTTATAAAGTCTCCAAGCGTATGGAAGTGTCAGACGGGACATGTAGCATATGACCGCCAGGGGTCGCTCTGTCGCTTCGCATCCAGCGACGGTAGGTGCTGAGAGGAGCGGTAGAACCTGACCTACATCAAGGCAGCACACCGCGCACGTACACACTTACCCTCGCATTCTCTTTCTTTCTCTCACAAATGCACATACACAAGCACTAAAATATTTCGAAACAAGCAGAATGCAGAGTGAGGCCAGCTAGAAAGAGTGGGGAAAGTGAGTTTCTATATGTCTTTGTGAAAACGGTGAGCCAATAAGAATTTTGCATTAAATGTAGGGACAGGTCAATTGTAATTGTGAGGAACCTTTTTAATCAGAGCTGGGGATACAGCAGAAAGAAAAAGGAAACGGAATTCTTCGTGAAATAATACGTAATAGTATTTCACAACACGGTTTCACAAGCGGACTTACATTTTTAAAAGTATTTTTGCTCTAGCTGAACAAGTTCCGTACAGGGGACATTTTTAATAAAAAGCATGAGGAAAACTAAGAATGTAGTTGTTGTAAACAAAAGTAATCATTTCCATTTGACAGGGACATTGAAGTTTTGTTTAATACCTTCATATTATTCTAGTTTTTATTTATTTAGTTATTATAGTAACATCTCGATCATAACTGTTTAATTTGCAGTAACTCGGTCACAGGCGGACAAGCTACAGCAGATAAAATTATCGAGCAAAATGCGAGAGAGGGCGTGGTGATAGGGGCGAAAATAATCTGATCAAAAATTCAAATGAATACTATGAAGTGTAGCTGCCTATCGCGCCCCTACCTGGCTCCCTGTTTCGAGGCTAAATCAGCCTTCAGTCAGTATATTTCCGTCGAAATCAAGAGCCATTAAAGTCTGGAGACAATGGAGAGAGTATACTTCCACATAAAAGAGCAACAACAACAAGCGAAGCATCAAAGGACTCCTTCCAGCACGCGCTCCTGCAAACCGCTGACAAAACAGAAAATGAAAGTGGCGTCGCCGTAATCGTGTTGCTATTCATTCCAGTTTAATCCATCAAGCCAGTTTGTCCCAATTGAAACTGTCTCTCGGATCAGTGGGGGAGGGGTAGGGGGAATAGAAATCACACCGCAAGCTGAATCTGCCAACTTTAACTGGACTCTTCTCAGCTCCTTGCTCCTGGACCATGGAATTATGGCCAGTCGAGCTGTGGGCCAGGCTTTGCTTTTTGAGCTGCTTTTTTTTTTTTTTTTTTTTTTAAAAAAAAAAAGCGTTTATTAAAGAGTCGGCTCAAGGTTATTAAATATGCCAGAGCCAACGGTATTTTTGCTCAAGTTAGCGTAGTGGAAGTATTCCATCAGACCCGGTTTATTCATCAAAATGTAGTTATGAATTTGAAAGTGGACGCACGTTACTGGGGAAGAAGGCTGTGATTTCAATGCTGAGCGATGAGGCTGCTGGAGTCTAGCGTGCAAAGATATTACAGAAGCAGCAGTGCAAGAAAAAAAAAAAAAAGACTCTTTCAATGTGACACATTCACTTTTTTGCTGAAAGCAAGTTTACACGTCAGAGTGCCTGACTGTGCGTATATATGCATTTATATTTGCACTACGAAGGTACATTTTTGCCTGTTAATTATAAAGACCCAATCACATTTTCTCTTGATCTGGCCTGCAAAGAACAATACTTAATAATAGATTTACTAGTATATTCATAGACATATGCAGTATATCATGTAGAAGAATGTCTTAAATTAGATGTTTTATAGCAAGTGATGTCAGCGTGGCCTATCAAACATTAAGCAGTACCAGTTACTGTTGTGCCCCTAGAGGTACATTATACTGTAAATTAAGATGAGGATTTTTTTCAGATTAATTTTACAGTATTAAAAAAACCTCCTGTCATGTTTACTTTCATTTTTCAAGAAGTGTAACTGCAGATGTGATTATGCATGCTCAGGGGTGTGGTTAACAGCTTAAATTTTTTTCACACCTCTGTTTTTCATACCTCTCTGACATGACCCCCACCACCACCACCCATGTGCCTCCTCTAGCCTGCCCTTATGACTGGACGGGGTACCTCATGCCCCGTGTTACAGACTGCAGTCATCACAGCTTCCTCACCAGAAACATCGGCCTTAGCTAAGACGACAGTGGTCAGCCACCACAGCGATCCAGACCCCCTGTGCTTGACAACAGGATGCCACAAACTAGTTCTGCTGAACGCATTACTTACAACTAAATTTTTAGAAATATATCAATAATTGTTGAGCGAAGCCAGAGTTCTTGTCTGTCATTTTCCTCTGAACAGTTTAGGGTCAAATAGAAATTTCCACTGTTTTCCATGACGGCATACAAGAAATGAGTTTGAATAGGAAATATAGCAAAATGAATAGGAAATATAGTCATTGACAAAGAAATATTGTTGCTTAATTGAAATAATGACTGTGTTCTTCAAACTTTGCTTTCGTCAAAGAATCCTCCATTTGCAGCAATTACAGCCTTGCAGACCTTGCTAACATAATTGCAAAAGGGTTTTCTAACGATCAGTTAACCTATTAAAATGATAACCTTGCATTAGCAAAGACAACATTCCATTGGACGCAGGACTAATTGTTGCTGATAATGGGCCTCTGAACACCTATGTAGATACTCCATTAAAAAAAAAAAACTGCCATTTCCAGCTATGAAAGTCATTTACAACACTCTGCACTGTACTTCCTGATTAATTTCATCTTATTTTAATGGACAAAAACTTGCTTTTCTTTCAAATCAAAGATTCAAATCGTTAGTGAAACCCCATCATTGTTGACTAGAGAGACATGGCAGCCAGAAGCGAGTGCCCATGTTAACATGGATGCCACCTTCTCTTCTGTACATGCTAGGCAGTCTAATGGAAGTCCATATCCATTACGGCACTGCCTGTCTTTAGCCGATGTGCTAAATGCAGTACTGCTTGCGGTGTGTGCATACTCGTTCCACACAGAGTAGATGCAGTGCGCTGTTTCGAATGGCACCATGCATAAAGGGCGACATCAACTGGCGAATCAAATCCTTTTGGCAGATATCCAGTCCTGGTATGTGGAGATGATTGTACTGTAAACTGGGGCCTCTCCTCTGTATGTGCATTGTTGCACTGACTCAGAAATTTCCCCCTATGCAGTCACTCTGAAATGAACCCATTATCTCAGGCATATACCCCCTCCCCCGACAGCCCACGGCCCATCCCCCTACACTCGTTCCCAATCTCTCCTTTTCTTCCTGCCCAACTCTCCCTCTCTCTTTCTTTCACTCCATGCTCTGTACCTCCTTGTTTCCGATTGTTTATGACTGTGCAGAGATACTTAAAAAAGGTTCTTTGTACCCGTGTGCATGTGTGGGTGTTAATGCTAATGAAAAAAAGGAAAAAAAAATGAGATCCAAAAAAAATTATGAATTTAAAAAAGCACAAAGATTTTTAATAAATGGATTCTTTATATGGGTGGGGCGGTGTGAAATTCTCAAGTTCCCGTTTGAGAATCGTAATCACTGCTGTATGGAGCAATTCCAGATATATGCAAACATGAAATGAAACACAAGAATGGTCGCAATGAATTCACCGATATCAAATTGAGACGACACGCAATCAAATCTTTTTTTTTTTCTGTATCACACATTATCTGGTATTTCTGTCACATTTTACCCAGTTCATAAGCCTTCAGTGCAGACAATACTCTGGAGCCGTGATAAGCAGAAGTCGTGTTTTTGCAAAAGCTGAACAAAACTCTTTCCACATGAACATTAAAAAGAACGAAAGACCTTGTTCACTTCCGCACAATATATCCTTTTCAAAAATTGTCCGGTTTTTAATTCCATTATACAGATTATACATATAACCCAGGACATAAACCCGTGTTTACACACACCAATTAAAAACAACTATGATTAGGTTATTCATTTCTAATCTGATTAATCAGCTGTGTCTAGGTACCGTAATTAAAGGTTTAATTTAAATTATGCATTGAGTCATGCGATTAAAATACTGACAAAAAACTTTTTCGAAAAGCAGATTATGCTCATTTTCAAAACGCATGGACACCTTTTTCTCAGAAATCCCGTTGCTTTTACCATGTGGAGATACATGTTTAAAGCTAAAACGGAGGCTCTTTATTTCACCATTATGAATGCTACTAAATGCTCGTGAGCTGCATGCATCTCAGTATTTAACTTAAGTACAATTACGTCTCGTCGATATGCTAAAAATGTATTTTTAAATGAACAGCTGAGGGTTTCCGGGGTTTCAATGCTCTCTTCTCGCGTTACGTGCTCGCGCTGCAACGCTATGATATTCACGACATCCTTCCCTCGGCCTGAAATATCTAACAACTAGCAGCAACTGCGACCCACGTTAGAATTCTCACTGATGGCATTGTGTAGAACGGGGTTTTTCGTGTTCAGTAAGCTAATAACAAGACGTAGGCATCATTCTCCTTTCCACACAGAGAATGGGCTGGCCGCTGTGTCGTGAAAGGCCGTGCACACCAGAAGGTTACGCCTCACCGCATGGCGCTTGACATTTCTGAAGCATTTTGTGTAGCAGCATCTAAACATAGACACAAGTGAAAAAATAAATATATACTGTTATAACTAGAAGCTGGAACCTTTTCTTGTCAAAACCGCCTACACTTCCTGTTTCTTTTTTTTTTTTTTTTTCCTGTTTCTTTTTTGCAGAACCAACATTATATACGACAAGCCTCTGCTCATGAGAATCTTGGGCTCCCTGTTGTTGAGCCAGTAGATGACCTTTCCTTCTGAGTCGTAGTAAAAACTAACCTGCACCATGCTACAATGAAAACAAGGGTCTGGAAAATTATATGACCACAGTCGAACAGAGTCAAACAAATTCTTGATGAAAAAATAATGGAGTAGGCTTGAGACTCACCAGTAACATTCAGTCAGTCATGTTTTTTTTTTTGACCTGGTGGTCTTGACTTGCAGTGTTGCGTAACCCCACACAATTCACCATATTAGCTATTCTCACTTGCCTTTGTTACACTTGATCAGAACAAAAGACTCACCATGTTTTTCTGTAAAACAAAATCAGCGTTACAGTTAACAATTACAGTCAATTCAGGGATGCTTTGAACCACATGTGTTTGGGAAAACAATATAAAATGCAATCCTTTGGTTGTATATCAGTCAGCAAAGCTGGTTCTGTTGTTAGGATTGTTGAGGAGGACTAGAAAAATATTTGATCAGAACATGAGGCACCTTGGTACAGTCACCGAGAATGCATCTGGAAAATGAAATGGCCTGTGCTAATGCATCATTTTCTAATCCTCATTGTCAGTCAAATACACGTTAGGGCTACATTAATGTAATATAGGAATATAGTAGACAAAATAAAAATAGTTTACATGTATGTTCATATGCAGCAGGATTGGTAATATATCCAAAAATGGTTATTTGAAAATTAAGGATTAGTCTTTTTTCAGTTAAATTTGAAAAATTAAATCACAATATTTTATTTATCTTTAATGGAAAATAAAAATACTGTAAATTTTGAACTTCAGGTAAAGGACTCGATATACTACTTTTATGATCACGATTTTTCAATTATATTAAAACAAACATGCTTATGTATTATTAAAGTGTAATCTTTCGAAAGAGGTAGATTCTTGATGTGAAATGAAGGTGTAATATAGGGCTGATTGCAGAATGTGCTATTTTGCTCTCAGTAGCAACTGTTAAACATTCATTGACGTTCCCACCCTGACAGAAAGGGAAGCGGTAGTACCTGAATGTTTTATGCAATTGCGGTAATTTAGAAATATATTCATATTCAAAACATTTTTGTCATTCTATGTCTTGCACATTTGAAGACATTTGAATTATGATTTGCATTGACTGTAGAAGCTGAAGATACAAAAAACACAGGATGCGACAGTGCAACGTACACTTTTAACATTTTTATTACGGACAAATGAAATAAAAGAAGCATTATGACAAGAATGAACTTACTGGCAAGGGAACAAAACACCAGAACCAAGAATTGTAAAAATAATAATTATTATCAAACACAAATTAAAAAAATAATAATGCACTGTTGTTAAAAAAAGCCAAAAATTTGTCATACTGTTCATAAATAGATAGGAAAACAGTTAATATAATTAAATAATAGATGGGCAAATTGTGGGGAAAAATACTATAATGAATTACATAGTACAAATTATTCTCATAACGGGCTTTACAAATAAGTGAACTACATTTGGCAGGTTTATACACAATGTCTCCTTATTTCATTCTCCAGAAGCCTAAAACCAAAAAAAAAAAGAAAAAAAGAAAATGCTACAGTGAGTATAAAATTATGTCTCAGAAATGAAATGCATTATTATTTTTTTCTGTAAAAAACATAGGTATGATCGTAACACAATTCTGAAACACCAAGCAAAACTACTTAAACTATAAATCCACTTTTAAAGTTTTATTCTTGTAGTAATAGTAGCCTTTCACATTTAGCTTAAAAAATCACTTAAATCATTTTTTTTCCTTTTTATGGGGGGCGGGGGGTGGGGTGGGGCAGGGTGATTGAGAGCCAATCAAATGGGGGAAATATGGAAACCCAAAGTTGAGCAAAGGTCTGTTGAGTCATGCAATTTGAGCGCCTGTGCCTGGGGTCCCTTTAATGACCATTCCGGTCACATGATTCTTGAATTCTTTCTTGATTGGAGAAGCACACTAGCAAGCACAATTCTTAATGCGATTTCTTTAGTGTGTGAAGTCCTCCTGAAAAAAAATTCATTCTGCGCAATTTATTTTTAAAGTCACAAAACGCACACACATAAATGAAAATGCAAACTATGGTTTTACAGCTAGTCATTAAAAGAAGGATAAAACACATGGACTTGAGATTCCAAATTTGATCCCATAAAAGTGATATTTACAATCACACTGTGACAGATTGGCAAACCTTAACAGGTCTTTAATATTACAAAATGTTCAATTTATTAATTGCCATTTCTTTTTTCTCTTTCCATTCCTTTATATTCACAGAGGCCACTGTTAAACCTATGGGGAATACCGATGTCTTTCCACACAGGAAATGTCCATGGCAAAGCATGTGACAAGTGAGAAATAAATAAAATAGGATGGCGAAAATAAAGTGAAACAGAAGAGATTTTAGCATATTTTACATATTAAAGCTGAATGACCCCAGAAGGCAGGTCTGGCGGATGATTTCCATATCCTAAAACCACGCCCCAAAATTCTAAGTGCTTGGCA
>JAACJT020000105.1:54215-69730 GCA_009936485.2 Gymnarchus niloticus
GTTCAAAGTCCCCCAACTTTAAGTGAGGTAGAGTGGCTTGTCCCTGGCTATCATGCTACTGCTGCAAAAGGAGAAACAAGAAAAACAAGAAGAAACAAAACAAAAACATTAAACGGAATATGGTACTATCCATGGCAACCCCCCCACCCCAGCACTCTCTTTAGAGTGGTGGAAAGCTAGCCCGAGGTTATCACTGACAAATGAAAATATGTCGTGCGCTCATTTTACCGAAAAACGCATTCAGTCTGTGCTATAAACTAAACATGGGTTTCGGCGATTTCTCCAGAAAGCATTCCTTAGACTTCAGAAGGTAGAGTTTAAGGAAATGTTGATGTTTGATAGCTCACTGAACTCTCTTGCGGTGCCTATATGATTCTGTATGTCCATTCTGCATATACTCATTTTAACACAATCCGTATAACTTCTTTTCTTGTACTTTTGGACAGGTACATCTGAATGTCATCAAGAATCATTCAGTTTAATAAAAATGAGGAGCAAATGTTAAGAAAAGTGTTTCATTACGTAATGACCGTGTAATGAACTGAAAATCACTGCAGCACCTACAGTCTTTGTACTGGCAGCAAGGTGTGTCTCGATCGCACCCTCGATCTCTGAACACAGTCAACGACGTCACTTACCTGCAGAGGTTGCCTGTGCACTCACGATTGCAGTACTCGCTATCCCACTCTTGGTTCTGTCCCGCTACTTGGCTGGGTGCCCCGGGGGACTGGGAACCAGCGCTGTTCTGGTAATCGGATTGGATCTGCGGGAATCCCTGAAACAGAGGGCCAGTGGTGTCGGAGTGTCGGCCGGAAACACTTCCCAAAACACCTCTCTGTTCCCTTCACCTCCAAAAAGAGCATGAAGAGGAAGGACAATTTCCACCCCTCCTCTTATATAGAACCTGCTGGCACTTTAGGTCCTTTCAAATAATTAAATAATGAACTATAACTGATCTGTGGGCAGCACTGTGGTTCTGTGGCTAGGCCTGTCACCTCACACCCCCGGGGTGGTTGACTTAGTTCCTGCCCTCATCTCTGTGGCTCTCGAGGTCACATGTTCTCCATTTGTTTACATGAGGTTCCTCTGGATACTCCTACTTCCACAGAACCAACATAAGAGGTTAGGTGACCTAGCATCTCTGAATTGCTTTTAGTACATGACTATGTATGAGTGTGGACTGGCATGCCAAGTAGAGTGAGGCCAGCTCTGTGTTCCCTGGCATACGTGGTTACGGATGAGGGAACGTAGAACATTGGAACCTATGCCTCTGCAGCCTATGTAGAAAAAATTGGAAAGAGGCAGCTGAAGTTCACCAGGAAAAGTGGTTTGAAAGCAATAATGATGATGGATGCTGTATACGTTTAACCTTATGACACGGGTGGTCTCATTAGCATTATTTAAGCAATCGGTTAAACTAACTAACCTGCTGGCCAGGAGGTGGCGAATGGAGGGAAGCCTGAAGCCCCATTTGATGGGGTATGATGGGCTGCGACTGGACTTGCTGCATGCGGATTGGCTGGTTGAGGATGGCACTCTGGTGGAGTGACAGCTGCGGGTGCAGGGGTGGGCTGATCTGGAAAGAGGAGGGCGGGGAGGCGCTCATACTAGACAGGATCTGCGACTGGCTGAGGGTCCGGGAAAGGTTGTGTCGGGGGGGGCCCCCGTAACCCTGCAGGTCTGCCAGGGGGAAGGATCCTGGACCCAGGTACGGTGAGGAGGGCTGGGGTGGCACGCTGTACAGGGGCTGCTTAGGAGGCATCATGTGCGAAGGCTGGGTTGTTTGGGCTCCCTTTGAGTCCGTGGGGTCACCATAGTTCTGCGAGAGCACAGCGCGGACAAATAAAGAAGGCTTGATTATAACGGCTCGTATCTTGGTGATGCCACGGTTTCTACTCAGCCTACAAGGAAATAATCGATAAGGCATGATAACGCAGCGATTAAAGAAGAAATAAACCATGGAATACAAATCCAGCGAACATACGCAGAAGTTGCTCTGACTTCATTCACTCACCTTTACTACTAGGGTTTTCTTACCCTAAATGTGAGCCTTTTTCATAGTATACTTTGTATAGATTTTCTATATGATTAAAGCTACATATAGGGTACGTGTTGGAAATACCAAACAATGAAAAGTGCCCATTTCTTATCACATTATCCACTAGAATCGCAGGCTAGACGCATCGGTGTAGAAGGTTCGGATTTCATACATCGTGTAGAGCTACTGTCAACATGCAGGGAAGTCTTGCTGACAGGGGGAGACATCAGGGCATCTTTGTCGAGAAGGAGAGGTAGAAGGGCTGTAGCACACAGATTACCAATTTAAAACTGATGGTTTTATTATTTTTTTCTTGAAACCAGTGTATGCGATGCAGAAAAAGCGAGTAGAAGTATGACTTTTAGCTAACCTGCACTTCATCGCTGCTCCCTCACTGGATGCTCGGCCTAGCTGCCCTTATTCCTTAAGCAGCTCATTAACTACTGCATGCTTGTGATGTTTCTGCTTCGCTGTACATCGCTTTAGACAAAAGTGTCTGCTAAATAAGGGAATGTAAATGGGACGTACATCGACAGATATAAAACATGACCTGCTGCTATCTTGTTGATTGCAGCACAGTTGTAGAAACAATTAAGAAAGATCCAAAAAGTGGTAATTAATGGTGTGAAGAAACGGATTGAGCCCTTTTCACTAAGAAGGACTTAATCTTTTAATTGGCACACTTTAATTGAACTGGGGTTTACTTTTTGTCTTGTTTTGACCATCTGCACAAGCTTTTGTGCTGGTTAGGATATCGATAACTCCAGTTTAAATCTGCTGCATGTGCATTATAATAACCTGGTTCATTTTCTCAGAGCTGCTTTAGATCCGTTGATCAAATGTGGCCTCTAAGCAAGGTGCCACAAAAGGAGGGTGTTAATTATGGTTGCTTTGGTGCAAGCAGCGTGTGAAAAATGCAAAACAATACACGGGATCAAGATGGATGCTCCATCGGAGTTTGTAAAACAATCAATGTAGTTCTGCTGAGATTAGAAAATGCGGTCTTGCATTTTGTCTTTTAAGCAAATCAATTCTTGAGCTGTAAATATGGATTGTTAAGCTAGCCAAGTTTAAATATTTGCGACATACTTTATTAGGGAACTGCAACTTCCAGGGCTGAGGGTTCAAATCCCGCCCCCACCCTATGTAGGTGCAGCTGGCATGTACTCTTCATCTCATGTGGGTTTCCTCTGGGTGCTCTGGTCTGTGAGAGCATGTGTACATACCCAGCAATGGACTGGCCAGATACTTTGTGCTACCCCCCCAACCATGATGAGGAAAAACAGTCAGAAAACCAATGATTGCACATTAGTCAAATTAGTCAAAAAAAGGGCACAAATATTTGTAATGCTAAGATTTCTCATCAAAATTCCCCCTTTAAAGTTTTAATAAATTAAAACAATGATATGGAGATGTGCCTTTTTTCACATTTCCATCGAGATGCAGTTCTGCATTTCTTTGTCTTCTCTGCGCGTCCTTAAGACAACAAACATGTGACTGAAATGCTCATCAGGTGCCTGCATTCTAGACTTGGCTGGACGTTAAATTACACAAAACGCCAGACGGGACGGGTCCTTAAGGAAGACTGCCGTGTGATCCACAGGCAGGTGAGCAGGCCATTCACCGTGTCATTACATCTGATGCATATTGGGCTGCTGTGGATTTAAGAGGAAAGACCAGAGAGAGTGGGTGGGCAAGAGACAAGCCAATTCCAGGCTGGCGATTAATGCTGTCTACTTAATTGTCTGACTATCTGCACTGTTGCAGCTTAATTAAATGGACCCTGAATTCTGTATGTTTTATAGTTTTTCACTTCAAATCCCGAACTTTTTCTCATCTGTAACATTTACTTTGATGCTTATAATGTTATTGATCCTGTATTTTAATTAAAAATAACTAATTCATTATAAATGAACATGCTATGCAATTTTGCCTAGGCTGTAAATATTATTAAATGGTACTGTTTAGGGGAAAATGACTTTATATATACGTCTATAATGACAATCTGCTTTTTACTGCTTCTTGAAAATAAAAAGTACAAATCATTTCAAACATTTGATGCGTGAAAGTCAGTGAACAGAGCAGTCAATTTATTCAAGCAAAGATCTACTTTGTATCAACTCAAAAGAAAACAGATAGAAACAAAGCGAAGATTACTCTTATCTCTCACTCTTACAAAGGAATTTGTCTTTTCCTAGACACTCCAAGCCCCATTGACATGTGCAGTCATTCACTGGTGAAAGACAAGCTTCCTGAATATGCAGTGAGTTACTAACCAATTAATCTATCCCTCACTTCAGAGAAGTATGCAAGAGTGACCAGACAGGCATTCAAATACACTTAAACTGTCTGACAGAGAGAAAAAAGGCCAGGGTGGTGAATACTGCTTCTTCAGTGCGATTGCATGGTACCGTGATTCCAGCATCATGTGACTTCCCTGCTCCACCCTTACTCAGGATTCTCTGTCTAATTTATCATCACCATATCCTTCCTGACCCCTGTATATCAAAAACATAACCTTTGTTACCTTGGACACCAGACTGGCTCTGTAAGCGGCCAGTGCTTTCAGGTATTCCTTCTTGGCCGCCTCGGTCTTCCGCTTGTATGCCTGGGAGAAAACAAACAGAGTTGCAGTGAGAACGTGGACACTGGGGCACGCTGACCTTTGACCCCACACCTCAACATGACTGGTTCAGGGGGCAGAAATTCCTGTTCCAGGTGAGTTTCAAATACAGATTATTAACTGGGGTTATGTACGCTCTCTGAATGCTTTATTTGGTACATCTAGCTAGTACTGGGTTGGACCCCCTCTGGCCTTTGTAATTGCCTTAATTCTTTGTGGCATAGATTCAACAAGGTGCTTGAATCATTCTTCAGAGATTTTGTTCATGATAGCATCATGCAGTTGCTGTAGATTTGTCGGCTGCACCTTCATGATGTGACTCTTCTACTCCACCGCAAACCAAAGATGCTCTGTTGGATTGAGATCTATTACTGTGGAGGCCATTTGAGTTCAGTGAACTCATCGTCATGTTCAAGCAACCAGTCCAGTTATCCCGCTGGACGTAGCCGTTAGAAGATGGGTACACTGTGGTCATAAAGGGTTGGACACGGTCAGCAACAATACTTAGATAGGCTGTGGTGTTTAAACAATGCTCAGCAGGTACCAAGAAGCCCGAAGTGTGCCAAGAAAATATCCCTCACACTACTACACCACCACCACCAGGCCAAATTGTTGATACGAGGCAGGATGGATCCATGCTTTCATGTTATTTACACCAAATTTTGACCCTACCATCTGAATGTCACAGTAGAAATTGAGACTCATCAGACCAGGCAACATTTCTCCAATCTTCCATTGTCCAATTTTGGTGAGCCCGTGGCCAATGTAGCCTCAGTTTCCTGTTTATAGCTGACAGGAATGGCATCTGCTTCAAGATTCGACATGTTGTGTCCTCAGAGATGCTGTTCTATTCTCTAGTTGTATTGAGTAGTTATATGAGTTACTGTTGCCTTTCTCTTAGCTCGAACCAGTCTGGCTATTCTTCTCTGACCTCTGCCATCAAGAAGGCATTTTTGCCCAGAGAATCTGAATGCTTTTTCATCTTTGGACCATTCTCTATAAACCCTAGAGATAGCTGGAGAACCTTGGAGATCTGCAGTTTCTGAAAAACTCAAACCAGACCGTCTGACACCCACAACCATGCCACATTCAAGGTCACCTAAATCACCTGCCTTCCCCATTCTAATGCTTGTCTTAAATTGCAACAGATCCTCTTGACTATGCCTACAAGCCTAAATGCATTGAGATTCTGCCATGTGATTGGCTAATTAGATATTTGCAGTTGAACACGTGTACCTAATGAAGTGACCAGTGAGTGTATTTTAAAGTCTGCAACACAAAACACATTCAGACATAACAATTGTAAAGGGATAGTGACAGACTGAAAAAGAAATATTAAAATATGGATACCATCTTGTTAAACACAACCTTCCATTTTTTTTGCTGCTGTTCACACCAACACCACTTTTGAAGGTAAAATTCTGAAAAAAAAATCCACAACCTTTCTGCCTGTCCCTTAAACACTGGCAGGAGTCACTCTGCATTATTTTAATGAACTCCCAGCAGTTTTAATTTGTAATTAATTTAACACAGCTAATGATTCATAGAAAGCTTGGTATTTTTAAGCAAATTACCATGCCTAAGGATTTCTAATTATTCCAAAGTGAGTGGATTCATTAGCAATTGTAACTGTCTGAGGCTACAGGTCGGGGACATATTAAAATAACTTAGCGGCAAAGAGCATATGTTGTGGTCGTAATCCTGACATCGAGACGTCTCGCTAGAATTAGCCGGTAATTGTACCTTAATGAAATGTTCTTGTTTGATAACCAGTTAATTATAGAAGACAATAACTCCAAATCCTGCTGACACAGGCAAGAACAATTACCAGAGGCTGTGAGAGACGGTGGAGGGATATCTGGTAGGGGCAGGTGCTCCCTTCTGAAGTGTGGCCTTATTGCAAAGAAGCAAGTCGCAGAGGCTGGCATGCCGAGGTGCAGACCTGTCTCTGCCGGCCCCACGTTCCACCCCAATGAAGCTGGCATTTGCATTTCTGTGGCTAACGATTGCTCAGGAGACAAGAGACTCAGGCCTGACTCGTTTAAGGAAGATCTGGTGCTGTGACATCGTTCTCAAAAACAAAAAGGTGATCAGGGATCAAAATGGTCCCTGGGGAATTGGACAAGTCAGGAAAAAAAGAAATTAATTTAAAAGCATGCAGTTGCATGCTTCCTATACAGCATCTCCTGCATTTTTCCAGAACAAATGAGCGGTCTATGGTATGAAGACTGTGGTCCTGATGTTGTTACACTTTTGACAAATGGAATGCGTCATTAAAGATAACTAAATAATTCATACTTCTTATTTTGCCCCTTTACAGCATAACCTGGTCTTTCACTTAAATCATTAAAGGAAATTTTAAACAGAGTGTGATTACTCGTCTCTTGACATTAAAATTTTTCGCACAATATTAATAACACATTTGTTTAGCGTTTATATAATACATGTGATGGCATTAGCAGATAACAACCTCAGTTTCTTGGGGCCACATAATACAATTATTTTAAGATTCACAGAAATGAATTGACTTATTATTTTATCACTATTTTGTATTATTTGGACACAAAAGAGAGTTATTCCAGGTATGTGTATGATGCTGATTTACTAGGACTAAACTTTGCAAGTCACAGCAGTAAACTCACTATCAGAACCCAAATGGAAGCAGTGTTAACGACAGGTGCCACCCTGTATACTTAAACAATGTGTACATTCAGTGCATGCTGGATATTACGCGCATGATGACATATAAAAATAACTTTCATTAAAAAATCTAGGCAATTGCATCCTCAGGCACACTCCTACTTCCCTCCTGTGATTCCCGCTTGTACCTGCAGGGGGAGAATTAGTTGCTTTGGAAGCCGCGAAGCTGTAAGGAGTTAAAGCTATGCTAGGTCTGTTAGTTTTTGACCCCCCCACCCCCCACCCCCCCAGCCACTTTACATTACAGATGTGCAGCCCTTTCAGTGGTATCACCCTCCATTACACTCCCAAATCACTCCCATTCCCACTGATTTGAAAAAGAGACCTTAAACCCTCTTTGAACATAAACGTCACCTCATCCTTTACAATAACAGCTGTTTGCGTCATTACCTACTAAAACCTGTTGTTAATCATTCACCCCAGGTCTTAAGAAAAAAAATTTAGCATTGCAATCGTACGATCAACTACGATACGATCAAAATTAGCAAATCGCCAGACAGTGAGAGATATTCTCATGCTAACAAAACAGGTGAAATTAAACACATAAGCCATGTAAAGATTCTGCATTCAAAAAAAAAGTAATTTTATGAATCTTAAGCTTGCTAGCCTTCAAGAGCTTGCTGACAATTTCTGAAGCCCGCAACACAAACACCTTCAATGCAAGAACACAAATTTTAAGTAGGAAATATTTGCAGGTGACATTGGCTAGATTGTAACCAACTTCAAAGGAAAATGGGCGTATTACATTTCAAAGTGAGCCTTTTATCTCAGAGGGCCAGATGAGTATTGCGAATTGGAAATTCATTGAAAACACATTTGGCTTCAGCTGCAACTGTAAATCACAATAGTGCTGCATGGAATGATTACGACGGTAGAACTAACTAAAGACAGAAGGCAGTCAGCTTATTAAATCCTTACGTACAGGTAACTGCCAGCTATTTCATTTACTGGGCAGTTAACTTTTATTTCACTTCTGAAATGTATTCAGGGGAAAAAGTGTACAATTTTCTAATAAGTGTGTACTGAAACTTTTTTAGTGGTAACTTTATACCGTGGACATACCTTTCACTCAGCGAAAAAAAAGGCTCATATATGTATATACTTATTAAATGGAATTTTTATTATTTTTTTAATTTAATGGGAACACGGCTCCCTACAGGAGAAAAGATCAATTAGATTCCTTGATTCAATGTTCTTTCTCATATTCATTGGCATAAGTTACTTTTACTATTACTACTAGTCTTAATACTGCAGCTTCTGATAATTATTGTTATTATTATATACTGTCTCTCCTGATGTGTGGTTTTCATGTCCATTCATTCTCTGCATCGGATAAACGACAGTGAAAATTTTGCCACTGTAATAAAAAAATTCAATTATGCATAAATATCACAACTTTAAAATGGTTTCAGAAATCAATTAATAGAAAATGGGGGTTGGGGCTGATAAGAGAAAATTCTGATTTGCTAAGTAAAAAAAAAAAACTCATAAAACAGTTATTGATGATGCAATAGGGTGAAAATTTTCAATAAAGTGCAGATAAAGTTTCTTTGCACATATAGGAGACTTGATAAAGTATACAATCTGAATATTGTCTTTGGCTAAAATCCTGCCACAAATTTGAGGTACAGGAAATTAGATTTAATGTAATTAAACCTAGTGAAATAATAAAAAAAAAAGATCGCAGGGAAAATATATGATGTTTGGCAGCAAAAAAAGGAAAAGAGAACGTTCGCTGGAACCGAAGGGGTTAAGATTCACAAACAATGCCTGCATTTCCTGAACAGATGTCCTTGAGGCAAATTCAAGGATGAGGCAATTGTGAATCTTATATTCTCAGCATGATCAAATCACCAGGCAACAGATATAAATAAAAAGATAGGAAATGAGGAATTCGCATTTGAGGGTGTCAGGAGCAAAATGAAGATTCATTGTGAGAGGCCGACCCGGAGGAGGCTAAAAATGCACTGCATACAGCAGGATATGCTGGCCCTGCCATAAAGTGGCTTTAGAGGGCTCACGTACAAGAGCAATGTCGTGGATTAATGTGTCCTGGCAGCATTTGGTGGCGAAGTCCAATTCTTCTATTTGATGTGCGATTCACCAGCTAAGTGTAGATAGCTCATAAACATAGACTGTCATTGGCTGATGGCCTATTCCTGTCTACAATTCCAGCAGGAACATCAAGGCATCGCTTGCAGTGTCTGTTGTATATAAAGTCAAAAAACCTAACATGATTTACCGTAATTCAGCGTTCAGCATTTATTTAGTACGCTCACAATTTCTGTGATTTACAGTGCTTAAATGAGTACCGTGTAAATGGCTTATATAAATTTACATAGTATTAATGACTGTTCTCCAACTCTACGTGCGCCTGAGTATAACCGCGAAGACGAGGTTCCTCACCTGCTTCTGCTCCTCCCCTAGGCCGTCCCACATGGAGGCCACGATCTTGGAGACATCCCCGAAGGTGGCGTTGGGGTTCTGGCCCTTGATGGCGGCCTGCGTGTCGCGGAAGAAGAGCGCGTAGGCCGACACAGGCTTCTGTGGCTCATTGGGGTCCTTCTTCTTCTTCTTCTTCTGGGGCTTGGGTTTCTTGATCATGTCAGAGGGGAGCCGCTTCTCCCCGGCGATCTGGGGTGAGGATGGGAAAGGGGAGCGGTTAGCCACTGAGCCCAGAGTCCACACATGCTCAATGTCTACCAGGCATATATCAGCCACTCCTATGAGCATGGGGCTGCCCACACGGTCCAGGTGAAGTACCATCGAACATCAGGGCACAGAAAACATAGACCAGCACTTCATTTCATTTTCAGCACCTCTTCCTCTTTGGTCATGCTGTTGAATATTAAACATATTCACCGTTATTAAAATTAAGATTTTGATACACTATATATTCAGAATAAGTTGATATCAGAGTGCATCTATGCTTAATTACACCAGGCTATTAATCAGCAATAAAAAAAGCAGCAATATTGATATACTGCTGGAATCCAGTGTGCACAAAGGCTGTATGGATTATACTGTAATTAGTAACTATAAGCAGCCAGTTTTTTGTGTGAAATATTTCTGCTGCCAGCCTAAATGCAAAAAAAGTCAAATTAGCTATGCAAGGAAATTCGGAGGGCTTTAAGAAGATTTTACATTTATTTTAAATGTTAATATTTGAAACAAGTAATTTGTTACGATAGAAACATGGCTTGTTATTGTGAAAACACAGTCGAAGATTAATCTAAGCATCTTAACTAGAAGTTTGTTCGTTGATAAGAGCTGTATAGTAAAAGAACAGCGTAAGGTCATTGGGTCTAATCCCGGAAGCACCCTCATTGTCACACTCTTCAGGTATTCTTTAATCCAGATTTTTGTAGTGAGCTGCTCAGCTGAGGAAATATTTCTGTTAATAATCATTGATCTTTAAGCGGCCCCCATTGTCAACATGGTCACCCCAATGCACTTCAGAACATGTGTAAAGTTGTAAAACTTTAATAGGGTCCTCAGGCCAACCAGGCAATGTTGGCCGGCTGTTATAATTGTGAGGTCATAATTGGAGGACTAGTGTTGCCCACGGCTAACCAGCACTGCTACCGCTGATACAAAGTCACAAATGGCACAACCTGAATGACACTGTAACAAGGTTTTCCATGTGGTCAGTGATGTTGGTGGCACCGTGATTATGCATTGGGCCTCCAAAGCTTCAGCTTCCTGGCTCGAGTCCCAAATAAGTGCCCCAAATTAGTCACTCATTTAAATAGAATCTAAGGTAATTGCATGTGCTGCATGCTAATTTGGTAACTATAAATTCCCATAATTCCTACACATTTGATGATGCATCCTGTTGCCTGTCACACATGTGCTTTGATAATACAGCTTCTAGTTCCCTTCTGCAGAGCCTGACAATTGAGCAATCCAGCCTTCGCTCACACCTTTAATCAAAATATGAAATCTGGTCGACATGGTGAAATTCATGCATCCTAAATAATAAGGCAGTGAACAAAAGTGATCTTACAACATAGGAACACAGATTTTCTTTCCTTCCTGCCTGATATATCCCGCAGGCAGCACCGATAATCTGGTTTCAAGAGGCTTAATGAACTAAAACAATGTTTTGAAGATGTAACACTTTACTGTCTGCAAATGCAGCTAATCTATTTTCCTGTCTTAACAACTTTTCCACACTGTATTACGTGAGTCCTGTTAAGTACTGCTCTCGTCACATCGATTGACTTTGACTTAATTGCAAAATGACTACTGCAAACTGTTCCACACGTGCATCACTATGCAAACTGTATTAGGAGTGATATAACCAGAAAGGACAGTGTAACGATATAATTCAGGCTGAAGCATATTTAAAAATACAAAAACTATACGGGAATTTTCTTTTGGAAAATTGCCAGAACTTGATTTCTCTTGGCAGTAAATGGCTTGGATTCATTGCATATTTCTCTTCCTAATGCCACATCCATACTCTATAACTAAATGTTTCTTAAACTGTGTTAAAAAGTGAGTGTTTTGCGATATTATGCCACAAGTTGCCACCTTCCCGCAAGCTATTCATTTTTGCTATTAAATATACTGCATCTTATTAATAGTATGCACGACATTCCACAAGATTAAATGAACCTTAGCTGGTGCATACAGATAAAAAAAAAAAAAATCAAGATTGTTCGGTTATTTCATATGCAATACTGGATTATAATCAGGATCAAAATCATTCGCCACATACCACGAGGAGACAGCTAAGACGCGTCACAAGGTATAATAAAGTCTTAGACTCTAGACCTCTGCAGCAATACAGGTGTAGAGTGCATTTAAAATGACTTGGTTCACTTTTGTTGCTTTGTGCACTCGCGAGCTGAAACAAGACTGTAGCAGCATCAGGAAAAAAAGGGTGGTTATGACTCAGCATGGCAAAGCAAAAGTCCACATTACCTTAATCTTGGTCAACATATCCGCATCTGCTAAAACACAGCAGCAGGAATGGCTGTAATATTTGGACACTGGGGTGAACGAAAACGGCCAGTTTTACAAAGCTGCACACACTGTGATATTTTTCAGGGGAAGAAATGACTTTTTTGCAAAAATGGGCTATGCTTCATGTGGCACCGTTTCTCTCTCCAGTTCGCGACAAATCTGCAAAGATCGATAGTTTATTACTTTAAGGGTGAAATGAAGAAATATCTTTCCCTCAGCCTTCTTCTCAACATAAACACTCCTCAAAACAAATCTCTCCAGAAGTGCTCAGGAGTATTAGGGCAGGTTAAATAAGGATCAGAACTATTCTGATGCCTAAATATTTAACAGTTCAGGCTGGAACAAGGAGCAATTTATGCAGTTATTCCAGGGCAACCGGGAGCAAACTTCTCAGAACTGAGGATGTCAGTAACAGCAAAATAAGAAAAAAGACCATTTTTTGTGTGGGTGTCTGACAACTAAGAAGGCATACCATATAAATTATAACTCCGAAATGTCTCAAAAATTAAATTCACAGATTTGCTTTTTACATAATAGTAAACAACAGCTTAGGTTTTGATTTTATACCATAAATGGATTAGAGGATTTGAGGAATTTGTTCTTTACCCTTCATGTATTGTCAAATTGTGCTGACAAAAAGGTGTTTACTATGAGCCAGAGTGAGTGTTGACTATGAGGTGTTGACTATGAGGTATTGACTATATTCACCATGAGCATACAGTGATTTTTTCCCACATTTGGCCAGATTCTCAAGGTACTCTTAGCCTCAGTGTTGTGGTGAGTCTCCAGGCCTGCAAGGCATTATGGGAAACTTTGATTTTGAAGGAGTGCAATTGCCAGTGGCGAGCTTATAAATTTCCTGTTCGGCACATGTTCCACTCTGCATGCTAGCACTCCCTGCTACTTTGATAACAAGAAAAATGTTTCCACACCAATACCTTTAAATGGGAATCGGTTTCCTCTTCCTGGTTGGAGCTGGAGGGAGAGGGCGTGGCTGATTTACTTCCTGGAGGTGAGGGGGAACCGTGGGTAACAGCACTTCGTAGGCCAACCTGAGAGCTCAGCTGGGACAGGGCGCTCATGTGGTGGGGCAGTATCCTAGGTGATCTGTTTATCAGGGGGTTGTGGTGGACGGCATCATAATGTGAACCATCTAGATGGGTCATCTCCTGGATCTGGGTGAGAGAAGAAGACGAACTTTACTAATTCTTCATTCCCAATTGCCTACTGTTTCAGCGGCGCTGTTGACAAGAAAGATCTCTCATTTTCTCGCCCTTATCAGTTAGTGGCCGAGGGGGAGGACAAGATGGAAGTTCTGTCAGGCCACTTGGTCCCACTTGCAATCCTACGCATGGTTGGACGTGTCACCCACTTTCCCCTCTCTCCTCCAGATGAAACAGTCCATGCAGACTCCCACCCCATTTAGCCTTCCGAGATAAAGACCACCCGGACTGGCACTCTGTCCAAAAAAACCCCGCTGCCAAAGGTAGACATTTTCAAGTAGCAAGTCATGTGTTACCTGAAGACCGAATCTCTGCAAGGCTTTTCATTCTGGCTACTGCGAACTCTTAAGAAGCCATCCAAGTAGCTGGAAATGCTACTGTGGTGCAGCAAAAAAGCGAAGACTTGAAAATGACAGATGTGTTCTCATAAGGTTCTACTATTGACACATTAAATAATGCAGCTCCTTCCTGTTTAAGTGAATGCTTTTCACAAAGCTCCACAACTGCTCCATTCACAAAGTGCAGACTATCTTTCACTCAGATGATCACAAAAAAAGTCTAACTGGTGGCAGAGTTCTCTGCTACAGAGCCCTGCTGCTACAGAACATCTTATCCCATTTTATTGGAGGATCAGGCACTAAACCAGTGTTTCAATCTCGATTAAAAAGCTGAGCTTCTCCCATTCCTGGGAATATGTGCCGAGGTAAAGGGAATCATGACTGCTTTGGACCTATGAACATTTTGCATTTGTTGGCTCTTTGATATCAATGATGAAATCTCATATGTTACCATAAATTGAGCTATAATACTCTGCATTTTCCTGTCTACATTGCACACTGGTGTTCAATGAGGCTGCTGATCTGATCGTTTTTTTTTTCCACCAGATTTTTGCTGAATTTGTGCATGTATTTTTACTCCTTCCACATGGTGTTTGTGGGTTTCATCTACCGCATGCCAAATGATAAAACAATTAAAATAAGGGAAAGATGAACACCGATCTGTTGTATTTCCTGGAAGTGTCTTTGGGGACTAGACAGAGCATTATCAGGGTACAACTTCAGGCACAAGGGACGGCTGATTCAAAATCACCATGGCTACTGTATCCATCACTCTGGATAACTTCTCTGTGGGCTCTTCATCAAAATGTGGACCATAAATGGCCAGCAATATGCCTGCATCTCTGATCCCAAAGCCATACTGACCCCCAAAACATTGGTTCCTCTGTATTTTTGTTCAAAAGGTAGAGAATTAATTATATATCACTCAGAGTGCCTCGGTAACTACACTTAAAGGTAACATATTGCAATGCATGAAAAAATAATAAGTTAGAACTATACTTGAACTACTATTTCCAGAATGGTTTCGATTTTTGTCAAAGACTGGCAATGGGGCTAGCTAAATGACAGTAATACCAATATCATATCTGTAAAGGTATTTGTCAATATGCTACAAAGGGCAACTAGATTAACATTGTACCAATAAAATAAAGTTGGAAGGATACTCTGGTTCAAAATTTAACAGACATGAAAAGATACGGTAAAATGCACCCAGCTGCCCAACCATTGTAACTGGCTTTAGTTGGCTACTGGAGTAAAATGCAATGTAATAAGTTTGGGACACTAAAATCAACACGGCACCAAGTGTATTTACACAGCGTACCTCACCATGCCTCCTAAGCTGTCAACAAAGGGCTGTCTGATTGAAGCCCAGCCTTAGCAAACTGTATTTTACCCATGACGTAAAAAGCCTCTACTGAGATACTTCTAAAGGGTTTGAACTGGACAAAGAACATTTCCCAATGTTTCACATAGCAAAGAATTACAATTTTTAAACTAATTTTACAAGCATAGACATCTCTGATACTCAGGGTCAGAATTCTTTCTCATCCATCCATCCATCCATCCATCCATCCATCCATCTTCCACAGGTTGCAGAAACTATTTATGCATTTCCTGAATGT
>JAACJT020000105.1:85664-99892 GCA_009936485.2 Gymnarchus niloticus
TCCTTAGCCATAACTGTATCAGTATATCCCATATGGAGGGTGATAGAAAGGTATATGGTCCTTAGCCATAACTGTATAAGCAAGTAAGATTCAATTTGGAATTCAGTGCAAGATGACTTTCAGAAACTAAAAAAAGATGTGGCAAAAAGTTCACTTACATTTAACTATTAATTATTTTATATAGTTCTAATAATGCAGATTCAAATGTATAAAACTACAATACCATTGAAAGTACAAGTTGCTAACCAAATGCGTTTTTTGACAGGTAGTCTCTCAAAGCAAAGGAACGTGCCTCCTTCACGTTGTAGTAAATGTCTTTATATGCTGTTATTTACACAGCCACTTATTACTGTCGCTATGCTATTTAGATTTTACTTTGTGTTTCCATAGTGACAAGTGGTTTAGACCTTTTCTTCACATCTGGATGAACGGTCTAACACATAATGACAGACTGGCTTTGCCACTAAATTGGAATTAATTATAATTATAATGTTACGATTTATGCTTATATACTGCATTCTGGAAGGGAGGTCTGGGTCAGAAATAAGTGGTATCCATTTGGTTAATTACTGGGACGAAATTTATCCAATCAGATTGTTCCATTTTCATTCTTCTGAGTTTTCCTACTAAGAAATAGAATCATCCAAACACTAAATTCACGGTTTTTGAATAAAATGAGCCACTGAAAGTCGTGGACAGGTCTACTAAGCATTCACTGACCACTGATGACTTCTGTGTCATAAAACCAGCCAGGCTAGTGTTGGCAAATTGACAGATTTCACAATGAGGAACAAGACCCTAAACATATATGCAAGTCTCTGAATGATTTCCATTTATATATTAGTGAAATCTTATTAAACTTGCAAACGAAATGCAGAAAAAAACTGAGCTCAATGAAAACATGGAGATGCAGTTCTGAATGCATATGCAATGTACTTATTAGCAATTCAAGGTTATTAGCAAAGAGCAGAAAGTTAACAGGCTCAGTGATTTTCATGCAATAGCTCATAAAATCAGCCATGAGCAAACTTCTCTTCACTTTACTAGTCACTTTGTGAGTTATCAGCAGGGGAAACATCAGTTATTTGTTTTCATTTTACTTGTGAGAGAGCGGGACGGAAATGAGAAAAAATCGAGAAAGAGAAAACGAGACAGAAAACGGCTTTGAATCGCTATGTCTGCAACATGCAGCATGACTTAAACAGCAAGAGGAAGTTGTAAATTACAGTCATAAGCTTAACTCAAAACAGCAGGAAAAACGCTAAAACAAGTGACTCGGAGTGATGGTGGTTTTAATCAGTGAAATGAGCCAATGATTTGAGACTCAATCAGTGTGTTTCCTGTCGATCAAACTCAGTTTCACTCACAATCAGCCCTGTGTAACTCAGGGTTGATTTCCATCAGATATCCTGTTAAGACAGGAAGAGGAGAAAGCATGGAAGAAGACATGTTTATTCTACTTAGAGAAATGAGTTTGAACCCCCATAAACTCCAGGCTGGAAAAAGAAAAAAAAAAAAAATGATTGCAGTGGATGTGAGTAGTCTTGCTTATCGCTGTTGCAGCGATTGCAGACGTTAAAATAATTACACAGCTGCTGTCGAGGCAAATTCTTTCCCAGATGCTGAGCCGATGCATGTCAGACATCAGTCACCGATGCTGAAACCATGGATAAAATCTATCAAGGTTTTTAAATTGAGCTGGTTAATTGGTATAGGAATTTGTGTTTCCCTTTTCCATCCATTCCATTTTCTAACCGCTTATCCGGGCTACTTTTGCAGGGACCCTGGCCCCTATCCCAGGCATCACAGAGTACATGGCTGGGGTATGCCCTGGATTGGATGCCAGTCCATCACAAAACAGGTACAAGCTGTATTTCATTTCTTCTTTTTTTTTTAAAACATTGCTATTTCGTAAAAATTTCAAGGAACTTTGCTTTTGAACCTTAAAATATTCCACTTTTTTAAAAACATTTCTCTTTCTGCTTTTTCAGTGTATAAACAGTATAAGGTATGATTTGACAAGAATAAGGGGGGCCTGGAGCCTATCCCAGGTAGTCTTGGGGGACACCCTGGATTGGGTTCCTACCCATCGCAAGACACAGGCTCTCTCTCTCTCACACACACACAGAGAACAATTTAGCCATGACAATCAGCATACAACACGTCTTTGGACGGCAGGAGGAAATCAGAGTACCTGAAGAAAACCCATAAAGCACATGGAAAACATGCAAACTTCACACACACAGAGCTAGAGTTCAAACCCCCAACCTTGGAGCTGTGAGGCAACAATGCTAACCACTGAGCCACTGCTAGACAACTAGCAAAGTATAATTACGCTGCTAATCATAATTCCTTAATAACTAGCTCCCCTAGATGAAGCGGTAATAATTTGAACTTGACAAATCTTCAGTGTGACACAGTGATGGCGATTGCTTTGTCCTGAGGTAGTAACTGCTTCTACAGCACCTGAGGCTTCCTGGGAAATGCCCCTTAAATGGTGATCTACATGGAGTCGTTTTGCTGACTGAAGGTCAGTGTGCTGCTACTATTTGTCAGCCATTTCTAGCTAATCTTTCAACAGGCTAAGGTGCTGCTATCCAGCTCAGGGTATTAAGAGAAACACAGAGACACACAGGAATATTTCTGACGACCATGTAGCCTATATTTCAGCAAAACATGCAGCAAAAGCCTGAACATATCAGACATAAGTCTTGCATCCATCCACCCATTTTCCAAACTGCTTAATCCTATTCAAGGCCTTGGAGCTGGAGCCTATCCCAGGCAGCTTAGGGCACAAGACAGGGGACACCCTGGACAGGGTGGCAACCTACAGTAGGGCACAATTACACACTACAGACAATTTAAACATGATGATTAGCCTACAATGCATGTCTTTTGGAGGAAACCCACAAAGCACGGGGAGAACATGCAAACTCCACACATACAGAGTGGAGGTAGGACTCAAACCCCCCCAGCTGAGTATACATTTGACAAAATTGTTGATGCTGAATGTATTGACATAACTCTTGGAATGTGCTCTAATACATGGATATAAATTACTCACCAGTCAAGTGTTAATTAAACTGCACTAATGAGTTGTCTGTTTAATGCAAACATGACTGCGTGAACTGCCTTAGACGGCAGTTTACACATGTGTTGGTCAAAGGGGTGCCAATAATAGCAGAGAGACCAGTCTGTGTTGAAAAGGGCACCGGGGTTTGGAGGAAGGGCCAATATTGAAGTTAGCATTTTTGCAGGCTGGTCATAAACACGTTTTGTTTTTAAATTTGATCTCCCAGGAGGACATCTAGTCATGACCCGGACTCATTTCCCTGCAGCCGGACATCCGTGTGTAACGGCATCACGAAACCAAGGAGCCAAACAAACCAAGGCCAAACAAACCAAATCCCGTTCATTTAATTTTGCTTCATTTTTCTTAAGTGAGCCCAACCATAGCATTGCAGACTAATTTCATGCCTTCGTTCATTTCCCCTTCATTCTGTTTTCGCATTCCAAGTCACTCTTTAGTCTATCAGATGTTTATATCAAACCTCCATAAAATACACTGTCAAAATGTCAGCAAGTAAACAGCCTACACCTCAGCACATCTTCTTAAAAGGCAGTTGGCATGTGGCCAGTCGCACACTTCAGCTCAGAACGGCAGAGATCTGAGTTCCTAACTTCCTGTGTTTTCCTGTGACTGGCTCAGCATGGGTTTCGCAATAACACCTTCTAACAACACAAATGGCAGCAGTTTCAGTTTGATGCATTTAATACGTGCAGACAGAAACTCGTGTACCATTATATAACACCTGGCACTTACAAGCCCAAAGCTATGCATGCATTCCTTTGGTTATTGCTTACATGTGTCACAGAAGACACATTTTGCATGTACGTACTAAAGTATTAATACCCTGGAATTAAATTCTGTAGTGTTTGTTCTGCGTAATTGGCTACCCATTTGGTCTGATGGCCTTTTCATAAGAGCAAAGAACTCAATTAGACATGCTGTTGTCCAGTATAATCAATTAAGACATAGAATATTTTAAGGTTATTATGGCAAAGTTTCATTTCATTTGTCATTATCATTTAATAATTGGAAGACTGCATTCCAATTAAGAGTTCAGCAATGTGTCTGCTGAAAAGCTGGCCAAAGGTAATAAAGTTATTCAGTTTCCACAATAGTGACATGTATAAGATATTCATCATCATATGGATGCTTAGTTTTTTAAGGCAAGTTTTAAAGTACTTGGGACAAAGGACCTAGAATTTTGAACAGAATCTCTAAATGTCTGCATAAGATATTTAAAAACTTTTTTAATCTTTTTTTTTAGCTCTGTAGAAATTGGACACAATCTCAAATTGGCAGAATATCTTCAGTTAGTAATAATGAAGCGAAACATTGGGATTATTTAAATATTACAGCTGTGTGAATTAATATTTTACTCACTTTCTTTTTGAGACGGCAGACAAAATGGAGAGAAGAATTAAGTCAGACTCCATGGAGACAAACACCTGTTTACTTTAACACCTGTTTACTTCTGCATTTAAGTCAAACACTGAAATACATCTGTTAAAAGCCACATTAATCTTAAGTAAAATTATATACTCATAGAAGTATCACTGACTCACATCAAATAATTCTAAAATCTTTTGAGAACTATGATTGGAATCTTCTTTGTTGTTAACACGCAGTCATTGAGTGGGTGGCACGGAAACGGATATCTAAAGCATAATTACACCATGCCAGTGTTTGTTTGGGTCATGGTTTTGAACCTTGACCTCCTGTGAGCTCACTAGGAAGTGCTGGATTTTCAGCAGCTTCTCGTATAATCATATTTAATGGGCTCGTTTGAACACTCTAATCTTTTATCGAATCCATCGACTTTTCAACAAGATGTCTAGCCCAGAGAGCACTCCGCAGTCAGATAAACACTAAGTAAAACAAGTTATTTTAAAAAATCAAATCTATGTCTAAAAACACAATATACAGGGTAAAGCCAAAAACCCAAGACAATGCTAAATTCATAAATCACTTTATTAAGCTGTACGTTAACAATCCCAAATCTAATTTATCTGTATGCTGTTGTTTGTGACACGTCCCGGACACCAGTAGCTGAACTGGACATACAGATTCAACCAACCACACAGTCTGTGTTCGACAGTAACCTGCTTCACACTATTAAAAGGGAGGCATGTTCCTGTAATGTGTATTTTTTATGAATTCGGCTTTCAGTTGAGAGAGTGAGTCATTTTCTCCCTTTCTTTATGCAATGGTAAACCAGCCAAAAATGGGAACTTAAACTCAGTCATATGGAAAGCCAGGTGTGATGTCTCATTTGTTATATGGTATTTGATCATAGATTTTATGTTTTATTTTAGACTGAATATTTACCTAATATTAATATGATATAAATTACAGTAATAACGAGATGCTGAAAGACTTGACAACTAACACAGGTGAGTTATTGTTCCTCTTTCATGCAACATGTAGTCTGGATGAGGAAATGAAGAGATTAAAGTCAGTCATACATAAAAACACGTACACCCGCTCCATCTCACTATATAACCATGTGCTTTCTCACTTGTGCTCCATCTAAGCTGGGACACCACCCTGACTCAGAAAACTCACTGCTGTGGTCTCGGCCCTCAGTAATAAAGACCTCTGTGGTCATCTGAATTCTGTGTGCTGTCATATTTTTCAGATGTTTCCTGAAACTTGCAAGCTGTTGGGGGGGGGGGGGGGTGTAAGTTTGTAAGAAGTATTTTTAAATGTATTATAAGATGGAATTCAATTCTCCAGCTATGCAGGTTTAAATGAACAGCAATCAATCCTTAAAGCAAGGTCACTTTGAAATTTGGGCGTTTGGGCGTTTTGCCTGTTATAGAATCAGCACTCCTACACATTGGGCAGGAGTGGTTAGAAACTGCTTAGGGCAAGTGGCTGTTTAAAGAAGCCTCTGCCCTTCTGTTCGGTTCATCTCACTTTTTGCACCAGTTTAACGAAATGTCTTTAATTCACTGCCTATGGAGCATGATGGTGACAGTAACATCAGCAATACAAGATATCGTTCTTAATCATAATTATGGTATTCATTGGAGAAACTATTACAGTATTACTATTATTCTTACAAGTATATAGCAATATTTGTTTTCTTTAAAAATCTATGTAACTGCATGGTTCTAAATGTTCCCCTGCATTGTTTTCAGAGTCAACATCAGCAGTCGTGTCGAGAATGCATCGGTGACAGCCACGGACTTGTTGTTGGAGGTGCGATGGATTTCAGTTCAAATTCAGCAGGATTTAAAAAAAAAGTAGTCTTTTACAGTTAGATCATCAGGAGAGGGATATTCAATACAGGTTTTAATTACCATACTGCCTTTAAAGCTGAAGATGAAGAATGACATGCAGAAATGAAAACACAAAGACTAGAACCTATTGAAATGCATTGTGCAGAAGCTATTTTCTGAAAGAGGACTGTGGGAGGAGTGAATCACACTCTTAAATCAGGAGGTGAGATGGAGAACAGCAGGTTAAAACAGCAGAAAATGAACCCACTCACCTGATTAGGAGAGAGAAACTCCTGGGTGTTTTCATTCATGTACATGTTATCACCATCAAACTGCAAAAAAGAAATAACAATAAATAAAATGCAAATAGGTTATCGATATTGTTTGTCACTTTGGAATAAAGCAAATATCCAGGGATATTCACATATTACATTACGGAGGAGACCAGAGGCCCAACTACAACAATCCGTGTATGACTTAAACGGGCAAATTTCTCATCAAAACCCAACAACAGAACTGCTGTGACTTTAATGAATTAAAGAGGTAATAAAAAAAAAACAAAAGAGTTTGAACATAATCCAATTACTCTTTTCCACCATTCTATCAACTTGCCTTTCTAGATGTCAGTAATTGCAGTTCATTAGAGGGTACGTTATTAGACTGGTCAGGAAGATTACGAACTGAAGACAACAAATGTGTCTATGGGGTCGGGCGTCTTTGCACAGAGAGGTGATAGGGAGAACTGAACTGCCGCATAAATCACATCTGTAACAGGGCCTAAGGACCTTCACGGGGGTTGGAGACAGCAGACATGCATTTAGAGAAATCACCCCAACATCAGCTTGCTGTGCCGTAATAATAACGGAGAACAAGCAAATGCTGTAAGGAGACATCACTAATGAAATACCTTTTGCTGTTTTTACCTCAATTCTGCCTCTGTACTAGTGAACAGTCTTTATTGGTCCTCAGGGGGGAGATTATTAATTAAATAAGAAATCCCAAATCAGAAATGTTTTGTTGTTGTTTTTTTAATAAGCAAAAAAAAAAAAAAAACGTAGGAGCAGAAACTGTGGACGGGCTCCAGAGTCCTGTCTGCATTGTCAGAATGCTAACTAACGAAGATCTCTCATCGATTCACCCCATGCAACACATCTCCTCTTTTCTTCAGCACGTCAGTTGTCATTGCACTCAAGGAAAGAAATGGGGCCATTACCAGAAATGCCCGGTTTTCAGCATTCTCATCACTTTCCGATAATCCGCTTTCACACATTTTTAGACATTGTTTCATCTTCGCGAAGCATCTTCTCATGGGAACCATTAGTGTGGCTGCTCAATGCTTTGTTCCACGCCGGTGAGAAAATACGATACACAAAATCGGGTACTTTAAAGTGTCGGAAAACAAATCACATTATTTTGAATTATTCCCAATGAGAATAGGAAGACAAAAAATCAAAACAAAACAAGACAAGAGAAAGGTATGATTTGTAAGAATTTTGTCTGGCCACAAGTTTTAATTCAATCATTTTAGCTCGCTAATTGACATTTATAAACCAACATTCTTTAAATCTTCTTTCAATATTCCGCTATTACTTTTGAGGAAAAAAAAGGTTCGAAATAATTATTTCAGAAGAACACTCCAACAAAATTTGCCAGAAATTGAAGGAGAAAACGAGATCAGATTAGGCAAAAACACCACAACTCTCTTTCTCTATTGGTCATGTCAGTTGAACAGCAGTCATTATAGTTTCCAGGGAAAATTTAAACAATCACATAATATGAGGTAGAAACAGAGGCTACTCGAGTAGCCTGGGTATTGTTGTGTGTGGTCTCTATTGATGTTTGTGCGAGATTCAGACAAAGTCTACGCATTCAGCTGTGCTGTGCTGCATGTCAGACTGCCGTTAAAGTCTGACTCCCATTAAAGTCTGCAGAAATGCCCATATGGAGCGTGACGGAGGCCATGTACTGCTTTACTGCCAGTACAAACACGACTGCTGCCTGCATGTAACGATCAACACCAAGAACAGGCCAGCAACAGGAAGAGCTAGTATGTTCTCAAGGCCAGAGGCTCCTTTGAAAACATGAAACCGATCAAAACGAAGTCAGCTCTCGTAGCTTGAGGGCTGTTCTGCTTCTGTGGTTCGTCTGGCTGCATTTCCGGATTAATCTTAAAAAGTCCGTGGGGCCTTGTAGTGTCGTCGATGGGATGAGAAACACAATGGCTAACGGAACTAAATAAAAAAGGGGAACTGGGCAGGCATGCAGAGGACTATGGTGGGTGTGGTTTTCCATTTTGGCAGCAATGGGGTCTGAGCAGAGACAGGATCGATAAAGCACCAAGAGAAAGAAGAAGATCAGGAATTTCGAGGATGAGAAGAGAGCAGAATGTAAAAGGACAGCTACAGGTTTCCATACTGGTGTTTAGACTGGACCATGGTCTGAGCTACTGGAAGTTAACTAAAATGGGACACTGCAGCTGCTACACAGCTGAGAATGAGGAATGACAGACAGCCTGAACCAATCAGTACACAAATCTTGGTCAGCTGACTTCCAGCTAAGATGAGTGATCTAAGCGACTTTAAGCATGTTGGGATTGTTGGTGCCACACGCCGTGGTTCATGCTTTCCAGAAACAACCACCTTCCTGGGATCCTCACCACACTATGGAGGTTACAGAGAATGGTGAGATGAACAAAAAGCATCTGGTCAGCAGATGTTCTGTGGCCAAAAACACTTGCTAATTAGAGTAGACAGAGGATAATGAGCAAACCTGTTAAAGCTGACAGGAAAAGCAAAAACAACATGCTACTTTGACAGTGTTACCCATCTACCTTTAAAGCTGTCCAGGCGTACTTAATAAAGCGGCCACTGAGGGATCTCATGTCCTTAAACCTAAGCTACTGAACAAATTGTGACTGGAAACTTATAACTGGTGAGCTGCAATCATTTTTTCACTCATCAGATTTAAAGGCACACACTACACAAACAGAAATTTTGTTACTATTTAACCTTGACTCCCATTGAAAATGTAAAGACAACTGTGCATATTTAATATACACTGGAAAAAACTGCCTTTTCGGAGTAATAGCAAAGCAGCATATCTGACATGACGCAAAAGATACGCATTAAAAAATATAATGCTAATGACCTTTAACCATTTATATTTACAACTTTGAGAATTTTCGCTGGCTGTTGCAATAACACCTTGTGTCAGACTGCTGAATTAACTCTCAGGAAATCCATTAGGACATAGAGTAGTACCATGGCAACAATTCAATAATGCTAATTCGTTAGTCACCCTGGCATCGCTCAGATCAGTTAGGTAGAAAGATACAATATGTCCTAGTGCCATAATGGGCAGAGGTCCGGCCATCTTTGAGTGGCATGACAACGTACCAATCATAGAGGCTGACATCGTATCTCCGCCCCCCCTTACCGATAGTGTGATGCACTACAGTCACTTACGTGGACCTTTATTACGCCCCCTTGTCTGCGTGATATGAGTGCTTCACCCCTCAAAATCCCAGCAGTCCATCTGACATCGAAATGAAAATACGGAAGCTTTGTTGCATGAGCTCTTTGGGACATTCCAGAAAAGGGCACTGTTCCATTGGATAAGATCCCAAAAACCTGGACTCTATTTACAAAGCCACACAGCCTGCCCATTTACTAAATGACAGTGTAGTGCATTTTATAATTAAAGAAGATCAAACATATATGGGGGCATGGTGGCTCAGTGGGAAGTTCTCTAGCCTCACATCTCCCGGGATGCGGGTTTGATCCCTGCTGCTGGGTCTTTATGTGTTGTTCACATCTTCTCCGCTCATTAGCTCTGGGTGCTCTGAGTTCAAAAATAAGTGGTTTGGTCAGCGGGTCTCTCTAAATTGCCTTGAGTGTGTGCCTGTGTTGGCATCCTGCCAAAGGCGTTCTCCCGCATCGTGCCATGTGCGTCCGGGAAAAGGTGCCAGGGTACAAACTGTTATCAGACAATCAGTATGACAATGAGCTGGATCGCCTAAATAACTATTAAAGTTGAATGGGGAAAGAAGTTACATGCTGAAGTTAACAAACAGTATGGCAGGACCACAAAGGCTTCAGGTACAAGCAGCTGTAGTCACTGAGACGAACGAAACACAAACTAATTTCAAAACCATTTCTATTTTGTATGATTATATATTAAGAAGACGTAAAACCTTTAAAGGTCACATAAACGATATTTTTGTTACCCTCGTCATTTTTTCCAAAAATAACCAGGATTTTGATATTGCTACAATGCTCAAGTATTTTATTATGCATGTCTACACCTAATATAAGAATCCAAGGTACCACTTCCGGGTGGGAAGTACCCTTGGAAACAAGAACATGTCAATTCCCCAGTCTGAAAAAATGCTTCATTTTGTGCTTAGTATGGCAAGATTAGCTCCCAGTTAACCATCCTGCAACATTGCTAACTTTATCGAAACTAGTATATGTTGTTCCCCCATAGCTGCAAAGACATTGAAGCCGGCAAGGATACTTGCTGTTCCCTGACTGACAGGATACTTCTCCTGACATCACTTGCCTTTTGTGTGGCTCAATGTGACCTCTGCTTTCAGAATATATCAAGTATTTCATTTATTTAAGCGATACCCCCTCATAGTCAGCCTGTCATAAAGTGGTCTCTTGATAAAAAAGCCACTGAACCTTGCCTGCAGTTTCCATTAAATCTATTAAAATTGCCTACATTATATCATGCGCTACACAATGGTTGGCTATCAAGGGCAGTTTCGGGGAGAGGTATACAGAAGCTTTTTCTCAGAGAGTGGCTTTGTAATTTGCAAATAGCAAAACAGCAAAATGAATCTCTCACCCTCTCCCCATGTCTCCATCTGGTTTGCCGTGCCACTCTTACAAGAAGTGCGTCGCCTCCCAATTAACGGGAAGGGAGTGGCTTTGTACAGCATGTACTTCACCGTGGTTTCCACAGGTAACCTTTCAGCTATTTGAGGTTAGCAAAGTGTGAAGAACCTTGCTCAGGTCACCACGACTAATTTCTCATGTCAGATGGCAATGCTTTCTTCAACATGCTCCTGCTCTGTCTGAAAGTTGGAGTAATATTGAAGACAAACATTTTTAAAATCTGTACGTGGAACACAGATTGGCACCCCATTTGAGCCTCAGGTGTTCCAACAAAAACAAAATCTGGGATCTACGTAATCTCAATAGATAATTATACACATAATTTGTCTTCTGTTTCTCCTTGGATTATGTGCATAACACTATTGTTGCAATTGACCTCCTATTCCTTCATATTATGCATTTGGCATAATATTTGCATTGTAATCTCAGTGCCATCCAAGGTTGCTCTTCATGGTTGTTCTGTACCTTTCATTGAAGCTTAATTAAAGACCTCTAAATGTTCTCCAAAAAGTGTGGGTGACCACAGATGGTCCAACACGGAATGTGAGAAATCCGTAGACCTGTCTGAGACAGCCCTGGAATTCCAGAGACCCACATTCAAATCAGATTCCCTCCCCTCTTGTGTGTAGAGAGAGAAATCCTCTGTCGGCTGAGGAACCATCTTGACACTTTGCGCCTGACTCTGATGCAGAAGCAATATTTCCTATTAAGGATCTAATTGCCCCTTCCCTGCAGAAATGGGGCTCATTAACTGTTAATTACACACATTGTTTTCTCCAAACATCTCAATTTGGACTGCTGTGCGCTGTAATTGTTCAGCAGGGACAGTGGTTTGAGATTTCACAGATTATCGTGAATGAAATGAGCTAACGGGAACTAGGTCATGGCTTGTGATAAACATGACACAGTTCTAAAATAATACACACACAGCTGAAATAATACCAACAGCTAAGTAAATCTGGGACTCCTACAATATTTATATCACTATGATAGATAGAAGGTAGAGGTTTTCGAACCACTTATAAAGTGTTATTCCCTGATATAATTTTGAGAAAAGTCAAATCAATGAACTTTGACTGTTTTTCTTGTGCCCAAAGGATTAAATTAAAATCCGTTTCTTCTAAAGACTAACAATTATACTGGCAAATAATTTCACTACCTTGTTTGTTTTACACTTTGTGCCATGAAAAAAGGTCCATCCTTAAAAAAAAATGATTTCTTTACCAACAGGCAATAATCTACATATGCATGTTTGTTTTTGTTTAGGAAAAAAACACAAGTAAAACAGTGAATTTCCATGTGAAGCTCAGAAAGAGCAAAGAAAACATTTTTGTTTTAACAGCAAGACAACTGTGTCAACAGTCTGAGTAGTTGGGTAGGACCATCACATGCAGAATAATTTACCTGTAAAACAAAAACATTTTAAATTGTCGTACATAAGGATATCACACCAAATAATTGCAGTTAAATGTTTAATTACTTCAAATACTGTATAGTTAAAGGTAGTGATGGGGCAAATAAGGCTTCAAAGCACAAAGTCCGTGGCAGTATCCTGAACTAACCAACCAATGCTAGCACTACATGGGGCATCAAAACCCATGGTGGATGGGAGTATCCTGATCTAACCAATCAATGCTGCAAAACCCATGGTGGGTGGGAGTATCCTGATCTAACCAATCAATGCTGCAAAACCCATGGTGGGTGGGAGTATCCTGATCTAACCAATCAATGCTGCAAAACCCATGGTGGGTGGGAGCATTCTGACCTAACCAATCAATGCTGGCGTTAAATGAGATTGCAAACCCCATGGTGGGTGAGAGTTTCCGGAACTATCACTAGCATTTTTTCTTAGTTCAGGATACTCTGACCCACCATGGGGACTGAAGCCTCATTTGTCCCATTACTTTTTAGAGGTAGTCAATTGAGACACTAAAGCTCGAAAGTCTCATGACGCTCATTGCAAGCACCTTCTTATCAGCAACAGAAACTTTAGCTGATTTGCCACCCTCTGCGATCTGTGCCACTACAACATCCTGGCAAAGACGAAGTCTGGTCCTTACTTCAGTAAACACAGAGCTACTTACATTTACCTGGCAATCAGGCTGAATAAAAGCTGATGATTCGTCATCCCCTTTATGTGCACAGATGCTGTGGGAACTCCTTCACAAGGCAAGGAGACTCCCAGGATGGGATGGCAGCACACTATACAGGCTATTTAGAGAGACGATTTGGGTTTAAGCCGACTCAAGCACGTGGGCAAGTTTATGGGACACATTTGCATTATACGACAACAAGAAGCATTTCCATAGAAATGCATTACCTATAGGAAATTATGGGATGTACAGAAATTTCTACATGCGAGGTCGACAACATGAACGTATTTTTAGGTGTGAGATTTAGGTATGAATGTCAGAATTTGAATGCTAAATACATTATTATTAATATGAACACTATTACACAGGCAGAGAGGCTCAGTGGGTAGCATTGTTGTCTACTGCATCGGGGGGGGTCAAATTCTGCCCGTTCTCTGAGAGTTTGCATGCCCGCCTGGTCCTGTTAGGGTCCCACCCTCCTGTACAGAAACAGCATCTCTTAGTTGTGTGCCCTGTGTTGAACTGGCATCCCATCCGGTGTGTTCTACTGTACAGTACTTTTTTATGCTTTCATGGAAAAGTACCAGGCTCACTGCCACACTTTGCTAAGTGGTGACTGAAGATGGATATTCCAGTGAATAATTACATGATGTATAAAGCATTGATAAGACTCAATTGTTGTCATTAATCTCTTATTGGACTTTTTCTTCATTGATTCGTCTTTTTGTCTTCAAGATATGTGAGATTTCAGTTTTAAGGCAATCTCAACAGTTGGAAATATAGCTTAGGAGTATTAAATTAAGCACTTAAAAGACTATGTAAAGAAAAAGATATTCTTCATGAATGACGTTTATTTTTAATGTGGGAACCTGGTGTAAGATTTATGTGCAGAAGAGTAACGCTATCTGACATCTGTTTGCAACGTGTGTTTTTCTTCCGGGATTGC
>JAACJT020000105.1:101987-158188 GCA_009936485.2 Gymnarchus niloticus
CTAAGCTGGGGTGGGGGGGGGGCAACGCAAACCAAGTGACTCCCCCCCTTTAACCACCTTGTAACATATAGAAAACACACAGTGGGTACCTCCCCATTTTTGCACATGATCCAGTGTTTTCCCACATTAACAATCCAGAGTCCATTTGCTTTGTAGACAAACACAAGCCCGAGTGACAGTCCACCTCTGCACGTGGCCATTAGCGCTGCGAGTCTGGCCGCAAGTCTCACCACGAGTCCTACCTCTGATTCTCTTTTCGCTCTATCACCGTTTGCCCCTGATGATGCCACCAGGTATTTCAAATACAGCTGTTAGAGTACAAGACTCAATAATGGGAAGGGGAACTGCGAAACTCATTAGACAATCCTCAACAGGGAGAATTTAATTAACCGTGGCTTCTGTGAGGATCTTGCAAAGTTTCACAAACGCAAGGGGAATGTTTTCTGCCACCTGGGGTCTATGTCAAACATCTACTCACCCAACCGGAGTCACACGTCTGTCTATCTGTTTATTCACACTCACAGACTGAGCAGAGGTACCTGTACGTCTTTGTCTCCATGCATACATGAATGCCTCAACGCCTGGGTCTTCCCCTTTCTCACCTCATTGTGTCTCATGTCTTATATTTTTTCAGCTATTCTGCAGGGGACAACACGCCGGAGGAAGCAGGAGGACCCAGGGGTGGCAGAGTGACACATGCTCCCATTCACACGGCCCCAAAGGGTCAAAAGTTGAGGGTATGATAGAATCTTTCTGCCTTAGCGGATTGTGTCTCGTTCAAATAATAGCTGTAAGATCTTTAAATCAGATCGTCCCATTATGAAAACCAGCCCCTTCAGAGGCTCCTTCATTCATTAAACATTTTTCTCCCTTCAAAGCAAGATTTTGGTTGCTCGATAATGACCTTAAGATGTGATTTGTTTAAATTAGTTTCCTTAGTCTCCTATTTTACTCAAGAAATGTAGTTTTTTTTTTTTTACAATATTAAGTTATACCACAATTAGTTTGTGTTAATTATTGTTAGACACTAGCTACTGATTAAAAGTTTGACAACACAACGTTGCCTTCTGAATGTAAGAATAAATCCTGATTGGTTTCAGTGGACACCGTTAAACAATATGTATATATATGTATATCTTTCTGGTGGCCAATAACGGCTCTACCAAGTTGTAGAGAAGCGGAGGTTAAAAAAAAAAAAAAAAACTCTGAAAAAGACAAAAACGTGTGTATGATTGAAGAGTGCAACAATGCAAGCTTCACCAAGACTGCAGAAGAAGCAGCTAGACAGCCGAACCTGAGTGAGGTTATATTTAGCATGGGGAGAGGAAGCAGCAAAAAGCCACTTTTAACTGAATATGGCAAACGGAGATGAAAAGATAGCAGACAGGGTGAGCGTAACAGACTCACGAATTACATGGCTGTACCTCCGCTTGCCACAATATCTGATAACAACCATGGAAAAACTTCTGGTTTCCTTTAGCATATAATTAGCTGTCTTAGCTTCTGCATTTCTTCAGAAGATCGTAAAAAAATCCTAAGTGAGATTCAGGGTCCTTAAGGTGCACAGGTAAAGGAAATCGGGTCGTTTGGGTTTGTCTCTCGTTCTTTTTTTGGTTGTTTCCTTTTGTTCTTATTAAATGTTCTGTCACGAGCTGAAAAGGGCTATAAACTAACGAAGCACTAAAAACGCATTTGAAAAAAATCATCCATAAAAGTTTAGTTAAGTTTTCAATGGGGCATTCAACGTAATTTAGCAAAACAAGATGCATTATTCAAATCATTTTCCGTTATTAAGTTTTTATTTACTATAATGAGGTAGGAGTGATATGCCTATTTTGATAAATTCTGCAGAGGCTCTCAAAAGATAAGAGTTTCTAATATTTTGGCAAGATAGCGCAATTCCTGTCTCCAGATCTGGCAGGATCAGGAATGTTCTTTGTGAAGCAGCCCTCACTTGATACACGACTCTGGACGTGTAGCCTGAAATATCAATGCAATCTGTATTGTAATTAAAAACGGAGCTCGTCAACAATACGCAGTCTATTCAGATTCCAGGAGCTGAATCTTAGGAGATAAGAGATTCATTCAAAAACCACTTCCAAGTAATTAGGACAAAAAAAAAGAGAGACTATTTTGAAAACGGAATTACTTCACCATTTCATGGGCCTGCATTGTGCCAGCTACACAATAGGGATCAGAGGGAAGTACTCAGGCCCCAGACATGGTATTACAGAATGTGCCAGACATTTCTACTTGAGATGTTGCTGTGCGTTGGATGCGATGAAATTCTAACGAAAGCTACAGCCAGCGACATACACAGATTACCCTGTGGCTGGCACGACTGGTGGGTTTCCACGAGTCCAAGCCTGCATGGTGTTTAATCTGCTGGAAAAAAGACCCCATTGTGTAACTAAAATATTCAAAAATACATTAAACACTAAAGGAAAATTAACATTTTTCTGGAACTACTGAATCCAACAATAATATAGTAAAGGAATGCAACTAAACTTGGCACTGCTGGTTTAAAAACCAATACATGTAAAATAAATATCATACAATTCCTATACAGACCTTGTAGAAAACAATGCAACAAATACAATAGTGTATTATCCTTGTAAAATAATTAGCATGAATGTTTACATTTTTCAAAAAGATTACCCATACAAATCATCTATGCTTGGCAGAATTTAAAATTCTTTCAGGCAATTTGTAACACTACTTCCTGTTGTTTCAGCCATGGTGCTCAGGACGCCGTTGTTTAAAATGCAGATTGAATCACCTGAGATCAGAATCAGAATGCCACCATTTGAGACTCACAAAGCATTCATTCCCGTACATAGTGTGGCACATACACCGATCTCCAGGCACACAGAAACTCCCTTAGATTTTGATTTCTTATCGTCGAAAAGGCAGCGCTGACCTCACGTTGCTGAGGCAGGACAGCGTCTCTTAGGGATTACTGTGACCTAGTTAATTTAAGTAACTGATTAGCGAGATAACCGCATCTAATAGGCTGCCACATTCAATTCAGTTGCTGTTTGGAAGGAGACATCAAACCCTGTAGGGTTTACGAACTAAAGTTTGAGAAGCCTGTTAGGGAATGACTAGTGGTGCCTTAACATACCTTAGTTTTAAAGAGGGCATCTATAATTGAAGACTAGCTAGGCTGCTCCAGTCTAGGCACAAACTTGACAGATTTTTCTGTGTTTAGAATTTCCTTCACCTCATTAAAAGTGATATCTGACACTGTTTTTTTTTTTTTTTTTTTAACATTTCAGTTACTCTTAAACCCCCAACTTGAAATACAGGTGCATGATTATCTAATATTATTCCTGCCCCCTGTCAAGTGAGATGAAACTTGCATCATTAGCAGGTATGGAAACAGTAATATTGTTTTTTTTTTTTTTTTTAAAGTAAAAGTAAATCCAAAAGCCTTGCAACTTTGTTATGGTATAATGCTTTGTTGGTGCCTGAGTTAAATTTAATAACAATCGGGTGTATTTAATACACTGGTCAGCTGACATTTTGCTGGGGGGTTGTCATGTGAAGATAGTCTCAAAGCTAAATAAGGTGAAAAATCACAGCACCTGGCTTTAATGATACATTGAGAACTGGAAAAAAAAAACAACTTCAAGCAATCTCAATGTGAACTGCAATGGGATTTGAAGAAACAAAGTGAAATCAGTGGTGCTGCCTTTTGTGGGTTAGATCAATAGCAATCTATTGTCATACTGGTGCGATTCCACTCTGCTTCTTGTGCATTACAGAGGGGAATTTGAGATCAGCTGTGACTGGGCCAGCAGCCGTGTTGGATTTAGCCTCTGGTGGGCGACCAGTGGCAAGACCGCTGAGAGAGTCAATTAGCGACTGATACAGGCCTTTCCCACAGCTGGTGGGCCACCGCAGCAGTATGGCTTAGTTTCCCAGTAGCCTGGCTAAGGTTTCAACAAACTGGGGAAGTTATCTCTCACCCCAGCAGAGGGCAGTCTTTTCCCGTCAGGGTTGGGGCACACTGGCAACGTACTGTAGAGTCTAACGTCTCTCTCGCCCACACTGTATCTGCTCTGTGGAGAGAGAGAGAAGAAATGAAGGAGGGGGGAGGGTACAGCGGGGTTGTGCCTCACTTCCACCGAGCTCTGGACTGCACGTCTCTGCCAGCCCGCTGTCAGATAAGCCGGGTCTGTTACCCAGCGTGTATTCTCTATGCTGCACGGCACACTTATTAGTCGCAACCATGTCTAAACCGAGGGCCCATAAGCATAAAACAAACCGACAAAAAAAAAAAATCTCTAAACAAAACGAGCGACATCCAAACTCCGTGTTCAAAGGGGCGGAAATTCAACACGCCACGCTTCATACTGGGATGTGATATGACTGATGGGTATATGTATTTATTTATTTTTTTTATTTTTTCCAGGGCCAGCCGTGGCTCACCGCGCGTCACTATGTGCTATGCTGGACCGCTAATTCGCCGCGCTTGTTTGGGCAAAAGCGAACTGCTGGATCTCTGGCACTGATGCTTTGGGCCTGGCGACAGGAAGCTTAATGATTCGGAGCGATGCCGCACCAGCGTGAACTCAGTATGGCCATCATTATGCCAACAGCAGATGAATTAGCTTGTCTTACAATTGTTTGTTTTTATTTGATTTTTTTCCTTGTAGAATTCTGGTTCTTTGCTTCGCTCTTTGTCAGGGCAGACCCTACACCGATCCTCAGACTGTTATCTTATCACACACTCAGAAGGCACATTCATATTTGATGCATTGCAGGTGAAAATAAGTTAAGAAAAAAAATAAAAACAAAACTTTCACACCAGGACAGCAGGTGATAAAACGAACCGTTGCTGTATAACATAACTACCATATTCCGTCACAGGGAGCAGCGCATTACAATTTCATTTTATTTATAAAATTTGCAGCACAGCCAAACATGCTGCAAAGAGGCATGCTTGGCAGTGAGTCGCAGACAAATGCATGCCTGTGCATTGCATGCTATAAAACAGGTGTCCCAAGCTAAACACAGGTTCGGGCCATCAAGTGCAGCGTTTGCCAACAGGATGAGGAAGACGAGCCAGGTCTTCTGCAGCTTATCAGTGACATGCACTGAGGTGAATTTGCATTAGGTGAACCAAGCAGGTGCGCCGACCCTGCTGCTCCTGGAAACGCGTGTGCAGAGCTGCGCACATGCATACTGGTGACCTTTGCTTATGTGGCAGGAAATAAAACAAACAACGCACAGCACTTTGGCCATGTACGACCAGCCGTCTGGTTTGCATGCACTGAAACAATATGAGCATGCAAATAACGTGGACTGGAGATGTAGTGTAGCTATTGCATTGCTCAATTCATTTGCGACTTAGGTGAAAGTTGTAGCTAGTTAAGTGGTTAACTTGGTTAAGTGCTTTCAGGCATTACCAACAAATCATTTCTATCCAATAACAAAATAATGTGTGTATATGTATGCATCTATATATGTATTTTTCTACAAGCTGTCTTTGCCCCTGTTTATCTGACAGTGGTTTGCAGAGGGCAGTGTCAAGTACAGGAAGTGCATTTATAGTTCATGATCACCTTTTCAAAAATAAAAATCTTAGCAAGTAATTCACACCAGTGCTGTTTGGTATGGCGGTTCAGTGGGTAGCACTGTGTCCTCACCTCCAGGCTTGAGGGTTCAAGTCCCCTCTCTGCATGTTCTCTTGATGTCATGTGGGTTTCCTTTTGGGTTTTACAGTTTATTCCCACAGTCCAAAGACATGCAGCTAAGCTAAGTGGCAGCTCCAGGTTGCCCAGAGCTGACCCCCCCAAAACCTGACAAGGTTAGTCAGTTACAAGATGAATGGATGATCCAAGAACCTCCCCTGGAATCAACTCATTTCAAAGTTGAGCAAACTTAAGAAGTGATCCCTTTTTAACCATTGTCTTACTATTGAGACTTTTATTATTATTGTTGAAAAACTGTATTTGTTATTCACAATGGTTAGAGTGTATGGCATTTATGTTCACATAAATGATTTTAATTACTTAAATTGTTGATATTTTGTTATTTTAGAGATCTTAACGGATAAGAGAGGGTCTCTTGTTTTAATATCGTATTGACATTTGATCTTATTGTGAAATTGTGTGTATTATGATTGATTTTAACTGTTGTATTGGAATAAAATGATTGATTTAAAAAGAAAACGTAAAGCAACATAGGAGGTGTGCAAAATACAGACAAGACATTTTGACAGCTGTGAGAAAATGGCTGAATCTTCCGTAGAATGACTGAGTAAGATGTAACCACATAAACACAGTACCACACCTGTGCTGCACAGTTAACACGACTGCGTCGTTGCCCTGCTCTGAGCCTGCCAGGAACAGGTCTCCTTGCTCTGGTTTTTACCAAACCCACACACAGGTACTCAAAAACATCGTAACAAACAGACGCTCTTTCACCTTCCTGCTAATGGGTTTGTTTATGGAACTTCTGAGGATGAGAGTCCTCAGGCAACATTTTGAAGCCTAGTGGATGAATAGCGGGTATATGCTAGTATATGCATTAGCTTGGTTTATATGCATTTCAATAATGTTAATTATGAAGAAGATGAAAAGACATTCGCTTGAATCTGTAGAGCATAGCATTTTGATGTTTTCCTAGTAATGTAATTATGGGCTTTCAATATTCATATTCAGCCTTCACTCTCACTGCAGATATTCAATTAATCTGGAAAGACGAGTTATAAGAATTTAATTTAAAAAAAAAAAAAAAAAAAAGCAACAAACAGCTATTTGCAGCAAAAGCAATAAAAAAAATGATAATCATCGCAACCCATGATACCTACTTGCCCTGTCCATTTTTCGACTGATTTTATCTTATGGAAGTAGTTCCAATGTTCAAGCCACTTGGGAAACTTGTTCAGCAATTCCGTGCTTTAGCTGACACGTCACTGTAAGGACGCTTGAATTGGATCTTCACAGAAAAAGGTGATCGATGAAAACATAACCAAATGCTGATATCAATAATGGGTTCATTGTTTATGCATGGGGAGATTACAAAGGCTAAGACTGCTTATTATGAGCATACTAAAAATCACAGTACACAATCTGTTATTAGAAACAGCATTTTTACCATCTGTCACTTACTGTATGTGGCAAGCAACTTTATTAAACAAGGAATGACTTACAAACTTGTTATCAATGATTAATGTACACAGTTAAGTAGATTAAATCATAGATTTGCAATACATTAAATGTTGTTCTTTTATATTCAGGTTCCTGTTACTACTTGCCTGACCTCATGAACATGAATAATTTTGCCTGTTTCGTTAATTATACCTTGGACAAGGACGCACGGCATTTTGATTTAGAAATGCGGATCCAGGTGCAGCTGTATACGGTACGTGAGTCAAATTATGTTTACAGCTGTCAATACGTATGTATGGCTTCGCGAGTGGCTGTGCTGATCCAATGGACATGAAACACTAGCACAGTACTCAGAGAGCGACATGTGTTTATTTGCAAGGGTTTCATATTTCCTCTCTCCGAGTGGAGCTACATTGTTATGCAGTGTGAGCCTCTAGCATATGATGTCAGTTGGATGTACTCAGTGCCACGGTTCCAACTGACATCAGCAACTGATGGTGGTTTGTTACAGAGTCTAACAATAGAGCCAACAAAGAAAATATTTATTAAAGCCTTCTAGATCCTGCTCTGTGGAAGGTTCCAGATTCTGTGCGTGCGGGCACGGAGACAAAAACAGAACTTATTCTAACATAAATAGCGATTTCCTGATTGTTCTAAGCATTGTACAGTCCGTATGCTTATTATATTCCACAAAAATGTTTATGAAGTCAGAAGGCTGATATTCCAAAATTTGACTTGTTTGGTACTGGGCTGAGTTACTGGGAACAGTAAGTCTTTTCAAGCGCTCATTAAATTCTTATTTCATTTAGTGCCTCCTTTCTGATTGAGCTATGGATCATTTTGCTGTTAAAATTCCATAAAACTAAACTGTAATGCAGTTAATGCCCAGATTATTACTGCTTAGATATCCTGGTCCATTAGGGCTCTTTTCAAGTACGACAAGTCCTATTTTTACTTTGAGTGATTTGGGGATCATCTCCATAACACCACCACCAAAATACTGTGTTAAAGTAGTCTGCCGTTCTGTGTAGAGGAACATTCTTTTTTCCCTGCTCTTAAACTGCCTAGTGCCACCTCATCTTGCCAAGAACCTGAACAGCAAACACGCACTCTTGACCTGTCAAATGCCCTTTCATTGAATGATTGAGGATGTTTTTTTTTTCCCTCCAAATCACAGGGGCAACAAAACTCAGCCAGAAGACAAGTTACACACAGATTTATGGGACGCAGAACGCTGCCCTTTATTAGAAGACAAAATTAAAGACGTCTGATTTCAGGTGGAAGATGACGAAGGCTATGAGGTCTTGGCCATACCCCTTTTTGGGGGTGACACCAAGGCCTGCTCATTTCTTGGTCGGGGAACTGAGCTTTAGTGTGAGAAAAATCAGAGGAAAAAAGAATTGTGGTGTGGCACAGACACCCGTGTAAAGCAAAGCTCTCCACCGGAATGTGAAATCTTGTGTTCAACAGCCAACCTGTAAGGCAAGTCCTTTTCCCAGCTAGCATTTTAACACGAAGAGCCTTAGAGACGCCTAGCTGCATGTTCTACAATAGTAAAAAAACACATTTCATCTCTCGGTGAATGACAGGGTGAAAGAGGACAGCAGCAACATGCTGCAAGTGTTTCTTACTTATTGCACTATTTAAAAATCGTTCAGCTATTACAAATATACAGTCCAGAACACATATATTAGCTTAGCTGCACTACCTAGGCAGAAAAACTAAACACGATGGTACTTAGCTATTTATGATACAGTTCAATATGTGACTGATGTCTGGCAGCTGTATGCTAACATAAATAAAGCCTGATCTCTTGCCATTAATTTATGCAAGACCGAACACGGGCGTAAAACAGGAACCAGCAAAAATAAAATAAAACTCAACGAGCACTGTTCTGTTACAGGTCTCTGCTGGTATGTGTCATGAATTCAGTTTGTGTTGCTATGGGTGAAACAAAGCAGGACACACTGACTTATATATACAGCGAGTAGGGAGAGAAAGGTGGGGGCCAAATCATCTCAGCTAACTGGATTGTCCCTGCTGCTGGCACAAATATACACTTGGTGAGAGGCATTGGATTAACAGCACTTCTCACAGATATGTTCTATTAGCTTTTGTACAAGGTATAAGCATTGTTGTCAAGACTATATGAAGCATTAGGTCACCGTCTTCTGTACTTATAAATATTGATGTTATCTCATCTAGACAAGAATGTATTTATACTAGTAATTCTGTGTATTTCATACATGTCAATTGCTGATTTTTTTTTTTACTACTGTTTATGACCATATATGATGCTTTGAATGAGACCACTACTGTACTAATGAATGTAAACGTTCAATGCAAATGCTGTCATCTAAACATCTAACTGCTTATCCTGGCAGTTTTGCAGGGGACATGCATTTTGATAAATCTAATATGAATTTGCTAAAGATGACAAGAAAGTCACTAGAAATAGAAAAACGTAAATTAAAAATATTAATATTAAAATATTAAGACTCTGAAAATTGATTTTTGTCAGCTGCAATTTTTAAACGTGTTTTATAATGAATTATAGAAAGGTTACAGAATCCTATGAATGATATTATAAAAAATTTGAGAGCTCGGTAGAACCTGTTTCTAATTTTTTTTAGTAAAGAATACGGTCACATTGAGAATCGCTGTAGGCCTATATTATTGTTTCTTTAATCGCAGCGCTGATAAATTGATAAGATATGATATGAAGTGAAAGGCGAGACTGAAATGAATTATGAGATCTAATCCTATGTAGCCAGATCTTTCCACACTTGTTGTCAATGATATGAAATTCTATCAGCACCATACCCAAGTAGATATTGACCAGAAAGGACTATGCTGAGCACGGAAGCCCATTCCAGTTTACAGCAATCATATATATATATATATATATATATATTATTGAAAAAGTTTACATAATGTAAATTGCCAGACTTCTGCAACAGCACCCAAAACCTCAAACACTGCAGACAACTGCTTGTTGGATAATTCACAGAATTTCCCCAGCAGCTAGTGTACGCTCCATTTGGCGAAATGGATTTATTTTACCGCGAAAGGCCTGCGAGTGATAGCCAAAGAAACGTCGCCGGTTTTTCTGTGTTTACACAATCCTGCTGCCGTCGCTATTTAATGTCTTAACGAGAGCCACATGTCCTCAGAACGCTTGTAAAATTGTGTTTTTAATCTTTATTTATTCATCTTTTTTTTCTTCACCAGCAAGGAAGCTACCTAAAGTATGGTTTACTGTAAACTATATAATGTGCTTGCGGGGTGTGATAACATTAAGAACTTTCACTTGCACAAATTTGTCAGTCTGGCGCAGCACGTGCATCGAAGAGCAGAATAACCCGCATCTGCGCACTGTTTCAAAGTGATGAACTCCAAGCTGACGACCCCCCCACACGTAAGAATCAGCGGCGACATGCGACTTACAAGAAATCTATCGTGAATAGCACTTTGGTTAATAAACGCAGCGGAGCCGCAGCTTAAGTGTTAACTGCGCCACTGTGGCTGTTGCGGTTGTAGTTTAAAGGGCACCGCTGTGCTGCGACTGCCTCCATCTACTGTAGGGTTAAACAGGTAGATGTCTCATGTGAAGGAAGGTCGCCGATGACTCAGCCGTCAACAAAAGCTGAATCTATAGGAAATGTGTAAATAGAGACAGGCCTTCTTCAGTTCACCGGAATCTTCCTCAATGAGATGGCTCCTGGGCTGTCCAGCTGCTTACACTCCCAGCCCAGCTTACAGAGTCTGTACTGTGACGCTGTCAAAACGGCGGGGCTTAATTCAGCTTCCTGGGTTGAAAAGTAAAGCAATTTGAGGACACAGTTCAGCGTGGCTCCGAATAAACTGGAAGACAACCTTTAAATATTTACTAAGCAGTCGGGATCCTTAGGGGTTTTGTGAGATGAGAAATGTCTTCTGTCATGGCATCATAGTTACATGCAACTTTTATGGCAGTTTTAATTGCTGTAACACAGTTGTACTTGGAACCCCCATTTGTTTCAGTTTGCTCTACGGTAGGAACCCATAACATGTTCTAAAAGACACTCCTTCAGGTTGAGCTTTTTCGGAAATGCTGAGGTTACAAACCCCTTGTGGTCTCAGATTCCAAGCTATTATCGACCTTTATCACAGGGAACCTGTCCTATCCCGCACTCTTCTTCCCACCAGTTTACAACCAATGGATAATCTGAGCACGTAGGGTGGGAGATTTGCCTAGCAGGCATCTCCTTGGTCAAGTTATTCATCGCCTCTAAATTTAGCCCTTACACTCTCAGTTAACTGCCTGGAGAATCTGCCAGCTGACCGCCTTCCCAGTTAGCTGACGGATTATGTAACAGAGAGTACTATCCTGGCTAAAAGTCCTCGATCTCTTCCACAATATTGAGGGGAACCTGTGAGAGTGTATGCTGGCTTCTCTCTAAACCACTGTTAGATGATTCACCGTTTCAGTTGTACACTACCTCAAACAATGCCATCTGCCAGTAAAACTGAAACTAAAATTTAAATGCTTGCCAGAAAGGCAGTGCACAGATTTACAGCTTAGAAAAGGATGTTAGGTGGCCAATGGGAATCAGCGAAAAGGTGGTCAACGCCGGCACAAGAAACTCTGACCGTCAAGCCGATGTGTGGCAGATTTTAAATTTAGCTTCCTGTGAATTTACCTCATACATCATCAAAAAAGAGTGTGAGAGTGCATTTCACTGCAATGTTCTTTGGTGCGGAGAGTTCTAAATGAGACCACTTCCAGCCTGGGTTACTGTAAATGGGTAGCTCTGGGTTGAGGGTTCTTGTCATGCCCATAAGTCTGTGTGCGTGGGGTTTGCGTCTTCTTAGGCTGAAAACGCTTTGGGGGAATTGGTCTTTAGTGTTTGTCTTGGACTGCCACTATAATCGAGGTGCTTCCTGCTTTGTTCCTTGTGTTTTACCTGATAGGCTCCAGGCACCCTATAGCCTGGTACTGTTAAGAAAGACAGATGGAAAAACACTTATTAATGTAACTGCTTTACATTACTGGTAACTTGATATGAAATGGCTATGTGGAGGAGTTAATTATATTTCCATGATGGCTAGCTCAAACTGAACTGATACGATTCAATTGAACTTGCGGGTGATTGGAATTTTAAAAAAGAAATGACTGACATAAATTGGCTTGGTAAGACCTGCATTCTGAAGCCTGCTAAAATAACATTGCTAGAACCTAACGATCCCAGCACTTATTGTTTTTCTGGTATTAAAGACCCTTCACATTTTTTTCTTTTTGACCCTTTTGTTCTGCGAGATGCTGCACAGAGATTGGCTCTGTGATTTCAGCGCTAACCCAGCAATGTTTGCTTTGGTGTCTGCAGGGGGAGTCCCTACAGAAAAGTCTGTAGGTCTGCCAACATTATCTTTACAAGCATGCCGGCTCAGCTTCCTGTAGCATAAAGCACTATATTTGCTATTTTATAAAGTACACCAGGTGTTTGGCTTTGCCAAACCTTGTTCAGGGATGATAATGATGACCTGTTTTCTGCTGTTTACAGACAAAAATGCATTTGTTCTTTCCGATTTATATATAATTTTGATTAAGCAACTGGTATGAAATGGTTATTTTTAAAATGGGAATTTCCCATTAGATGTCAGTTTCATTGTTTTAGTGCTTAAAATACCGATGACACGAAAAGAGCTGACAAATTTAAAACTGGTTCTATCAATACCGGTCCGTTATTAGATCCTCAGCTTAGCTGCACCAAAAGCTAAGGTGGCTTCTTAACTACTGTATGCTTGTTACTTTATTACACATCACTTTGGACAACAGTGTCTGCTAAAAAATGTCCATCCATCCATCCATCCATCCATCCATCCATCCATCCATCCATCCATCCATCCAGTGTTTGTCTGGGTCTAGGTCACTGGAGCAGCAGTCTAAGCAGAGATGCCTAGACCCGCCTCTCCCCAGACCCGCTTCTTCCCAGCCACCCCATCCGGCTCCTCCGTGGAGATACCAAGGTGATATAAATCTCTCCAGTGAGTCCTGAGTTGGCCCCAGGGCGTAGTCCAGCCCCTGTGCAGGAGATTGGTTCCAGAACCTGTGCTGCTGAGGTGAGCCTGACTATATCTAACAGGCAATCTCTCGACCTCTTCAGGCTCCTTTCCCACCAGGGAGGTCACATTCCTTGTCCCTAAAGCCAGTTTCAGTAGCCGGGGATTGGTCCGCCAGAACCTCTGCTTTCCACTGCCACCCAATCCACAGTGCACCAGACCCTTATGGCTCTTCCTGCAGGAGGTGGGCCTACAGAAGAGGGGTCACATGTAGCTCCTTCCAGCTGTGCCTGCTCGGGCCCCATGAATGACAGCCAAACCTGGTTATAGGGCGGAGCCCCAGTATCCCTATTCCGGGTGAGGTTTCTGGGTCCTTGACTTTCTCTCTAAAGTGTTTTTTGGAAGCGCTCTTAGTTTGTCCCCTCACCGAGGACCAGTGTGTCTTGGGAGACCCTACCAGGGGCAATTTCCCCCAATGACATAGCTTCAGATATTACTGAACTCAAACCCCTTCAACAGGTGGATTCATGGGGGACTCAAACCCCTCCAACAGGTCAATTCATGGGGGACTCATACAGCAGTGACATGATTTGAAAAACAAAAGGCCAGTGCACACACCAGGTCATTTTTCCCTCTTAGGGATGCCATCATAGTGGCAGTGTTTATCCAACAGTCATCATTTAAAGATGAATGCTTTTCAGTTTGGTTTTTTACAGAATTTCCTTTACAAACAAAAATCTTATTTCTTTGACATATTTACCTCCATTTGTGAGTCCTTCGTAAACAGATTACATGTTCAATGTAACGCATTTATGCTAAAAGTCAGTCTCTGATATAGAATATTGCCGATGAATGTGTTAAAAAACAGATGGATATGTGTAATTATACCTGATGACATTTTTCAATAATCCAATTGCATTTTTCGCTTGTATGTCAGAAAATAATGCCAAATGATTACTTCTGCTATCCATCCATCTTCATTTCCACTTATTCAGTAAAGGGTCAAGGTAAGCCTAGAACCTATGCCAGAAAGCAGACGACAGGAAAACCTATGCTAGGAAGCACAAGATGGCATGGGCAATTCTGAGGTGCCAATTCACTCAATTGCTCATCTATGGACCACAGGAGAATACAAGAGAACCCAGGAGGAACCCTCAACACCACGTGAATGACACCGTAATTCCACATATACGAAATGGAAAAGGAATCAAATCCAGATCACTACCCACTGAGACACCATCTCACCTATTTATTCATTCACTCAGATATACATTTATAACACATTTATATATCAATACAACAAAGACTGCAGCCAACGGCTGCCTTGTTCAACACTTTGAGATGGCCGGTTGGGGAATGGGTGGTGTTGTTGGGTTGGGAGGGGTGGGGACAAGTGCCAGAGACCAAGCGCTTTGTGCTCACTAATGAGTGTGTCAGGGTTTGTTAGATGTAGGAGCCTCCCCCTGCCACTCCGGGGTCTGTGGACAGCTCTTATTAGCTGGGTAATGGCATGCCACAGGGGCAGATTAAACGGGCACAGCAGAATCCGCCTCATCATCTTTTCATTTAGCGGCTTCGATGTAATAAAGCCCAGCTTCCTTATTGCTGATAGCGGCGATAGCAAGGCATCGATGCTAAATGAAATTTATACCAGGCTCCAGTTAAAGTTTCGGGAACGTCAGTCACTCAATGGCTGCAGATGGGGTTTATTGCAGGGCTCAAAACCACAGCAATAATCACGATCGTGATAATGATGAAAATGATAATATTAATAATAATTACATAATGATAGTATAAAAGGAGATTTTACTACGCTACTCTTACTGTTAAAATTAGTTTCAACTCCTTCTTTTTGTTACTATAGAGAAAAAGACAGTGCTCCATCTTCAAAGTTTCAGAGAACATTTCATCAAGTCTATCATAAAGATTTAGAAATCCTGCAGCATAAGGTTTTTGATTAAAAAAAAATTAATAAAATTCAATACATTAGTTAAACATTTTTGAACTTGGATGCTTTCTGCCATCTGGAATATAAGTTTTCCAGAAAGGTTTTAGCAGATTTCATAACAAAAGCAAATTGCATGTGAGGATTAGGACAAACGTGGTTAGGTTGATACTGAATACAAATATTTTGCCTCTTTTTCCCACCTGGAACATGATCCTACAATAAAGCATTTTAAAGCCACTGAAACCAGATCGAAAAGTCATGATGGGACAAATGAGGCTTCATAAACTGCGGTGGGTGGGTGGAACTTCAGCATACTCCCACCCACCACAGGTTTTGAACCCTCATTTAACACCAGCATTGATTGCTTAGTTCAACCATTTCTTGTTCTGTTCGAATTAATTCTCCAGGAATCAGTGCAGTTCCAACAAGATGTATGTTTTACCATATTAAATCAAAAATTAAAAATGGATACACCTCAAAGCCGTTTTAAATTACCACAGCTTGCTTTGTCACAATGGTGCTTCCCAGTAGATAATAACGTGAGAAAGCATTAACATCTGGCAAATTCGCTTTGTAATTTTTCATTCATTGCGGCAGCAAATCAATTCAAATAATGGAAAAATCTGTAATTGAAATTGGGCATAGTGGGCCGGAGCTCAAAGAAAGTAGGGAATGCTCGCAATTCATTGCGGTTCCTGCAATTTCAATCCTTCACAGCTCAGCGTATGCCTGGTGCTCATGCAGCTTGGGGAAAACACAATTTCTGGCAGCACAAAGTCACTTCTGCCACTTTAGTGTGGGATTATTGGATAAGATGGTGCTTATTATCCCACCCGCGTAACATAAACGCACACTGCAGATGCAGTCGCAGTTTCTGCACTTTCACCGGCTACGTGACCAAATGCGAGCCTTGGCGTTGCAAACCACATTGTCCATGCTCCCCCTCTCTCCATTAAAATAAAATCCAGGAGGCCACTGAGAAGCTGCTCATGGCTTGGCGGGGAATGAAATACCTGTACTTTGGGAGATAACCCCTTCCTTCTTTTCTGGGGCATTTACCGCCTTCCTCAACTGCATTAGTCGCCTCCGTTTGAGGCACGAGGTCACACACATAGAAAAGCCAGAGAGGTGAAATTTCAGACAGGAGAGAGTTAAGTCTCTTATCTCTGGCCTCCAGAAGAAATTCCTACTACAAGCCACAGTCCACCGATTTCCTGCTTTCTTGCCCAATGCCCTATTTTTACTCTCCACTCTAGAGTACCACTGACAGCTTTTTCCTTGTCACTGACACGTTTCCTGCCATTTTTACTTTGACATTTCTCTTCTCTCCAACGACATTTCAAACAGCTCACTTTCTTGGTTGCACCCCTCTTATTCTAAACGTTAACCCCCCACCGTTGGGTTCCCATGGCCCACTTCGAGTGGCCGTTACCTATGGTTTCTGTTTGCACCGATTTGCATGACTAGCGCAGGTGCATCTTGAACTAACCTAAGTGCTTCCTGGACAAGCTGACTGCGTAGGTGATGTGAGTTAAGGAGGCTCCACCCCCTGCTCATTGGTAACACCGCAGAGTCGCTCTCCAATGACAGCTAGATAGATGAATGTCGGAGATCACTTTATGGAGAGTTCATCGTAATCAAACAAATTAAATCGTCGTTCTCTTTGTTGCCTGCTGTGGTCTTTACCCTCTCACCCAGATCATTACGTCAACCTTCCCTCTCTGAATTTGCATCAGATTTTGATGGGCAGTTTGACTGTGTATGCTCCACAAATTTAAAGAAAATGGGGACCCCCCCCCCAAGTTTCCCCGCCTCAGAGACGGAGCTTTGACCCCAGAGCTGAAGATGAAGTGTCTGCCATAAAACCGCGTATCCACTTGATGTTATGGAGTCATCAAACAGCTCTATTCTCCAAGTAGGGCGGCAAGCTTTGGAAAGGTCATGTGCCTCATGTAGACAGCAACCGAGCTATTTTACAGCAGTGAGTCCGTGCATCACAAGTGACAACTGCACAAGCAAAAGATGGAACTGTCTCCTGGCAAACAAAACACGTGAAATCTCATAAGAAGTGTGCATATGTGCGACATCCTGCTTTCTTAGTACAATCTAACTAGAAGAGCTTTTAATAAAACACTTTTCTAAAGCTTTTCAGCAACTTCTCATTTCAATAGCTAAACCTAACAGTAATCGCAGCCATGTTAATGACAAGCAGATTCAGCTATGGACCTGTACAGTAATATACAGTAAATGTATAGGCTGTGAATGCCGGTGCATTGGCCGATGATTTAATTTACAAAAGATGCAATCTTTGTATAGCAAAAACTCCCAAAACAGAAGAAAGCTATGGTGGTGAGCCTGGTGACAAGTTCCAAAAACATGTAACTCCGTCAAATTAGCCAACGCTATCTATCTTCTGTACCGTTGGGCCAGTGAAAGGTCACAGTGAGCCTGGTGCCTGCCCGTGGAAACAGGGAATGGGACAGGAAAGACCCTCGATTGGACGCCAATCCATCACCCTGCACACATTCACACATATAAAATCTCACATTCCGGGCTACTAAGAGAAACCAGTTTACCTAACTACACATTTTTGGACCGGGGTAACAAACTCCCACAAAAACACAGGCAGCACAAAGGCAGCCAAGGTTCGAACTAGCAACTTAGCCACAGTGACTCACTGAGTCATCTTCCACTCATATCTGAAACTCGATTTGGTGAACAAGTACGAAACGTGACATTTTAACAGACTCATAGCTACAGCCGTGGGGACAAAAGTAAATCTGTTTTAGTTGTGTCAAGAAATAACTTGCTTGTTCCACATGCATCTCGTTTCGGACTGAAGCTAACAGTTGAAAAGCCTCTGTGTTTAAAAGCGGGTTTCTGTGGCAATCATTTGTTAAAGACATTATCTGAAATGTGGAGTGTGACTTAATGCAATGTAAAGAATGGCATCATTGTCCTTATTGTGAGGAGCAGGCTTTGTGGGTGTACTCACATTGTGTGTGCATGACTGAAGAAAACACATCTGGCAAAATGCCCATTTCACCAGTGATGATGAGACAACAGCCAATTGCAGTGAAAAAAATAACCAGGTTCTGCTTGACAACGCTGATTGTTTTTATTGAAATAATGGTGTGCAAGCAGCCCGCAGGGGCTTCAACACACCTGAAGTAGCATCTCAAGTGAATCATGTGAGCCTGAGTTAAAACTGGACCTACCGATTAGGCACCTCCCCGCCGGTATCACAATGGCTTAAGTGGTCAAACGTGGGGATGTCACGTCAGCGAAGAAGGTATCGGAAGGGTACGGAAAAAAAGGTGAAAGTCAGCTGAGACACGGAATAGGCCTAACCTTCGTATCCGCGTGCCGAATGTCAGAGTTTCTGCATGTTCGGTTTTCCAGTGCACAGGTCCTTCCTCATCTAATTAAAGGAAAGAGGGCTGGGCTGTGTGATATGCAAAATGCTTCCTCTTCGAGAAAAAAAAAAATGTGTGAATCAGTCATGAGTCACGGCAAAACAATCCGTCAAAGATGCAGACGGGTCCCATAATTTTGCCCTCACTTTTCAGATTGGACAATTGCATTTTTTTCTTTTGTGTTGTTGTGTGCTTTTTTCTCTCTCGAATGAAACTCAGTTCCACCCTAACTATCCACACCATCCATAGCTGATACAAAGGTCATATTTTGGTATTTTTGGCCATATTTCAGGAATTTTCACAAGGGATGCTGAATGGAACAGAAATCAGAAATGCCAAACTCCATAGCTCACTCCTCGGCACAGAGAGATCCTCTTAAAAAGGAAACAAATATTAGATAAGTCAAACAATGCATTTCCTATTTTCACAGTACTTTTCATTAAATGTTCCAAACTGACTTTTAAAGACAGTCCTTAAGCAACCCCATCACACCTCACCCAGCTGGTCTGATCGTCAATTCACGGACCAAACAAGTCACAAAACTGGTCATACATCATCTAGACGCCCCACGTTCATGTCGACTCCACTTCTGCTTCCTGATGTCAGACTGGGTATCGGCAGCTGCCAAAAAAGCCCCGGACATCATCCTAATCATTTGTACAAAGCAGCCGCTTGCACAGAAGCGAATAGGAGACGTTTATCCGCTAGCAGAATGTTTATCTGTTGATTTACAGTTACTGTACCTCTTAGCTGAGTTTCAGACACATACAGTGTGACTCATCTTACAGTTTCACACTTTCAGCCTCTCATGTAATTGTTTATTAACTGAGTCAACACTTGATAAAGAAATAACATATGACCACACTGGCAGGGAGTCATGGTGAAAAATGTTATCCTGCCAGGCATTCTTGAGTTTTTAAGGTCAGTATTGCCCGGATTTATCTTCCCTAAGATGTTAATCCACAGATTTGTACTCTTTTGATATCATAGACTGCTATATTTTGAAGACTACTCAATTTCTGTCTACAGATGAATATGGTACTAAAGAAAACAGCTGAATAAAATGACAGATTAAACAGTAACTAGACTAACTGCACCCAGACTCTTAACAACAGCAGCTGGTTATCGTGTTTGTTGTGATAAGAATCTCAACTAAATAAATTTCCATTTCAAGTGACAAAATGAGCATTTTCATAGTTCGTTCCCAAGTATGCGAATCATGTCAGGAGCTGGAATATTCCTACAATTCCCAGTGGTCATTTCTCTGTCTTAGGGGGGACGATTTATCCTTTCATAACACCAAGGATTCATTGGAAACTGAGACAGTGAGAACATGTCATGTGACAGAGGGCAAGCAGGAGTGGGTGTGGCCAAGTGCCAGTCAAGCAGCAATGGCCACCCTCTGTCTCCGACTGCAGCTTGGCATGGCAGGACTGACATGATCTTAGGTATGTTCCACTCACTGGTGACAAACATTTACGGAGCATCTTCGTGCCCAAACATGAACATGCCAACTTTGCAACGCCCAGCAGGCGAAAGCCAGTTGAAATTCATGTCAATCAAAACAGACATACAGAATAAATCAGCTCAAATCTCTGAGAAACCGAAGCCCAGTGTGTCAAACGTTTGTTTTCATAATCATAAATCTTTTTCCATGTTTTATGTCATAAATGCCATGCATACTTGTGAGGTTTAAAATGCAAGCAGCATGCCAGTCTGCCACACCAGGCTATTTGACAAATCAGAACTGGGCCCAAAATGGCAAAGAACCTGAAGTAGCTAGGAGCGCAGGAGCCTGAAATTCTCAGTTCCACTTCAGTTATCTTTCCATATCAAATGCTGCTGGCAAGAATTGTGATACTAAATGTTTTCTGAGGTGTAAGTTTGGTGATTAACTTCATATTTTTTCATCCAGTACTTTTGGTAGAGACATAGGTGTGACCAAATTGTTACCTCCACAGAACAAGACAGCAGGACAAAAAAAATTACCCTGCTAAAAATTTCATACTCAATTTCAAGCTGCACATGTAAATTCCTCTGTAAAATAAACAGGCAAGAACTGATTTATGAAATCAGACACTCCATTTTCATTTGACAAATTCCCAGTTTTCAGGAAAAAATGAAAATGCTTAATAGACTTCTATAGCAATATATGCGATCGATGTATATACACGAGAGCCCATCAACAAAGTAAAGCGTTCATTATGCAAATGCGGGTAGGTGAATTATTACCTCACAGAAGAACGGCTGGATGTTCTATCGTGGTTTCACCATGGAAACCTCTGAACTTTGCACTTCAAAATGCTGGCTGAAAAATCACTCATTTCATGATCATTACATGCATCTGTTTTCTTTTCTGGACATCGTATGTGACGTGGACATCTGCAAGAACCAACACGTAAATGAAGTGCTTATTGAGATTCCCTCAGCTTGTTTTAAAGGATAGTGCTGTGTTTTTTAAAAGAACCATTAAATCGTCACAGGTTATTGTTGGCACTAAATTAAAATCTCCATCCGCATGGCTCCTTAGTATGTTTATACATCTGCTGGACTGTGAGCTGTGGAATGATTGCCAGACTGCTGTTTTCATTTGGAGAAAACCTCTGTTTAGATATAACAACATTGGACAGCAAGAACATTTTAATAACCTGCAACAAGAATAAATGTGACTGAATTAGAAAGCTACTTGGCAAATGCTCTTCTCTGACAACAATTTCTATGTCAAGCAAACATACTGATGATATATGCATATATGAATTGACGATTTAACATAAAAGCCATATACCTATAAAGCTTAACACTGAGGATGCTAAGTGCAGGCTCAACATGCTACGGGGGGAATGAATTCACATGTTAAATGTCAACACTGTCAGGCTAAACTTGAATATTCCTGGCCTTCAAAGACCATATCATTCCTCACTATACATATGTTTTCATATAAATGTACAGTATACACATATCTGTACATTTACTATGCTATCCTTCTCGTATTTATTTCTACTTGTCTTATCCTATTCATACCTTGATCTTGTTGTATTCCCTTTCTGTGCTACTGGACAAAGAAATTTCCCCCCACAGGGATCAATACAATTTAAATCTAAATCTAAATGTGTGTAAAATGTAACACACAAACACTTACACATAGGGGCTGCAGAATTAGATTAAAATCAAGGCCCTAATAAGGAGTACGGCCACACTTTGCTTTCAGAACGCATTCAGTCCTCCTTGAGATGCTGTAAAGCAAATGTATAGCTCTGTACAGGGGGATTCTGGACCATTCACTGAAAAGAAAGACGTCCAGTTCTTCGAGGGATAAAGAAGGCTGAAGCGTACTTCACACTCTACACTAGGGAGCTTCTCATACATGTTTGGCAACCTGAGATCTGATGATCCTGTTATCGTGCTCATTAATCCACTCTCAGATTTGTTTAGCACTGTTGGGGGGGCAGTATCATCTCAGGACATCAAGGGACGTGTTAAACAAGGTACCGGTGGGCCGTAAAATGGTTCTTAGCTGTGCTATTGTTGGGCAGGGCAAAAATCACCTAATGTGTCCAACAAGACGGTTATCTACATGGACCCCCGCATTGTGGGCTGAACACATCTTTGGTTTTATCCAAATGTAAACCAGTTTGGATGTATATCGAATAAAGAGTCAAAGATGACCACTGGACTATTCCCATTGCCCACTGGTCCAGATTTCATGCTCCTTACACAAAGTGATGTGTCTTTGTGCATCGGCCATGGATACAAGTGATTTACAAATGGCACGTCTACTGTAAGTGAGGGATGAGCCGCATTACAATAATACCACTTAAGTGCAGTCATAAATGGCTATGTAACAATGTTTCTGTTACTGCTTCTTAAGAGAGCCTTGCACCATGTACACATCGCTCCATTATAAATCAGCCTTTCCTGCTTTTAAAACACAAAAAAAAGCAACAAGTAACATCTAAAGTTACAAATTCTTTGCTTTGTCACTTAGCAATACAAACTGCTGTGCTAAGAGCTAATTCAGCTTCCAGTAGGAACAGCGAGTCTGATTTGGGTGCCTTATGAGGAAGGTTATGTTGCTATAAAATGCCAGTGACGGCTGATTCAAAAAAGCACAGCGATATGAAACTCTCACATAAATGTGACATGATCCACATTTCACTTCCATTCAAGTCAACCATACTCACAGCCTTTTATTGCGATCCAGCATTTAACACAGTGTCTAATCACCTTAAGCAGTCCTTTCAACATGCCTGCGTACGATCATGGAAATGTACATTAGTTTCCCCTGGATATCAAGGACACCTCCAGGCACCTTGAGTTTACTGCGAGCAGTGACAAACACGGCAGCTGAAACGTTCGCACATGAAGACAAACCCCAGCAGAAGTGAATCTGATTTTATCTTGGCTAGATATTGCCAGTCGGCATTTTCACACTCTGTCTCAGAGAAGGCCAAACAAACCAGCTATTCAGTGTTACGCAAAAACCAGCTTTGCGATTTTATCATTTGGCTTAATGTGTTAAAAAAATGAAAAGCTCCCATCTTCTATTACACGCCATCTTCCAACCGCTCTATCACACCAAAATGGGCCTTTAATCAAGCTCTCCATACCCGACCGACAGGAGGTTTTCTTTTTCATAGCTCCAAACAGCCACGTAACTTACGCAATGCACAAGGCCGTAAAGCCCTAATAACTAATGTATTATGCCTTCATAAACACTACATAAACCACAAAGATCTGCCTTCTGCTCTTTGCTGCCAAAAAGATACATCAGCACAATGAATGCTGAACGAAAGTCGCTTCACTTGAAAACACTTAACTACGTTTTCAACTGACCCCATGTTCAAGAAACCTAGTCTAAAAGTTGGAGCTGGCTGTCCATCCATCCATCCATCCATCCATCCATCCATCCATCCTCAAACTGTTTTCCCAGTGAACATCACAGGCATATGCTTGTATATGAATATATAAATATATATTATATATAAATTGCCACGTAATCACTTTGCATCTTGAGGGCACAACATTCACACAATATATGTCATATCAAATTCTGCACAAATATTACAAATTGCCAGACATTGTGTTATACTGCAGTGATTTATGTCATCTGCACATTTCTGATTTCAAAAAGAATGACAGGTTTACTTTTCTGTGAGTTCCTTCCATTACAGCAGAAGGCCAGATGGCAATAAAACAGCATAGATAAACTTTGGCAAAAAAATGTTTGAATAAACAAATCTTCCGCAAACACACATGTCGCTCACTCCACCTCTGACACACATTTCCTGTGCTTTAGTCAGCTGTTCATTTACAACTGTAAAATTTCCAAGAAATCAAAGATAAGGCTTGCAACGGGCAAAAACAATGCCAATTCTTTTAAAAACGACTCTATAGGAACCACCAATAAAGTGCCTCTCATTAGAAAACGACGCTATTCACATCTCCGTCAATCAGCTCATTACCAAAAGCCATACAAACATTATAGCTTGGGGAACGTATAACCACCAAAACTAAAACCATTTCTTATAATATTTTCTTTCACAATAACCCTACTGGCTTTATCTATGATTCCTAGATAGATTCATAAACCACAAACAAAACATCATACCACATGTTACAGTTGTTTCATAATGTTGTTGGGATGTATCTTGTAGACAGGGTCTGTAATTTCAGCATTGTGTCACTTCTTCCAATATAGCCGGGCCCATCAAAATCACACATGCCTAATTTACAATTTATAACTCAACCAACTATCAATAATAGGAGAAGGGATTACAGCAAATCCATGGTTCAGAAACTACATACCACTGAGGTCAATGAGGAAAAAGCAAAATCACACAGGATGATCTCACTCAAAATGTTTCCATATCATACAACACTGGCTACAACAAGCTGGGAAACAACCAGATATTTCTTGCAAAGGTTAATAACTAATGTGATTAAGAACGCTATGCATTCAGAATTGAACATTTCCCTCTTACATCCCTTTGAGACACAAATACTATAGAATGTTCTGGAAGCTGTGTTTAAACATACATCACCACATGCATTCTGGGGCTTGACTTCTTAACACATCAGTCTTCTCGTGTTAGACGAGTACGAGGAATACTATTTGGAGCCTTCAAAAAACATCTGCCAATTTTAATCCAAATAAATCTGACCCAAACTTCCATGCTTGTACCGCTCGTTCTCTTTCAGAAAATGAGCGCAGCGAGTTTTAAAATTGTATCCTGCATGTCCAAGATTTAAGAGCGAGAAATTTTTTTGATTTCCTTGTATCGCACAGATCGTTAACTGCACAAAAGGCTAAAAACTGAATCTACCATGCTGGCCTTATTCTAGAAGAAAGAAGTTTACGGTAATCCTCGTACATTCCGGAGTTTTGCTTAATGATTTCATCGCATTTGGAGACTTAAAATACAGTCCATGTTGCTCTGTCAGACATGATTTAGCAGACAAAACATAGAAATGATCTCAGAAACTAAAATCTACACTTGAAGTAGCTCAAATAGAACCAGCCTTGGTAGTACTCTCATCTAATTGTCAACCAGCCCACATCGACTCTAGATTATTTTCCCACATCTAGAAAATAACTGGGAAAATCCAGTGAGGGGTGTAGTTTGATGAAAAACCCAAACCCTCTGACCATTATACATATTTGGCGTAATCGAGGACAGCAACAGCAACCCATAAACAACGGCAGTAACAAAAAAGGGAAAACAGTACATCAATCAACACAACACCTCGGAAACGTGGTCAAAAAAAAAAAACAAACAACAATGTACAAAGGATTTTAAATCACATGGGAAGTGCAGGGTGACATTTCGATCCAGGTCGGTCACTTTTATATGTTAACTTCACAGCCGTTTTCCTACATAGATGCATACTGGGGAGAATGTTGGTCCTTGGTACAACAGCACTTTTCCCAACAGTATTTTTTTAAAGTAGACTTTGAATACACTGGATCAATAAATTAAAGAATGCCTCCTTCGAAACCCACAAAAAACTCATTTCATGCCTGCTGTTATTTTGATAAGCCTTAGGTTAGTGAAGGGAAAACAAAATGTTATTCTCTGTCTGGACAGGTATACGACAGTCAGTCTAATTACCTGCATAGCAGTGAGTAACCCTAGACAGCAGTGACTTTATCTTAGTTAATAAAACATCATGATTTCTACCATATGGCACGCTTGTGTTTCACTAAATACTACATGACCTGTTTCACATTGAACAGTTACTATGTTTACAGGTGATATATTTTTTCTTTTCCCGTCTTATTTCCATGGGCAGTGAGATCATTATTATTCAATTAGAGGCATGTAGCTATGGCAATGACTATGAAATGCACTCGGTCCAGGAGCAGGATGGCGGTACATTCATTTGGTCGTACGATTATCCAAGGCAAGCTGGTTCTGCAGTAGTCTGTGAGGAAGCACTACGGCACGAGGCTACAGCCGATGTATGCAGATTGTTCCGCTCTCCGGCACGTCGTCAACATCGTCTTCAAACAACACCGCGGGCCAGCGAAAACGTTCTAAACTATTTTTAACACGAGACGACAAAAAAGCCCCCATAGCCACCCACCCGGGCCCCCTGCCTCTTAAAAGCGGAGGATTTATAGTGCCATAAACTCGTGACATTGACCAGCAGGATCAGGGCTGGGTTATCCATTCGAGAGCACCAGGCCTCTGAGGTAATTTAAGAAGTGTACTTAACAGCAGTCAAGAAAAGAAAAGAAAAAAGAAAAGAAAAAAAAAACGAACAAGTTTTACATTTAACACAACTTTGAGGTAACGTATTTGTTTTAAAAGGCTGAGACCTGGTGACCTTTACATCAATCATGCCTGCCATCTTCTACTTTTACACCACACATCTTGAAGATCTGCTTGAAGATTGCAGGGGAAAACACCTCCCCCCTCTGATTGGCTCTGCCCTTGTCATTCTGCTCGTCAGTCTTAGTTGCTGAAGCCAACCGAAATCCTTTCATACCGGGATCTTGTCAAACAGTACTGGGCAGTTAGGTGGAAGTGCTGCCTGAGGCAGTACAAGCGGTAGTTTTTTCTTTCGTACCACTAAGTACATACAGCAAGCACAAGAGTCTTTTTTAATTAAATCACCCCCCCCCCGCCGACTGAAGAGTTACATGAGCAAGATAAAGACCTGGACACGACTGCGTTCATACGTCTCTCTTAAAGTGACCCTACACGCGCATGCGCAATTGTTTAACGAAATCTGTACGTGAAAGGCGTTGGTCGTTGTGAGGGAAGAAATTTTGGCCTGAACACAAACGCTTCTACATTCTCCCAAGTCCATCCATAAATATGTCAAAATTACGTCACTTGGTCCACACGGCTGGTTCTGCGCGTACTAGCATGTGAAGTATGACCTAACCTTAAGGCTGGACGATGGGGAAAGGTCTCATTTGACCAATGGTGGACTAATGACCACTGTGTCTTGCTGCTAATTGGTATACAGGTGTTATTTATTTAGCTCACCAGCATGAAGCTACATTAGATGAAACTGAAAACAGTCCTCTGAGTTACAGGGGATGCAGGTAAACACGTGCTAACCAGAGGCAGTTTATTGTCCTGCTTGTTCTTTGGAAGATGCATAACTGCATGCCACCCCCAGTAACGTGACCGCAACGCCTCAGCAGAAACGTGAATGACAGCTCATACTAAACACAGGTTATATAAAACAGAACACACGCAGATAACAAATACAATAATCTCACTATATGCAGGCGGCTATGAGATTTTGAGAAAAATGCATTACCGTTATACTTTATCTAAAATAAACCTCTATGAACACCATACTCGAACGGTACCAGGTACATACTACGTACCAACCACGTGTACTGTTAGCGCACACACGAGGAAAACCATACGATTAGCAGACAGCGCGCCTTGGGAGACATCGGTTCCATCATGTTAAACGGTCGCCCATTTGACATGCGTTATTAATTTCGTTGTCAGCACCCCCACCCTTGACCCCTACCCAGAAGCCCCTGCCCCGAGGGGCTCTGACTGAGTTGAGAAGGCTACTCCTGAGGTAGGCCTGCAGGTCGCCATCTCCAGGTCTGTTTGCTCAGCACCAGCCACAGGAAGGCCGAACGAGAGCTGCTGTTTGCTCAGATCCACTAGCTCTCTGCACACACCCCATGGCAGCTTGTTCCCCCTGTTGATTTCACCCAATACATTTTCCACTCAGCTGTTTCTTTATCATTATTCAAAATGATCCAGAAGCATGCAGAGCAGGCAGTTCGGAGCAGCCAAACAAAAGGAACTTTGTAGTACTAATACAAGTGATGACGATAAATAATGGGAGGGGGGTTAGCCCAATAGGAACAAACTTCCTTTTCTTCCAGATATGTGGAGTATTAATGGGACAAATGAGGCTTCAAAACCCATGGTGAGTGGGAGTATCCTGAACTAATCAATCAATGCAGGTGATAAATGAAGCTTCAAAACCCATGGTGGATCGGAGTATCCCAAACTACCAATCAAAGCGATAGCCACCGCTGATTCGTATTTCAGCATACTCCCACCCACCATGGGTTTTTAAGCCACATTTGTCCCATCAGTAATTTAAAGAGTTTGTGATTTTTGACAGCAGAGTCACAGCCCCAGACTCCCAGTGTAGGAAACCCACTGAGATAGAGGTCGAGCCTCCCACACTTTCCAACTGTTTTTATATTGTTTCAAAACCAGTTGATTAGATAACATTTGACTTGCAAGAGACAAGATATTATTCTGAGAAAAAAAGGCTTTACAAAAAAAGACCTCTATTTTGAAGAAAATGTTAAAAATTGTGATCTGACAAAAGTATTTTAAACATTTAATTATTTTGTACAGACAAATTCACGTCATGTGAATGTATGAAGTATTCTGAGATATGGTTCAGCGTGTGGTTGCTCTCCCAGCTCTGAGTGTGGCATTATTGGTCTCGGAGACCTTTACAGACCGATGTGCTGTTTTGTCCACCGGATTGGGTTTTTTACATGCAGAGAGAAGCCGAGAGAAGGCTCAGCATCTCTTTGCCGGGCTCACGATTGGGCGTCCTTAGAACCGAACTACACGAAAGCACCAGTGAAGTCATGGCCACTTGTGGTGGAAGAGCTGATTCTGGTACAGAAGACCAGACGAACATAGGAAATTGAGCAGCAAAGGACCGCGAAGGTCCTAAACATGATCGACGTATCCTCACATCGCCAAAATGAAGTTGCACAAAATAGCATTTTATCATTGATGACACATAAAACTCTATTTATAATTTAACAAAGCACAAATAAAACAACAGGGCCAGTTGAATATTACAAACAATCTTGAAGCATTTGTTTTATGAGGCACATTAAAGTGCAAGCTAGGATATCTTTTTTTTTAGGAGTAAAAAGCAATTACTGAGTGTTTTAGTGTGTGGCCATAAGTCACATTTAACGCCATTTGAAAGCAAGTGGCTAGAGAGGAAGGAAATGTTCTAAACTCTGCAAACTCTGTACCAACTAAAAAAAAAAGCAGCCCTGTGTAATAATGAAACTAACATGTCATATCGCTCATGAAGTGGTACCTGCACGATGCACTCTAGATTTCTGAAAACTGTTGATCATTAAACCAAGCCAGAGCACGTATGAAAATAACAAAACCGCTAAAACCTCTCACATTAACGTGAGACAATTTGAGGTGAAAATTATTACTGCTTAAAAAAAAAAAAGCAAAGAAAAACACGTATTGGGAACCGGATAAAAATATCTACATCACACGTTGCTTTTGTGTTATTTCACATTTTGTAAAAGTTGGAAAGAAATCTTAAAATCTTGAAAAGAGTGAACAATGCAGGACTATCATGCGGGTTTAAGTGAACCAGTTCTTGAGACGAGGGCCCGACTGTTAATCAGCTCGTTAGTGTCACTGCGTCTGTCGTTGCCCTGTGTCACAAGTGCTTATTCAAAGCATGACCCAGTGCTATAGGTTTCTGAACTATACTTAATGAAGCTGGATACCTCTTCTACGGAGCCCCCCCCCAGGGGAAAAATAGTCTTCCTGTCCCTTTCTTCATGGTCTACATGCTAAATCAGGTCATTTGCATTCCAGCTTTCCCATGCGTATTCCACTTAGACAAAATTTAACAATTTGCAATTACATTGCAACAACGGGATTTAGTTGTAATTGTACAGCACTTGTGCAATTAGAAAGGAATCATTTAAAGGCCCAGGTTAACCAGGTGAAGTATCCTAGCCTTGAACTAAAAGAATGTACTGGACTCTGACCTTAAGATTTGTTTTCTATTGGTACGGCTTTGCCGTAGATGCCTTTTCTGCCCCGTCTATCCCGTTTTTAAAGACTACTGATCCCTTCAACATTTCCAGAGTAAGGAATAATAACATGAACAAAATGTTTACATTCTCCGATCAGGGATTGAAGTGTGGACATGAGGCATCTGCATTTCAAGAGACACAGATGGGCTGGTAATATGCAAATCTAAGCAATTAGTCCCCCCCCCAGCAGTAAAAACTATTACCAAATATAATGAGCACTCAATGGAATACCCAGGAGTCAGCTTCTCAGTAGGTGTTGGCAGAGTCTGTGAAGTACTTGGCTGCAGGTTTTCTAAGTGTGTGGCCCATACCCCCATAGGAGCCCGGTTGTTATTTACTAGGAATCTCACCGAAGCAGGTTCCGTCAAAGTAACAGCCCACTTAAAGGCAGCAGACAATCACACTTCTGCCAAGTCACTTAATTAGCACGCCGCTATCTTTCTCAGCACCACTGATGTTGTATCAAAAAGTAGACTCAGCCCTCGTACTTTTTCGATTGTCCATTTTGGGCTCTCTTTTCCCTGGCTGATTAATGCGTGCTGCAAAAAAAAAAAAAGAAAAAAAAAAGAAGCTAATTAATTTTCCATGTTAATGGTTCCTGTACTTCAGTGGGATAGATAAAGCCGTTTCCCTCCAATTTCTTTGTCTTGTCAGGTGCACTAATGTGTCCCACGTGGAACATCATTCTCCTCAAGACACTCGTGAAGCCCTGTGTGCAAACACAACACAGAGCAACAGCCACACATCTCACAGAAATTAAGGCGATGTCCCATTTTAAAATGCTTTAAAATGTGTGTACTCTAAGAGCAGTCGGGTGGTTGTAATTCTTTTATGAGCTGAATGATAACTAGAGGTTATAAGATTCCAGTCCTTCGCCCAAATGCTGAAGCTCAGTCCCTCAGCATATCTTAAGTGAAGCAGAATGAAAGAGCAGTTACTGCACCGTCAAACAGAAAATCCACTGATACAGTGGCAGCATTCATGTCCCACGTGAGAATATGAAAACTCAGTGTAAGGCAGGGTATTACGGCTCCCAGCCAAATCGACTCATTGGTGCGTATGCGAAGTTCGCTAATTTAATTATACGTACTTGTTCTAAAGCACAACAGGCTTCCGACAAATTCAGCAAACAATATAATTCACAACGACTCCAGTGAAAACATGGCAGAAATGTATTCCACTAATTATATCAACACTGCCAGCACTAAAAAGCTTGATTTTCAGTCAGGAATTCCCAGATAAACACACGGTAGAAATTTAGCTGTAATAACATATCCAGCAGTAAAAGTTAAATTTCAGATACTTGTTTTTTTTTTTTTCTTTTTTTCTTCGAGCCAAGGGGAGGGAAGAAGTGAACATATTGCCTTTGACATTTAAAGGGCAAAAGGCACAGATTCCTCCTTACAGCAGTAGTAGTCTTATCTACACATGAAATACATAACAATTCTTGTTTTCGCCTTGACACTCCAGAAGCACGCGGCAGGATCAGTAAGCAGACTCACAGGCACATAAGATTGTTTGCCCGATAGCTCTGTTTTGTCATTGTTTGTTGTTTCCATGCCGATACGTGACAGGACAATGGCAGCCAGTAAATCATATCGCTTCCACACTCATCCTCAACTTTGACTACCAAATGTGGGTAACCATCAAGTCTGTAGGGGACACCTCACCATGACGATACTCCAGGTGTTTGTCACAGGACAAATACAGTTTTCCTTTCTTTTGTCTTTGGACATGCTAAAATGATGGGCATGCTTCCTGAGCGTCCGCAGTACTTGAGTACACTTAATTCGGTCTACTCTGCATTTTTAACGGTAGAAACACATCTCTGAGAGTCAAGCCCTCGAGCGCACCACAACACCAGTCATTTGCAAAGCTTTCAATTTAGCAATTTTGTTCGTGCGAGGTTATGAGTATTAGCTGCTTATATAGTATCACCAACAGATTTATACCTTTCTACAAAAATGTTCATAACAGATCCCATGGGCTTTTACAAAAGATAAACAATTGCTTCTTCAGAATCAGTACAGCTTTATCCAGATCACGTGTGAGAAGTCGCCTGGTGGGTTTCATCACCTGTAATCTGCTGCACGCAAATTACTGCAGTGACCTTTGTACATTTCTTGCTTAACCCCAAGTAAAGGGCCTTCGGCAAGCATAGCAAGTCATGATTAGCAACAGGAAACAGACCTGTTCGGCCTATCAGCTCCTGCTGTGTAAAATGTTTAAAATATTCTAGAGGGGGAAGAAAAGAAACATAACAGCCTAATTTTTTTTTTTTTTTAAATGTATGTATTATATAAAGATCTCACCATTTAAAAGAGTTAAAATTTTATTATGTTAAACCCGCAAAAAAAAAAAAGCCTGAGCAAATCCTTTCTGTAGCTCGTTCTAAATGCATTCCTTTCTGCATTATCTGAATGGACTCACTCTGTTCAGCCATGAATAGCAATGACACACAGATTCCGCAGTCAGCAGAAACAGACGGATGACTGGAGCAAACGCTAACACAGCTAGTCAACCTGGGCCTGATTATTCCTAACTAATTAGCATTTTCCGTCCAGCATACTGCGGTCGCATCGAAATCGCAATCCTATTTTCTGAAGCCCAGGTCATGGCGGGAAGCAGAAAGAAAAAAAATAAAATGCCGGACCTTGGAGAGAAGACACGGTGTGACATTTTGCGAACGGTTAGCGCATTTTTCTGATATCATCCATTGTACAGTTAACATGGTTTGCTTGCCTACATTAAATGAAAAAGAATAAAGTTGACTGCCTGACAATGATGACTTTTTAAAAGCCCATTTAGGTACTACTGTTATTAGTGTTTAAATATATGCAGGACGAATCTTTATTGAGTATGTAGTACGTAGAACCTGTCAGGTTTTACTGACTCATAAGGAATATAAAATTTAGTGGCCTACCACCAAAATTAGCAAAGCTAGGCTTCACCAGACCATGATTTAGTTGAATTCAGCAGCATGGCATTTACAGTAATTACACCGCTTGCTGTTATTTTTAGCTTGTTAAATCATCATTCCATAAGCTGTAACGAGCGAGTCCTGAAAGCTGGTGGATGAGGCCTCAGAATGGTTACAAAAAATGATCTGGGACCTCTAAGCCAACCACTGCTTAACGTGCTAGCTTCCCACACACTCAATCATTCTCAGCTCATTATCTAGTCAGCACATGCACGAAAGTGAACTCTTACATTGAGGAATGGAATTTTTGACAGTGGTTATATGTGGACCCACATATAGAGGAGAATGATTCATAACTCATGTCTTTGGTTCTCAGAAGTTACATTTATATTTACAGTGTGTATAAGCAGAGGATGCCCACTAATGTAGACTTTAATTCCATTAAACTGTCAGAAACTGCAACAATTACCCATGATTTGTAATCGATGTCAATTATTTAATGAAATTATGTTAAAAATGCTCTCGGATGGCATTGTGTGGAAATTAGAGAGGCTTGCCTGCAGTCATAAGGAGACCAAATTCATGGCCAATTAGTGTTTTTTTCTATCGAAACACAGGACGCTTGCAGACGAAACATGTTGCCTTCATTTAATCCAATTAGCCACTGGAGGAAAGCTCCAGAGATAACTGTTTATAATAAACCCTGTAGGTGCCAACTGTTCGAAATTTCCTTGAGCATGGACAAAATCACTTCTGAGAATGTCTTGGATCTTTTCTAGAGTTGTGAGAGGTATTAAAACTAGGAATTCCTGACCCCTGGAATCCTAAATATGTAATTCGTGCAGGAGCATAATGATAAAGAAATAAAGCATTATGTTGCCCAATGCAGATGTATTCTTAAGCTCAGGGTGGTATGATGTTATGGCACTTCGATCTACTTAACATGCATAAAATCATTAAATCATCAACTCCAGCCCCCATATGGATGCAATGCCAATGTGAAAATGTCTGGGGGAAGAGAAACCGCACCATGCTCACATAACGCTTAACAATCTACACTAGATAATTATTTTGGGACTAAATCTCAAGGATAATCATTCCATTAAGATGTTAATAAACATGAAAAATTCCTAAAGAAGGTGTGATTAAGCAGCAGAATGATTGTTTTTCCAACAGATTAACACGACATGTTGGACTTCCTAATTACGGAGTGTATTACATTACAGGCCACAGCAATCTTCCCAGTTCATTACCAACAAAATGTGCATTAGATAAATTCAACATCAAATGGTTTACATATCCAAAAATATTTGAGCCATTAAAATACAAACACATTAATTTCATACATAAAAATGCAACGAACCAATGGCCTGGTGAAAAACATCTTATGTCACTCACTAAATATTAAAATCAACCCTTTCCTCTTAAAGAATCATAAAAATACACACATATATAGCCTAACAATTCATTAGTGTTTGCAAAAAAAATAAATAAGAAAAAACCTACAACCTACATGCAGGTGTACATTCAAAACAAAGCCAACACTACTGGACTAATCAGATTATGAACACCAGGTACCTGGAATTTTTTAAAGATTAAATCAGGTACAGCGGTACAGATGCCATCTCACACATGTATCAGAACACGCAGACGAGTGAAGACCCTTAGGTACAACTGCAACACCTGACTGTATGGTGAAGTTATGTCCTTCCCCCCTTCACCCCACCAGCTTCGTTTAAGTAGATGCATGCCAACATATATTTGATCCTCCCAAGCCACTGCAAAAGGATACATTTCTTTGTTCTAAGACTGAGACCCCACAACTTCTCAAAAAGTTACCCAACATAAACCTCGAACAGTACACTCTGCCACAGTACTATTCAATGTGCACACATCAAACACTTCTACTCAGAAACTTCTAGAAAAAATCTATAATGTTTAAGTGAGCCGTCTACAACAAATATTATCATTTGCATTGCTTTCTGTATTACTCGCAAATTAAAATTTGTATTTTCTCATGAAATACAAAGACAGTATATCATTTTCATAATGTTTAATTATCAAAATCCCAGGCTTAGCAGCTCTGAGAAACTTTTCATTTGACACTAAAGAATGCTTTTGCAAATATGGTAAATCCATTATGATCAAAAAAATAAACCTGCTCTATAAAATAAATAGCTAGCTAGTATCTGCACTTAATGATTCCGCCTGGTTTGGATTCAGCTCTAACAGCTATACCACAACTGAAAATGAAAATAAACTTTGAGTTATTGTTAAGGCTGCAACACAAAATTGAAAAATCATCACAGGGTATCATTTGTGTTTGTATCATAGCCAGCTCTTAAGACGGTCGGCCACAAAGGCTGGGACAGACATGCTTGGCCAGGCAGTGCAGCAAGAGAAAAATGCTTTATTAACCAAACCGCACATAAAATATTGCTAGCCAGATGTTTCATAAGTACAATAAACACTGTATTTTCATTTTTAGTTGCCTGTAAAGTGCCGAAAGCTGAATAACCAGATCAAGCTTGCGGTCTAATGCATAAAAGACAGAAAGGGTAACTGTCGCCATGAATCACTGTTTAAGTATTCGTACTATGTGCCTGTTCAAGAGAGTTATTTTACAGCCGGATGATACTCCAATGTCAACATGCCAACCCCCATGCAAAGCCCATCCCTTTAAGTGACATATTCTGAAACATTTTTTATAAGTACTGCTTGTCATAATTTACTTTTACAAGCATCAAATGAGAATATATTAGGCCAAAAGTGGCTTGTAATTTTTCCAAATGTTCTAAAATAGTATTTTTGTTATGCACAACCTATGTTTGATCAAATAATGCAATTAACGTGTCTTCCATTGGGAACCTTGGGTTCAGAAATCACCTTTATCACCACTGAAATAAAATCCGGCCTTCCTGATAACATAGGCCTACAGCAGGTCAGAAAAGAATAATTCCTCGCTATCTCAGGAAGCGCTGGGACTGAAGATACCGAATTAGAATATCTTACATAAGCTTTCATGAGGTATCCGTTATGAATGTCACAGAATCAAACGGTACATTGAAAGCTTAACAGTTCAAACAAAAGCAGTCCTTCAGGCATTATGCATTAGGGGAAAATTCTTTTTGTATTTCTCAAACAATCACAGACTAAACATCTGAATATCTCTGTGGAAAGTTTTTGGTACTTTTATTTTTAAATCGGTAAAGGTGCGGTGGTGATTTCTTCACATATGGACATACCCATGGTGCCAGATTTTCAGTAGTTCACGCTTTTAAATTTTGCCTCCGCAAAATAAGTCAGCACACACAAGAATATACATTTCCTTTATTCCAAGGCTGTAAGCCCACTGCTTACTGGTACCCTAGAAAAATTACAGCTGGTCAGAAAGTTTAGTTTTTCTGCCCTCAGAGAGCAACTGCCGTTGTTTGCTCAGAATGGTATCTGAAACTTATCCAGTTAACCTACGGCGGGGTGACAAGAACAGGTCGTTCATCCGTTTGTTATTGACCCAAATTTGGCGCCTTTTATTCAATAAGTGGAAAAAAAATGATTAAAAACACGAATGCATGTCAAGCAATCTCAGCAAAATTGTCATGAACAAGGGGGGCATTTGAAAGGTGAAAGAAACAGTACGTCGTACTTCATTAAAGGAATTTAAAAAACACCATTTGATGCGGTTTCCCTATTGCCTTACACCACTTGTTTCATCTTCAACTAAGAGTAAACTATTTATTATAATTTTGTTCCAGTCACATACAGCCACAGACATGCGCACAAACGACGGCGGCCACAGACCGAAACACGCACGAGGACACCCCGTATGAGCGACGTATGTGTTTATAAGTTTAGGAACGAAGTTCTTAGCATTATGTATGATATGGGCGTACACATATGTGTTCCAAGTGACACACAGAGTCGTACTGTGCCTTAAATTGTTTCACAACACGTTAGTATCCGTATCAAACTGCTTTTGAAGTAATGACGTCTCAGCCCCTCCGTATCCGAATTATAACTACAATTCGGTTACGACAAACTCGGGAAAGTCGCAAAATATTTTTAAAATCTGATTTCAAATTCGGAATCATTACATGTTTTTTTTTCTCCTCAGCTATATGCATACGCTTATAATAACCTGTAGCGTAAGAAGAATTTGATAAGTAACTTGTGACAGACGTACAGAAAACGCCTCGTAATTTTCGGTAGGGTATTGTTAGCGCGCTATACCGCATAGCGCCGTTTTACGTTTTTATTTATTTTACGCATTCTTCTGAAGTCTTAAAGCAGAGCAGTCCAAAATGAAACTTAAAAAAAAGATATTACAAAATGAAGGCCGAAGACGGACGACAGGTGCAGCTGCATGGGCGGCCGAGTGGTTCTCCAGTCGGGGGAGACTTTCGGCCGATCGTGCCTGAGGATACACGGCTACGAACACGACCCACAAGTCCAACGTCCATTTTACATTCACAATAAGCTCTGCAAAAAGACGTGGAGCGGATGGTCCGCAAAACATGAATATAGACTCAAAAAAAAGAAGTACTACCGCAGGTCTAGCGATTTAAATGTGGCAACCATATGGGAACCAGCAGCTACCCCCTAAGCGGAGTGACAGAAGATTAAAAATACAAAAAGTAAAGGAGTGGAGTTCAGAAATACGCCTGTGAATTACAGCCGACGTCAAGTTTCGTGACACAAGCCCGCTAAGCCGACCCGTTTAAGTCCGGCGAACTCATTTCATTATGAGCTCCCAGTGGGAAGATGCATGGTAGATCACAGCTAGATGGGCTACATGATCCCCTCGACAAGGTTTCTATCATTGTCCTTGAGAAGCTGGGAGGTGCTGAAGCCTCGGTCTGCTTTCCTAAAGTGTATTAAGTAGCCAGTTGTTTCGTGCCGCTCAGCACGAATGAAACTGTGTCAATTTATAATATCACCGTGACCGTGTGTGAGGACACCTCGGAAAGAGCAGTCACATTAGGGGCAGAAAGTCAGCCCACACTGACCGAGTGCTTTTAATACACTAGGAGAGCAGAGCTACATCTGAGAAATCAGAAATGAATCCACTTGACACACGCGTCGCCTTCTACGTTCGACTGAAGGCGCAGGACGACACGGTGCAAAATTTCAAGATGCAAACTCGCTCATAGGGAAACGTAAACTGTTAAACCTGCATAATTTAAAAGAATAAGAGCAGGAAGACGGATTAAGCCGGCCAGCTGGAGTTTCGCCTTTTTCCCGGTGCTCTAAGTGCGTTTACGGGCACACGTGTGCGCTTAAAGTAGGCTGCAGATGACCTGGTGATGGGTAACAAGGCAGCAGATCAAGCCGTGTAGATGTTCTTAGAGCAAGTCGAGCCGTGGGGCTTGTACTGGGTCACTATATGTATTCACGTTTCTGAAAGGAAAAAAAGAAAAAAAAAAAAAGAGAGAGAAGGCGGCTACTCCACAGTTCCTCATGAGAGAAGATCCACCTACAAACTAATTCTTTTCTGAAAGGTTAGCGACACCCTAAACTGGAGTTTCCGGACATTTTGACATTCGTTCGAATTAAGAATCCGCCCGAGACGTGCAAAAGTTTCAACATTCTATCACTCCACCGGGCTGCTTCCACTCATCCGACGTCCGGATCGCAGTCCTGCTCGGTTCCGACGTACGGCGAGAGGCACTAAGAAGATGGTGCACGGAGGAGACCAGACACTCATGGCACACGTACACTTTATAAAGAAATCACATGCTTATGGCAACACGAAAGGCAGCTGAAGACCGAGAAGACTCACGGCGTAATTAAGAAGCACGTCGGCTATTCCTAATTACCTTGTTGCAGTGGTAATACTCCAAAGAGCTCAGGCAACTTGGATCAGTCGGTAATGAACATGAACCCACGGTAGAAGGTGGTGCCGGATAAAATCTCACGTCCATCTCAGAGTCCGCAAGACTGACGGCATGAAAGCAGATTCAGTGCATGTAGCTCGCTCTCTCTATTGTTTAACCGAAAAAAAAGAAAGAAACAGAAGGAGAGAAAGAAAAAGGGGGTTGAGTCTTTCAGTGCGCCCTTTACTCACATCCGTTCGCGGTCTAATTTCAGCACCAGTCGGCTCGCACAGGTTGATGCTCAGTTGACTGCGATATTTACATTTATATCCCTTTTTTATTTTTGAGAGATGTTTCAAAAGAACAACGCACTTAGTAAGAGTATGAGTTTCGCAGAAAGTAAGTTAGATACATCTAAGCGTTTCCAAATGTGCACCATGCCACCCAGCTCATTGCTGTCGCCTGGTGCTCTTTTTTTTATTTTTTCTGTTCCCGCTGCTGTCGCTGTCCCTGCCTGCTTTGTCGTCTAGGACTGTTTATATCCATGCGTTCAGCTGGAGTTACACTCGGGCTTGTCCCTCTCCATGCTCAATGCCATGCGACCTCTGCTGATAATAGAGAGGAATAGAGAGACGAAGGGGGAGGGGCGCCACCGAGCTGCACTGCAACCACAGCCATCTAACTGGGAATTAAGATTATTCTAAAATCGCGCGGAATACTGCCTGCCTAGCTGCGGATTGACAGGCAGGTAATAAACATGAATACTGATGAAGATTCATTTATTTTGTTTCACCTAAATGCTTTTCAAACGCACTTGTCGCGGATATTGTGACGTTCGTGACTGGATAATTTATACACGATATATAGTGTGATAGTATACTTTCAATTAAGTAACACTCAGGTATTCAGATTAAACAATCAAATCTGGTAATTTGTCGTTATAGAAAGCGTTTCGTTTAATATGTAAATCAGATGCATAGTTCAATTTGTCTTGATCATGTACGTCACCCGGTAGCTATATGTAGTTATGACAACAAGGGCATCCCAAATAAATGTATAGATAGACACGAGACCCTTCAGACACAGTAAATGATTAATTTAACTTTATTTCAATAACAATACAAACATGAAGTTTACCACCAGAACACATCTAAATGAGGTCGTGGAACTTCAACATATTTTTTTCTTTCTTTTTGCGCAAGCATTTTCAAAAATTAGTAATTTTACGACTATACTGTTTGATATTTGCCTTTTTAATGTATGCTTTTAAGCACTTTTTAGTCACTGTAATATTCAAATATTTTTTGTATATGTTATTTACATATCTGCCGAGCGCTACACAAGGCTGGTTTGTTTCGTTGATATGATGCTGAAGCTACTGGGAAGTGGGTGCAGTTTTTATCTTGAATTATTTCTAGCCATCCATTTTGAGCCCACCACTTTTTAATATTTTTTGAAATCCTTTAGCATGGTGGTGCAGTGGTTCGCACTGTTGCCTTGCGCCTTTTGGGGTCGGGGTTCAAATTTTACCTCCACTCTGGGTGTGGAATTTGCATGTTTTCTCAATGTTTTGTGGGTTTCCTCCCACAGTCCGATTTAAGCTAACTGGCATCTTTAAATTTACCAGACTGTGTGTACCATGTTTATATTATGTTGTGGGGACAAAATGCCCTCAGGAGGTAATTAAAACATGACATTTTTACCTTGTGGGGACATTTGTTGTGTCCCCACAAGGGAAAACTCAGTTGTATAAAAATCTGTGAAAGCAATTTAAAAAAAAAAAAGATCCGAAAGTCTTGTATTTTGTTGGGTTACTTACGGTTAAGGTTAGGGTTGTCATAGTTACAATTAGGGTTAGGCCAAAGGAAGTGAAGGGAATGTCCCCACAAGATTAGAAATAGAAACGTGTGTGTGTGTGTGTGTGTGTGGGCACACACGCGGGTGACCTGTGATGGCTTGGCACTCCATCTGGGGTGTACCCCAGCCTTGTGTCTTTTGCTGCCTGGTATAGGCTCCAGGCCCCGCTGTGAACATGTGATGAAGAATTAGAATGTTTAAACTAATTTTACAAGCATAGTACTGAGTTTAATTACTGTGATATCTCTGATACTGAGGGTCAGAATTCCTTCCCATCCATCCATCCATCCATCCATCCATCCATCCATCCATCGGACAAACACTTATCCTGGTAGGCTGAGGTAATTTGAGATGATCAGATAATTCTAATAGGCACACACAGTCATACATATTAGCCAACTCCTCAGTTCTCAGAAAAATCCATCCTAGTCTCAGAATTACCAGAAGCTCCTAATCCTTTACCCAGTATCCTTAGAACAGGTGAACATTAGGTAACTACCTTCACTGATGCTTGTGAGGAACAAGTTTTCCCTGGCCTATCGCAGATGATTCTCACTGGTTTGCTTGGTCACTCTTTCTATCAGACTAAAAAAGGGGAACTGAATGGGCATCAAACGGTTGAAATGCAGTAAAGTCACTTTATTGTTCCTAAAAGCACTTCATAATACAACCTTGCACAAGTGTTAAACACTCCTAAGTTGTTTTTGTTTTTCTGAGCTCTAGAAATGCAAGTTGCACATACACAGAGATAATAGTCTATAATTATAGCTTGAATATTCCTTAATCCAATGTCTTAAAATACCATCACATTGACTCTTTTCCCTAACAGATACACCTTTTGTTTTGTCCTTCAGGTATCTCAGCTACCTTTTTGGGGTGGGGGGGTTAAACTATTTCACTGATGAGTATGTGGTACAGATTTTCTGATGATGTGCAGTGGATTTACAGGCCTTCACAGCCAGTTCTTTACAGTCCATGGTCAACAGGCAGTGGCCATGCCCTTTTATAGCACTGAGTATTTGTGTGGGATAGAAGGCCACCATTCCATAGGAGGAACATTCTGGAACTCTGTCTAAGAGATGTGGCAAAGGAGGTTACCTACCCAGCACCACAAATGGAAAGGATTTCCAATGTGTGGCAGGCTAAGATGCTCATCCACCTTTCAACTAACTAAATGCTTTGATTCTTCTGCTATTATTCCAGTTCTTTATATTATGCTTGACTTTCCCTCCTTTCGGTGGTCCTGTTTGTGCTATTAGTTATCGTGTCTCCTTGAGTTCTTTCACTCTCTTTAGTGAGGTGCCACCTCTGCAATCCAGATTTTTTGTTCTAGGTAGACAATGTCTTCCTCTCCAAATTGGCCTTTCTTAGACTTTGAGTCCCCTCCCCCCCAAGTTCTAGTATCAGGACTCATCGTGCTGAACCGGTGTTAAATTTGCGAGCAAGAGGGCATCATGAATACTAGAAACAGACAAGTCTATTCATTATTGTTCAATAGCTGATTCCAAGGTTATAGCTACATCATCACTAAAGAGATGTCGAGCCAAAGAACCCCTAGGGTAACCATGTCCAGGTGCATCACTGTCCTCCACACTCAAAGTAGATTTGTTTTGTGATCCTGGGTTAAGAAGGTGCATTCAAAATCCAGTATCTAGGGCTAGAAATCGTATGTTGCATTAACACTGCGGGGTGTATCTTTGAGAAGTCTACATTGATCACTGACTAAACAATATTTCATCCCATATTCCAATATCCCCATTTTCTGTTTCACTTGAAATGCTTAAGAGCCACCCTTAAGAAAGGTTATTTGTTTAGAAATCAAAATAAAGACGTGCTTAGCGTCAGAATGTGAGGTCAGCAAAAAACGGACATGTAATTAGACTCTTTCCTAGGTATACAAAACTTGCACTGGTAGAACACAAACACAAAACGCAATGTTAAACGTATGTTTTTACTGCTTAAGCACGATGGCAGTTTGAACAATAATAAATAACGTGACTTCTGTATTTAGGTGGTTTCACTCATCACAAGACAGAACTGTTGACTCTGATTTCTATTGATTAGAATTGATTTACTGTTAAGTAAGGCAGACATTGCTTGCACAGATGAATAACTATGCCAGCTTCTGCACTTGGTGGTGTAAAATATAATGCCGTACACAGTGTGGGATGAAGGCAGTGTTGGTAATATTGTTGTGTGCCTTAATGCATCGTATCCACGTAATAACCTTTCTAGTTCCCGGGTTTTTATTAAATGACCCTCTGTCTGTTTAGGCCATTAAGGGTTCCTTTTACCCTTGTCTTGGCTTATAATAGCTGACATTTACCTTGCGTTCTACTTTGTTGTCTAAGTGTATAAGAACAAATATGCTGATGTACAACACTGCTCATTTTCAGTAAAAATACCTTCCTAATTTCCTCCTTAACCGTGATGGTCAGATCACTGCTGAACAATTGGAGGAATTGATTCTGAGAAACCATTCAAAATGCATTATTTTCATTCGTTAATACCCAGCACTTACGGTCAAATGAATTCCAGGAAATTATGCAATTGTAACAAGACATGGGCTGCATGGTAGCTCAAGGAGGAGCGCTGTAGGTTCAGGGTACTGTTCCAGCCCCTGGATCCGTGTGGATGGGGTTTCCATGTCTTCCCAGCTTTCCTTCAGTGAATCTGCATGGTTTCCTCCTGCAGTTTGAAAACACGCAGTTTAGTTTGAACTTGTATCTCAGACGTGCCCGTTGTTTGCATGAATGTGTGTTCTATGATGCACTTGTGTCCTATTAAGGGCGTCATGGGTTTTGCGCTATCCTGGGATTGGTTCCATTCTCACCGTGACTCTGTAAGTGACATAGAAGATATCTGAATACATAAAACTTAGACGGGGGTGAGAGGTGCAGTTACTGTTTGACTGAGCATTGGAATGGCTGAGATGTGCGATGGAAATGATTTTGAATATGGTGTGAGTTTTAGTGCCTGACATGGTGGTTCTGGTATCCCTAAAATGGTCACCTTCCTGGGATTTTGAAGCACTGCAGGGTGTACAGTTTGCAGAGAATCATGTAAAGGACAAAAACATACAGCCAATGATATTTCTATGACTGAGAGCACCTAGTTAATGAGAGCGTTTAGAGGATAATGATCAGACATGTTAATGGTAACAGGAAGGCCCCAACTACAAAATTTAAAGCTCTATACAACAGTGGTGGGCAGAAGAGCTTCTCTGAAAACACAACTCATCTACCCTTGAAGCGGTTCTGTAGGCAAAAATGGGTCCTACCCAGTACCAGCATGCTGAGCCTAATAGCTTGACCACTCAATGTGTTCATTTCTGTGATGGAAGTTGATCTCGGCACTTAGTTTGCCTGAGTTGCATGAGTAATTTCAATGTCGCATATGACCAATAAAACATCTCGTATCTTCAATCTTAAAGGATGATGCCACACATCCACTCATTATTTCGATAAGTGAAGGACTTCCGACCATATTGCATTCTTTCACGTTTTGGTGATCCATGTCCTCAGACTTTATATAGAAACCCGAGTACCCAGATCAGAATCAGGGTCAATAAGACACTGTGCCACCTCAGCGCTGGCCTGAGAAACTTGCAATTTACAGGAATAAATTAGTCGTCAAACTAATTCATTTTCCTTGCTATTTTGTTAAAAAGGAAAGGTGTGTACAGACTTCTGTGACATCTGACTTATGTGTGCACATTTCTACCATCAGATGCCTTCTTCTTTGCTTGGATTCAGATGCCGATCCCGCCTACTCACTGTAACGGTTCTTCCTGCATTTGAGGAAGATCTCTTAGGGTGACAATGGTCCAGTCTCATAACTACATGTTCATTATGAGGAACCCCACCACTGTCCGTAAGTGTGACTCAGTGCTGTTTTGTCACGATACAGTAAATTGATTCTTGTAGCTCATAAACATAGTAAATGGAGTCATGCATGGGTACACGTCACCATATGTCATGGGTACTTCTTTCAATATGATCCCTTTTTAGCCATGTCACAAAGAAGAAAAAAAAAACATGGAAATAGTCGGTAACAATGACCAATAACAACACAGGTAATGATTTGGGACATTTGAGTTGGATAGGCAGAATGCCTATAAATGATTTATAAGGCAGAGTCTGGGAGTGAGTTTCAACAAATAATGTTAGAAACTACTGTACTGTCATTTTTAGCTATAGAAGAATGGCAGTGAGGTAAGAGAACATGGAAGGTAGACATTTTGAGTTGACATTTAAAATCTGTACATGGAGAACGACATGGAAAACAAAAAAATCTCATTCAGTTGCTTTTTGAAATACATTAAATCAAATCTTTCTCAGATCATACAGAAACAGACAAATGGTTATATTTCACTGAGTAAATAATTTTCTCAACAAATTCTCAGAACAGGTAAAACATTGCATTGCATCACTATCTTAACATATCATTTATTGGTGTTGCATTCACATTATGTTTGGATAATATGACATTATTTCCAAAAATATCTCCGTTATTCCATAACTTATGATAGCAACATTTGCACCTGAGCAATCTCATGAAAATCAGAGTGCTTGATGAACTGTGAAATGTCATAAAACCATACAGAATTCAACTTTCATGTAAAATCTGTATCATACTTTTTCATTTTTCGTATATCATGGCTTTGAGAACTAAAACAAGAATAAAACAAGGTGTGCATTTATTTTTTATGGCTTTTTCAGTAAGATAGTGGGATCTCTTTTCATCTAAGCGTGCTATTTCTTGTTTGTCGTGACCATGCTTCCACCTAGCTGCTTATGACTGTCATCCTGGCCCGTGAACTTCATAAGTAAAAGTCAAGGGTCACCTTCTCCCATGGACTGCTGGTGCTTCACTTACGTGGTGTGGAGGGTGAGCATAGGGTTAACTGCTGGCTCGGGTGCTGTGGCTTCACAGGAATGGAATGTGAAGTACTTGTGAAGTTCTCCCCTTCCAGAGTCCTCCAGCAATGAAAAAAATAAAAGAAAAATAGAACCACGTGCTGAATGCTAATGATCAGTATTGCTAAACAAGAGACACTAATTACAGCTACGCCTCTGATACCCAGCCTGGCCATCGCCTAGTTTTAATTGACACAAAAACCCACAAACGATTAAAAAGACAGCACAATCCATACAAAATGGCAGTTCCTCCTTTATGTATGTACAATAAAGGAAAGAAATGTTAATAAAAATGCTTGTCTTTGCTTTCTGAATCATCTTCTTTCTTTGGCTTTAAACTCAATAAATAAATAAGCTAATTTTTGGCAGCACGACGTTTTACGATGCTGTGTTAAAAGCTGTTCATTGAACTGAACGATTTAAAAAGAAAACAGCATTTTCTATAAACTGAGAAAACACGCCTCACTAAAAACAACAAAGCAGAAACACGCCTGGCATTTAAAATCCTAGACTGAATTTTAAGTTATTAGCAACAAGGCTGACTGCTGTTTATGTCAATTGTGTGTTAAGAAAAATTCAGTCATTTGCCAGAGTTGCTGATACCAAATGATTCACTCTGCTGTTGTGTGCCTTTGATCTGAAAATCCTGGAAGTAGAATGGTTGTATTCACTATGTTCTCATCTCATTTTTTTTTTTTTTTTTTTTTTTTGTTTGCATGTGTTGGCTGCCTTGGGAATGTTTCCCATTACCCTTTTGTAACCAGTTTTCATCTAATTATATTTCCCTAACCCCTCCCCAACCGTCTGCTCAGCCAAAACCAGACGAGTGCCTAATCCTAAACCTTAACCGCCTGTTTATTTAAAGGATTTCAGTGTAAGTCTGCTGAAACTCGCATTCTTTTTCGGGTATATCATTGACTCAGGACAGAAACTTCGGAAATTCACTTCCCATACTGAATAATTGGTGGAAAAAAAATGTATGAGACATTAGGGCAGTATCAAGTTATTTATTTGTTTTTTTCTAAAATTCAATGTTACTCCTGAAATAATATTACTCCATAATGTGTCTAGGATGGGAGATCCTGAATTCCCTGGATGCAAGCTTTAAATGCAGCATTGTCAGTCATCTGCAATGCAGCTCTCTGATTCGTTATATGCTTTCTTTTTCGACTTATTTCCCCGAAACGGTTTGTGCACAGAAGTCATTCCGACACAGGCAGTGTCACTTTTGCTTTCACAGACCATAGTATAAGTGAAAGCTACAGGAACTAAGCTGGTGGTGATTTGCCAGACCCACCTCCTTTCCCCTCTTCCTCATTGGTCCACAAGTGTTTCATTTCACTCAGTGTGTTCCTGTAGATCGTAAGCATTTGTTTTGCACAGATCACAAAACCTCACTTCAGCCTTGCAGAGCCAATATTGTGGAAGAGGGAGACAAACCCTTTACAAGAGTACTTCCACCTATCCATCTTCCAAGCAGTTATCTATAGCATGATCACACAGGGCCTAAAGAGCTAAGCCAAAGGGGAACGTTTTGCAGATAACTCCAGCCCATCACAGGGCACACACTCATACTATGGGCAGTTTGGATATATCTAGTTGCCTAACTACAGGACATTACCAGAAAACCCAGAGGAATCCATCACTACTTGGTACACAGAGTATAGGCGGGATTCAAACCCTTGATCCTAGAGGCGTGGAACAACAGTGTGAGATTTGGAACCACCATACCACCTCCTCTGAAGAGCCGTTTGAGAGAAAGGTTTTTCCACTCAGTATCATTCCTTTGTGTAAATTTTTTTACATGTAACAGATAACATATACATGTTGAAAGGGAGTACAGAAAGTAGGGTAGACTGGTTCACTTTTCATGCAGAACTGGATATAAAACTCCATACTCCCACACAACAAATTGTACCTCTGAAGCACCAGAGAAAATTAAGGAGTGGAATTCGAGCTGACTTCAAAGAAATAGTCAGTGAGACATTGTGAGAGAACCACAGTGTACCATCGTTGTATCTGCTTCCATCTGCCATAATATTTCCCCCTTTGACGAAACAGAAATGGCTCCATTTTGTACGTGCAGCTGTACGGGTTTGATGGCGTCAGATTAATTGAGTCAAAATGCAGCTTTTCCATTTTAGTGTATTTAGTTCATCTTTTATTTTAAATAATGTCTCTGTAATTATGTCATCTGAAGAGTAAGCCAGAATAGAACTCAAGAGAGATCTCGTAACCCTGGCAACACTGCCTTGTTCCGAAGCACGCCGTGAACCTTTTCCTGCCTGGTGTTACTGTGGGGGGTGGGAGGGGGCCTCATTCAAGTAGCCAATAATCAGTTTTATCCAGGTTTGACCCTGGAATTCACTTTGGGGTTAAAGTTCACGTAGCACAGGGAGCAAGAAGAAATGCAATGATCTTTACAATATATGCTAATGGACGGTCGAGAGGAACTGAATTTTTTTAATGACTGTTTAGAGCTTTCAGATTTGGTGTAATAACGTTACAATATAAAATTGAGATATTTAACTGAAGCTGAAATAATAGTTATTGATATATAGAAGACTCATAACATTTCAAGCCTTTATATTTACACGTGGATTGGCTGACAACATGAACAGACTGTACAGTATTCGTTACTCTTAAGACAATAAGAATATCAGTAATTGTTAATTGCCTAAACCTCTGATACTTCACTGGTTGTTAAACTGTTATGAATAAGACGGATGTTTTATCAGGAAAGCCTGAAAGTGCGACACAATTGCACTGGAACATGAGCTGACTTTGCCTTACCACCCACCTTCAAAAACTGCGACTGTGCTTCTTTGCTGCGTCTGAGACAATTGTGTATTGAAACAACTGCCAATCAAAAAGTCCCCCGGACCCTTTGGCTGAACCCACTCAAAATTGTAATTAGCCACTGATTCAAAACCCCCCAGTTTTGTACTGACTGTATTTTCCTTTCTGGAGCTGGAACTGAAATGCACTTTTTCTGTCATAATTTTAAAAGAGGCAGACTGAACACATGGCACATATTTTCTCAGGGGAATTCCAGAACAATCTATCCATTGTTACTGATAGTCATAAATTCAACAGTGTTGTTTCTCCGATCCAAAAACAAACTCGGTATAAACTTTTTCAATGACAGAAATTACTTTCAGCAAATGAAATTGTCTCATGGACATTTCATTTATTGAAATCTGAAATTTAACATTCATTACCAGTTTACAAAATTTAACTGAAAGTGTCTATAAATGGTTGATTGATTCAATTTGTAATAAAGATGAGTATATACTCAGCATTTAGAGCACATACACGGGGTGAAGATCTTCGTTCACGGTTTGCATTATGAATTGTCGGTGACAGATGTGGTGGTTCCGCCATCTCAGAAATAGCCGCCCTCCTGGGATTTCCATGGACGAGTTTACGGTGAATGGTGTAATGAACAAAAAACATCTAGTCAATGGCATTGCCGAGGCCAAAAACACATTGTTAGTGAGGAAGGTAAGGCCGGATTCATTAAAGCTAACAGGGAGGATATGAACGCAAAAATAACAGCTCATTACTGGCAGTGTACAGAATGGCTTTTATAAACATGCAGTACAACTCATCCACCTTTCTGGATGCAACACCGGGTCTGTACTAGTACTAGTTAGGCATTGGTTGCTGAACGCTTATCTGTGTGTACCCTGTTTTCTATATATGGATTGCTGATAACATAAAGTTGCAATTCTTCTATTTTCAGTGACATAAAACGAAATGGGGGGAAAACCTACGATGTTGCTGAATATGTATGAACTACATTAGCACAACGAAACAGTGTATAGACCACACCTTCGCAGAACTTAGCAATATCCAGGCCTGCCATATAGTTTCAATTAGGAAATGGAAATTGCTTCCATTTCTCAAATGACAGTGCTCTTACCCCTGGAAAGAGGCAATCTGCCTCTCATATAATACAATCACCCGGAAATATGTCTCTCCTCGTGTTACCCAAAGTAATGAGTGCTCGTCTATAAAAGTAACAGGAACTGAGGAGAGAAAGGCAATAAAAAGTAACTGGATTTCAAAGTAGGTTAAATTTCTTTATGAGTTCTCTTTCATATCTAAAAGAAGTAACCTTAACAGATTAACTGCCAGGCTTGGGACTTTGAGTAAGGAGCTTAAGTGAATATATATATATTTTTTCCATGTAAAGTTAAATTGTTGCAGTGTGAAATGCAGAACAAGCTACTGGCTCTCATCTGTACATGAAGAAAACTTCAAGATCATTTGATGTCAGCAATGTGATTACTGGTACTTTTTTGAAGACTCGTGGATTCAAGCACTTCAAAATTCACTGGATATATATATATATATATTTTACCACACAAAGGTTGAGGATGGTAGAAACAGCACATTATGGCCCCATTACCTTCCAATAAAATGTGAACATCGACACTTGCTGATTGTCAAGTACACAATGTGGCCAGGATACGGACTGCAATGGTAAGTTAGTGAAACAAATGAGCAAATTTTCCACTGCTGATTCATTCAAGATGTCAGCAGAATCCTTTTAAATGTGCATTTACAATATTTATGTTAAAATGCAAACAGCTGAAATGTGCATTCCTTTCCTCGCATAAAATTTTGCTTGAAATAATAGAAACGAATCATTTAGTCCTGGAATAGTTTCACTTTATATTCGTGACAGCGGTGCCGTGTTTTACGATTCACTTTTTGTCGTCATTTATTGCTGCCTGTCGTACTTATTGTCCTGTGTTTATTGTCCCCTATTTATTTGACGCTACGCTCTGTGGGAAGTGCACAAGTACGGATTTAGTTGTGCGCCATAGCCATTATAAGATTCTTGAAAACCACTAAAGGTGTATGTCTAGAATGTCGATTCAAATTAGAGACATGTTCTAGGTAAGCTCAGCTGTACATGAAGAACATCATTGAATGGCAGGTTAAATGTGTCTACAGTGATTTATAAAAGAAAATGACCAAGTAGTTTGGCCCTGGATATCCACATAGTCGCATTCTACTGTTCTTTATTTCTCCGCCAAATAGAAAGAATTCTTAAAAATAATCAGAATAACCTTTAAAGAGCTGAACCTAAATAGAAATGCTTCATTTTGCGTGTTGAAAGCATCTGATTTTATCTGACATTTTCAAACTAAATTTACTTACGACATTGCATCCAAAAAAATCAAGCAGGAGATAAGTATAAAAAAGACTTGTATATAAATCATTCTAATTTATTTGTATTTTTAACACAAGTTTTTTTTTTTTAAAAAAAAAACAAGCTCGAGGAACAATGTTTGTTTCCATCCATCCATCACCCATGTTGTTTATACAGCATGTAATACCAAAGAGCTATCGGGAATCCGGCTTAGGGACAAGTGCTGCTTGGCCGGGCCTCCAACGACTGACCAGTAATAATTTTCAAGCTTCCAAGCCCATGCCTAACATTAAGAAACATCTTTTATGCTACGGTTGATTGGCTGGACAAGTTGCACCACCCTGCCAGGAAGAGCAACTTTGCCTACAGGCCTCAATCCACCGGAACATCTAACTCATCTTGGCCTCCTTTGACTGCTCTCAGTCTGTATAGAGTTTAGACCCTCAGAACTTCATTCCTATCACTAGAGAGAAGTCTAGAGGGCTTGAAATGACAGTCCTGTTATGAGCTTTACAATCAAGCCCCAGTACCTTAAATTTAACTAAACCTGTGTGGATGACCTCCTGTGTCGCAGGCATGCACGTGATGACTTCCGCTGTGCGTGGGGTATGCCATGTTAGCTGCATACCATTTTTAAAAAAGTGACGAGTAACATTCAGCTTCAGTGAGAAATTTTCATTTTGCTACCTAACCGGCGTACAGCGGCGGTAAAGGCCATAAAGATATTTCTCCATTACTGCAAAACTCATTTATGAGAAGATTTATAAATTATGAGGCAATCATTTACCAAAAAAAGCAACAGGACTAAAATCAGCACCCGTTCAATATTACCCATACAATGACCTTTTATTTTAAGTGATAACTGAGTCTCCAGGATAGATACAGAGAGCAGAACAGCGTCAAAACAGTCCCTTGAATGGCAGAGTACATTGCTCCTGGATTCAATCATCCCTTTGCTGTCCTCAGCCAATTTCGCCAGCACCTGCTCTCTGCGAATTCAGCTCTCACTTTCCCTCTCTTTTTTTTTCTTAAGAATGATCTAAATAAATCAACTCATACTGAGCCATGCATTCAGACTTGGGAACAAGCAGTGAGATTGCAAATTCATTCTTAACAAAAGCAGATCTGTGCAGAGATGTTCCATCTGTACTTTATAGATTAACACTAGGGAATGATTTTCCTTAATGTATAAGTTTTAAGACTTAAAGAACACTCGTTTTCATTTCAAACTGTTTATTATGCTGTGAAAGAATATAATGATGATATTAAAATACTCAATCGAGCCAAGATAAATAATTTAGCATTTAACCCTTTCAGGTTTGGTGTTTACTGCAATGCACAGCTATTTAAATCCTATGATCTAAATTATGAATTATTTTCAAGTTAAAAGTTGCATGGAATCCACTTTAGGGGATGTTGCCTCAAAGGGAGCAAAGATTTCAATTGTGATTGGGATTTACTGTCAGTCTTATTCGTAATTTGATCTGTGTTTCTAGTAGTGAAGTATTCAGATACATTCAGTACAATACATGCATCTTTTCAAAAGGTGCAATTGCAGTAAAAATGTATTTTCTGAAAGAAGAATAGAAAAGAATTAAAGAATGTTATCTCAGCCAGTCATAATTCATGCATGAAAGGGTTAAAATGCAGTCCGATTGAGTTGCTGAGTTTTTAAGTTGTGTTGACTCATTGTTCTGACTTTAAGCCTATTAGATCCCATGTTTCCACACGACCTGCTTAAATTTTTGCCCACTATATTGTGAAAAATCATGCATAATACACATTTACAACCTGCCATGAACTTGGCACTGTGGTTGTAGTACGTAAAATGATTTTCTTAGCTACTAGATTACAAGAATCTTTGGTGACGTTTTTAATTCACCCCTCATTGTCATGAATATGCTACTTCAGGTATTTTTTTTCTGTAATTACATGGATGTTAAATATAAGATTTATTCAAATGCATCCAATGACTTCAAATGCAGGAGACTTATTATATTTGTTTAGCTGTAAAATAAAATAATGAAACAAGATTTTGCAATATGAGTTGGAGTTCCAACTTAGTGATTGATGTACTGTACAAACATTTGTACAAATGACCAAAATCAATGGAACAAAATTCAGTCATTTCTACGTGCTTTCATGTGCTCACATACTTTTTCCGCAAATGGTTCCAGTCATCACCAATGGATGTTCTAGGTGCATTGGGTTCCGCTTTCCATTTTACCTCAGTCTCACCCTTTGACATTATCCTTCCAGCAGACAACATGATGTCATCTGGATGTTTATGACCTGCGAAAATGCTTCCTTAGCAAATTGTCACGACAATTGCAATAGACAGCAGCTGTGCTGATGTAGCTGTTGCAGCCTATGTTTCAGAGCATGTTTTAAGATGTAGAGTTGGGAAACTGGATTATATTGATTAATATATTCACAGACTGATTCAAGTAAACTTGGATTTTCATTGAACTGAAGTCAAGCTGAGACACTAAACTATGAAGTCAGCTCTTGCAGTATAGGTCCCAAAAGTCAAAATTGCATTTGGTAAGGACAACACACAAGACTTTTATTTAGCCATTGACATTAAGATGTTGTTGAAATATAGTTTTGGATGTTTGTAATCTTCTGCCAATTTCCCACACAGGTCACCTTATCCATTGACACAACACCATCTCCATACATTGTTCCATTTTCTCTTTTCTGTGTTAAATATCATCGGACTGTGGCATTCCTCTGGGTCTCCAGCCATCAAACCTTTCGCCATCCCGACTGTGTTAACACTGGAATGGTAAATGTCCTGTATGGTACAAATTTGACTGGATGTTGAAGGGGTCACATGGGATCATTGAAGCAATTACAGCGGGTGTCACAGAGGGCGCCCGTTTCTACCATCCAAACCTTTATCTCTCACGAAACCTCGTAGTGTATAGGTATGCAGGGAAACATCGATGCACAGCTCTTTATAAAGCGATAACCTTTTAAGTTTTCCACAGAAAAGGTTATTACGAAATGAAACGTTTTCTGTGTGATCAGTAAAGATGTAATATTTTTTCCACAGGGGTGAAACTACATATCAGTTTTTGATGTTATTAAAACCCGGATGACCTTGTGCCGTCACCCGTTAGTGAAATGAACTCTCAGTTATGACTTAGCTGAAGGGCAATAATACTTAAATAATTATCCAGTTAAACATAAAGTTCTCCACGCAGCCAGCCATTTTCTGACGGTGCAGGGTCACAGTGAGCTTGGACCCTATTCAGGGAAGCTAAGGGCACTGAGAAGCATGGGATTACATGGCATACATTCACATGTGCCCAACTGTACAGTTCATTTATTATCTGTTCCCTGTACAGTTGCATAGAGGAAATCTACATGAAGGTGCTGATATTGTGCATAGTTTCTCTTTTATCCATTTGAATCCAAATGTACAAAATATACTTAGTGTTTATAGATAGTAAAACAAGTATTTTATTATTTTTGTGAGTGTTGGCAGTTTCATAAGAGATTCCCTCTTATCATCCTATAAAAATATTCTAGACTATTCCTTTCAAATCGAGGCCATTGAAACATGGTATGTCTTCAATTTATTTACGTAAACTCTTTGGTACAAGCTGCTAAAAAGCTAATCATGCTCATCTAATCTAACCTTATCAAGGATTCCTGCATTATGTTGTTTTTGAATAGAAAAACAATATCTACTGCTTATAGCTGAGTTCATCCCGGATAATGGTGCCCATGCACATCCCATTTAATCAGTTAGCCAAATCCTATTTAATATAGCACCTTCTTGCTAGCAAGTTGTCGCACAGCAGTTGACGCACATTAGCGTTATCAGAGGAAAAGAAAAAAAATTGTGCACCGCCTCCGTCAAGTAAAATACGAAAACATAATATAATGTCTATGAAAATCTGCAAATACAGTTTTCAAGTTTATAGCTGAAAATGGCTGATTGAGCCAACATGACCTGGCTGTTGGACCAGGGGAAGGGGACGAACACTTACAGCGGACCAGATCAGTGAATGGATCATGCTTACACGAGCCTCTCTGAAAGTCTCTCAGTCTCTCGATTATTTATCATTTATACAGAAAAGTGCTGAAACCTTAATGCGTGTCCAGATGAAAACTATTTAAGAAATAAACAACATAATAAGACACAGAATGTCAACAGTATCAGTGGATATTTTTGCCTTGTATAAAATTGGTCCTTCTTTTACCATAACACAGCCTCTGCTGGACAACACTGTGAGAAAGTGTCTGTTTTCTCAGTCACATATATTTTTATTCCTGGTAGGAAATTGTTTTCCTAGCTGCACCAGCAATCATTCATACATAATAGTAAGGATGATATTTTTCTTTTTCCCCAGTCTGTCCCACAGTAAACAAAACCCTGCAATCCTCTCTTACCCCCCCACTCCCATACCATTTATGAACTGACCACTGTTGCTGTGAATGGAGAGTGCTGTATTCACTACATGCCTTGGCGGATGAAGACGTGGAACAATACTCTCTGTTTAAAAATCATCATCTTAACGACACCTTTGTAATTGTAAGAACCGGAGGGCCAGCAAAAATGTGGGTCCTCTCAAAAGAAAGGGCAGCTCAATGTTGCACAAATCCATCATCATCCATCTTTCAACCGTTTGTCCTGAACAGGGTCGCATGGAAGGCTGGAGTCTATCCCAGGCAACATAGGACACGAGGCAGGGATAGTATATCGCAGGGCACAGCATATATGAAATACTTTGATGAACATGGAGAGACAGAGGTCACATGTACTACAAGCATTACGGTACATGAGCGACACCGGCCTCCCAAGATCTCACAACCTATTAACTAAGTCAACACATTCAAAACTTTGACTAGGCGGGTCTCAGTCAGGTCGGCTGTCAGCAGAAATACGGTCACACCTGCTGAAACAGCAACTCTGTGCGGTGGGTCAAATCACTGTACGGCAGTCAGCATACCTCCATCTTCCGATTGCAGTAACGAACAACAAAAGCTGTGAATTTTCTGCATTAGCTCATTGTCACATGACCGGACAAAGCGAAGGCTCATTTAGAACTTTGCTTGCCTTTGTAGATTAATTTACAAAAAAAGATTTGATTGCACAGAAGGAAATAAAATTAACTTGTTTATTTAATGAAATGTACAAATAACTTTGCTGCTTCAGTACTTCATTTCAAACTGGTAAGAAAAAAATATCTTTACTGTTAAATTACAATATGATTATACACAACTTTGGCTGTATGTAGTTTAATGAATCTTGTGCTTTTTTTTATATTCCCGTTGATCCTTCCAGTGGTCAAACAAAAAAAAAAACTGTGTGGACTGGTCATGAAAGTTAATATCTGTGCTGGGAAGGAGGAAGCTGTTTGTAGCTGACATCCTGGCTTCCTTCCTAGCTTTAATTGCATCTGACAGTATTAGGGAGGAAATCACCGCGGGCAGGGGCATCAGTCCAGCGGCTCAAATACAGTGTCCCTTTAAGGAACAATCACAGGACATTCCGTCAATGCCCCTTCCTCATCATTCTTACACATTTTCATTCTCTTTTTTACTATAGGAAAACATGTGGGTTTCAAAACATCTCATATTCAGATGGGGGGGGGGGGGGGGGGGGGGGTATTATAAACAAGAGAATGGGGGAAACCGGGGGTGTAAAAAAAAAAAAAAAAAAATTTGTACTA
>JAACJT020000105.1:160128-173948 GCA_009936485.2 Gymnarchus niloticus
CCCAGCGTAGCTTTGTTTACTCTTGGAACCAATAAGTAACCTGCCCCCTGAGAGCGAAGCAAATGGGGGGGGGGGGGGGGGAAGAGGCCGCCGAAGAAAACGAGAAATGGGTCGGGGGGAGCCTAGGGGAGCGTGAGAGGTGAGAAACCATTAAAGGAAGTAGGCCAGACGAAGGCGAATGTTGCAAAGCAAATGAAAATTTGATGATCACAAATTCAGCTTGAGTGATACAATTACTGAATTCAAAGGAGACAGAAGTTCAAAACAAAAGCGGCTGAAACTGCCTGACAAAAATGTGCAAAAGAAATGAACCGGTGTAAAAAGTTTTGGGTTGAAAGTTCTACCTGCCTTTCATTTCACCAGCAGTTCAACAACATCCACTTACAGATTAAATATTCACTTATTCGCATTCAAAATATTTAATACTGCTAATTATTTGACATTTTCAGTGTAATTTCTGCTTAATTCAAAGTGCTGTGGTTAATGCTTATTTTGCAAGATTAGACTCAAATATGATGATATGATGATCATAAGTTTTATTGCAATACAGGGATCTTGCTACATAAACCTACCCCCTTCAAACCTGTACTGGAAAATGATGTGAGGCTTTAAATGACATTTTCTTTGAATGAACACTCCGGATACACATTTGAATTGATCATTTGTGTTCCATAAAAATGAATAGAAGCATCCAATATTGTATTATACACAAATGAGAGGACCTTTGGAATTGAATTAAGTTACATATAAATATTTTAGATTGGACTGAAGACAAATTAGATTGGGGAGGTCAAAAACATGGAATTCAATCTCATTCTGTTATGAAAAAGACAGAAAAAAATTATTTCTGATATCATAATATGCAACAAAGATCTAATGCACGTCCATCAGTGTATTAAAATGCCCAGTTCTGCAAAGAAGGAAAATAAAAAAGGAAGAAGAGCTTTAAGAGGTGGAGAACATCAAGGCTAACATTGTTTCATATCCCCGGAACACTGTCACAGCTGAACTGTGCGATACTTTAACTAATCTTGTAAACCCCTAGGGTTTGGTGGCTTAGAAATGCTACTCGCATGATCAGATGAGTCCTGAAAATATATCTTTATTGGGTCACCATATATAGCCAGTTCTGTGTTATGCTGTGCTGCCATTATAAGGAAGAAAGAGTAAAATGCTTTCAGACGTACGGCCTGCTTTTACCAGGCGACTTAATAAAGTTAAAGTCTCAGAGATAAAAGCTAAGCCAGGGGCCGGCGGATTGCACTGATTTCTGTTAACAGACTAAAAGTATGTTCAAAAAAGTAGATTCTACAGTCATTAGCACTGTGGCCTCATACCCCAGGGCTGGAGGTTTGATTCCTGGTCCTCATGTGTGCATGTGTGTGGAATTAGCAGGTTCTCCCATATAGTGTTTGTGTGGTACTCCGGTTTCCTACCACGGTCCAAAGACATACGGTTAAGTGAACTGGTGGCTTTAAAGTGCCCATAGTGTGAGTGTGTACCCTGTGATGGACTGGTATCCGGCCTCAGAAGTCCCCTGAAGTCCCCTGCACTGTTCTTCTGAGGAGACAGGTTCCAGGGACATCAGAACTCCATCCTGGAGAAAAGGTTATGAAAGATGGATGGCATGAATTATGGGATGGATCCCATTTTTAGCCTTTTTTTCAATTGGTAAAAATGACATGTTAAAATTCCACATTGCCAGATGTTGATGTTGAATAATTAAATATCATCTGAGTTAGATGTCACAATACTGGCAGTCAAGACCCATTTAGGATCACACTGATGAGCCACTTTTCATTTGTACTGAGGTACAGTACACAGTACATGTGTACTGTTGCCTCACACCTCTTGGACAGAGGGTTTGAATCTCACCACTGCTCTGAGTGTGTGGAACTTGAAGTGTCTAGCAGATTTTCTCCAGGTTCTCAGATATTCACAGAGCAATGACATGAAGCTAGGTTAATTGGCATCTCCAGATTGTGTCTAGCGGCTTTTCTCCAGGTTCTTAGACGTTTGCAGAGCAATGACATGAAGCTAGGTTAATTGGCATCTCCATATTGCCCATAGGGGGTGACTGCAAGCATATATTTGTCCTACTATGGATTGCCATCCTGTCCAGGGTGTACCTGTACCCCGTCCTTGTGCCTTACATTTCCCGGGATAGGCCCCCCCCACCACCACCACCACCCCACACCCATGACCATGAGAAGCATAAACAGATAGATGCATGTATTACTATACTGAGATTTCCCTGCAGAGCCTTGCTGCACTTAATTCTGTAAATTTCCTTTGGGAGGGTGGATCGTGCGTGTGTGTGTGTTTTTATCTTTTCAAAAGCCTATACCCTGCTTCTTGCTAATTAATCTAATAAATGCAGGTGACATCACCATCATGCCACCTGTTGCTTTAAGTGTGCAAAATAGTCTGTGTGTCTCAGTCAGGAATGTCCAGCCTTTCTGTAAGGATTTGGAAGTTATTCAGCAAATATGTTTATTATAGAGGTCATACAGTACGGCAAATAACATCAGCTACTGCTGTCAATGGCTACCAAGGATGAGTGCCTCATTCTTCAGGGATTAAATAGAGAGTGGCAGCCATTTTGTTCTCTGCTCTCTGTGAAGCCTCTGAAGTTCCAGCCGTGGAAGGCCGTCTTTTTTCGCTTCCTTGCTAGCTGCAGTACATTCTGAGATCACTGGAAACAGTACCTAAAATGTGAACACAATTAGCTCACCGGAACATTAAGTTTTTTCGGTGATAAAATAACAATTACATGTAGATTATGTATGTTAAAACTAATTACCAGAATACATCTGTTTTTTTAAAGGATCATTCGTGGTATTTGCCACTTTTGTACAGTACACATTTGAATTGCACATAAATTGAGTCACACAAACTGCTCAAAGTTCATGGGGTGCCATTAGCAACCAGTCAATAAATGTCAATAAACCCAGTTAGAAGTTACCTAAGCGCCTACTTTAGTTAATATGTTTTTGTCTAGCTCTGTCCATCCTGTTTCCACCAATTCTTTGGCCCTTTTCAGACAGTTTGGCAACTTGCCTGCTTGTAACAAGAAGGCCAGATGGGTGAGGTCAACCCAGGGTTAGTTCATCAACATACCACCTCGTATATCTACAGGCTGGTCGCAATACATCATTCTGCAAAAGTTTCCTGCTTGAAAGACTGTTATTCATTTGGCTGTGGGATAATCTGAAACTAAAGTCTCTCAATGTATTTTTGTTTTTATTTAAAATAATTTTGGATAGCAGTAGATATATCCTTTCATACTGATGGTGTCATGAAAAAGGTGTGTTATTTATATCTTGTTATTTACAGTTTTGGACAGTAATGGGAGGCATTCAGGGTTCTTGAGTATAACATTCGGTAAATATCACATAACCCTGTAACTGAACCCTGACTGTGACACTGAAAATTTCATATGTGCACTATAATTTTGCAGTGAATAGAAACACTGGACAAACATTCCTGCTTTTATTTTCAATACGTTTTTTTTTTTTTTTTCTTCAGCAAAACCCAAACTGGAATAGACATTAGATATTAATTAAAATTAAAATCGGACTAGACAGTAAATGAGAATTATATATATGATACACACCCAGTGGTCAGTTTACTGGGTATACAAACTTGTTAACACGATCAGTCTGCTCATCACATGGGTCTAACTTTGTATTTACGGTACATAGACGTAGTCAAGAGGTTCAGTCACTGTGCAGCTAAGCATGAAAATATGTGACACCTAAGTGATCTATACCATTGGTATCATCATTGATTCCAATAAGAAGTTTCCAACGTTCGATACATCCATATTAGTGTTAATTTACAATAGAGAAGGTAACAGAGAAAAGAAACCTTTGTTGGATTTGAGAGACAAACAAGGTGGCCCAAGGTCATCTAAGCCATAGATCTCATCCCTCTAAGTTCGTAAAGTACAAAAGCGTGTAATCAGCAAATGGAACTTTAAACATGACGTATACAGAGAAGGGGAATTCACACATGACTATCAATCCATCAGTGTTCTATACTTATCCTACAGGCTGTATAAACACACACACAAACACACACACACACACACACACACACACAGTATCTTAGAATATGCTCTTCTGTATTTTATCAGCTCTTACCTGAGGCAGTTATTTAAAAAATCAATGCTTGAAAATCTAATTGCCTGCAAGATTAAGATTTACTGCTGTATACCCGTTTCACTTCCAACAATTGCGTTCTTAAACCAGAATTGTATTTTATTAATTTCCTGATGTATCCGTCATTAATTTTGCACCACAGCATGATAGAACACAGCTGACTATTCCATCTGATTTATCCTTACCATCATGTTTCAGTCCTTCTGAAGATCCGGTGCACATTCAGGAAGAATTTCAGTAAAAGAGTAAAGGACGTCTTTTTAACTTTGGGGGAAGAATGCAGAAGAGTGAGAGGTGTTAAAAAGTGTCACCGAATTCACTTTTAACGTGAACTAAGTGATGTGAAACACATACCCTATTTCAACCAGGAACGAGCACACAAAACGTTCTTTTCTCTGATATGTATCAAAAACACTTGGACACTCGTGCATTGTGCGTTCATTCGGCCTAAATCGACGACCGCTTTAAGCATGAGACAAGAAACATTTCCTGTGATGTCATGACAAATTTCTTTTTTTGTTTTTGTACTCTGCAGTATTACATATGATAAAATGCTACAAAACCCTGCCATCTTCCATTGGTATATAGTCATGGCCGCAGCTGCAGCGCCTCTTGCAGCCAAATGGTCTGCGAAGGCACAGAGCAGCGGGGCTGAACGCAATCTAATGTACAACGCAACAACAAGACAGAGTTGTGTGGCTTTTTGTGTGCCACAGCCTTACAGAGTCAGCTGTAATTAGTGCGTTCTGAAAGCCTAGGTCATGTATTCATCGGAATGGAAATGTCTGGATTGGATCACATCCATGAAGACAACGAGCATGGGTTGCAATCATGGTTCATTTAGCTTTAGATCCCGTTCTTGATCTTCACAGTATCTAGAAATGTATTTGTATATATTCACAGTATATACACATACAAGCTTGGCAATCATAACTATATGTCACGTCTACAACAGCACTCCGGGTCCCCAGACTACTGATTGGGATTTCGTGTCTGCCCTTCATGTTTCCTTGTTTATGCCAATTGCCCTTGCCCTGATTGCCCTCATGTGTTCCACCTGTGACTTGTGGTATTTAAGTCCATGTCACTCCTCTTGTCTTCACTGTGCATTTGTTTGTGTAACTGCTACCATTGGTCCTGGTTTTAGTTTCTTAGTCTTGTCTGTTTGTGCCTTGTTTTCTGTTGAGTTCCTTGTCTTTGTTACCGCTTGTGTTCAAGGCAGAGTCCGAGGGTTATTTTCATGTTGTTTATGATTAAAACTCTGTTTTGTACTCGTACTTGCACCTTCGCCTTGTCTCTTGGCCCTGAAAACCCCAGTCCAGTGACAACCAAGACACTACATCATCTGTATTACATTTGTCACAGTTTTCCTTCAGCAGCATTTGGTTTTATGCATAATTTTATGTACCGAGTTTGCTCAAATGCACAGACTCCTGAAATGGATAACGATGCACTGCATGATAAAACAGAATGGTCTGATTCAATGATGCATTTGTAAACATTAACAAGCATAACTTAAATACAATCACTTAAACAAATGTTTAACAACTGATAAACTGATTTAGCTAGTTTTTTTTCTGCATTTGATTAAATAAAATGTTTTGTACAGGAAAAAAAAAAAAAAAACATAGCCCATCCCATTAAAGTCGTGTTAGGTTTTTCCATCAGAGGTGAGTTCTTAAATGAACCCCAATAATAAAATCCTTTTTATATTCATTGTTAAACTATACCGATTTTTTTTTTAATATATTTGCTGTTTAATCAATCCATTGTTTCAAGAACTAGTATTGTATATAGACAGTGTGGAACCTCATTGGATGTAACAACATCTCAAATTCTCCTGGGTAGGGGGTTCAAATCCCACCGCATGTGTTGGGCATGCATGTTCTCCCAGTGTTTTCATATGTGATCAGCAATGCACTGGTGCCCCATCCCGGGTGCTCCCTTACCTTGCGCAATGAATGTCTACATGAGGCTCTGGGTACATTGCAACCCTGCTTCCATCATCCAACAAGCCATTGGATGATCATTGGCAGAATGGGCGAATGAATTGCCTCCTCTATGCTGGCACCCCCACCTTCCTTATTAAATTGTATATGTGAGAATATTTGGAAATGTATAAAACTAGGACCTTGCCATCCTGCATTTATTTTAATGCCTCTTTAAGCTCTTGAGTGCCTTCATTCTCTTACCCTAAAATGATAAAGAAAATGCATTATGGTTCAACAGAATCACACTGCTCCATCCTCTCCCTTTTTTCCTCCACATGGTTTATCTATCACCAACAAAGGGACATTAATTAATTGAATCATCACTCATAACACACAATCATCACTTATAATGTGATAAAGCAAAAAATAATAAATTAAAAATAAACAAATACATGGATGGATAAATAAATAAATAAATAAATAAATAAATAAATAAATTTAAAGATGCATATTTCCGTCAGCAAGTTGTCACCTTTCTTGATATAACAACATAACAGAATGCTAAATGAGACAGGTTATTAGCAGTGAGTTCACAACCCTAAAGGCCTGTTTAAAACTAAAAGGAGATAAATCATTTTAATTTTAAACTGATCTTTGGAACTGTACTCCATTAGTACTGCAATACTGCGTGTGGTCCACAATTAAGATGTTTGATTCAAGGAACATTTAAAGTAGTTTTTGAACTGCATTACAAATAAACAAAGCATTGAACAGGTCTCACAGTGCAAACAAGGACAATATATTCTGTTTCAACTATATATAAACAGATTTTATATGTTTTCTATATTTATTTAGACTAAGATCAAATTGCATATCTCTGAAGGACACAAGCATGGATTTTCTGTCTGAAACACACACACAGCTGTTCGTTACCAACTGAAAGTGCTGTTTGTCTTTTATCTTTCTCTGAAATGTGCACAGGTGCTGCTTAATTCAATTGGAAAACGTTGCCATGGTTTTACATTAATATGTTTCCATGTTACCAGCACAACTGTTGTCATGGAGATGATGGGACTTATTTGAACTGAGAGGGAGGCTGGTTCGAAAAGAGCTCTGTGTTTTCATTCTTTAGTTGCAACTTGTTTTTTTTTTAACGGATATTCATGTCGATAATCAATTGATCGTTTATAGAATATTATCTTTTATCTTTTCCCGCTGCAATGGCGATTATCTGAAGCTTCAGTTTTCTTCTCGTTTTAAGGCGGATTTCTTCCACAATATTTATTCAAATCAACATCTGTGTAAGCAAAACATCTATTTAAATATCCTGAAAATTAAATCTGTTCAAACAATGCTACTCATATTTCCATTGACATTTCTACGTCATGTTTTCTTTATCAAATGTTAGGGAAAGTCTACAATAAAAAAAGCAAACACCAACGCTTACATTTGGAAAAAAAACAAAACAAAAAAAAAACCCTTTTGTTTCCCATTCAATGAAATTGAGATATTGTATTATTATTTTGTTATTGCGTTAAAGGTTTATAACCACTGAAGTAAAGAGATACTGCGTGGCTCTCTCCAAGTTACTGCCTTACATATCATATAAATATGCATACAGAGCTGAAAAGCATATCAGTTAAATTGCGTATCTCAGCTGTATTGTTTCACTATATATGTCGTTAAACGCAACTAAACGGAAATGTACCTGTTATTAAAAGTGAAAGTGAATGCGCTGGATTAATGACCGTTTTCCCAAATGTTACACAGTGTATTTCTGTTACTCGTTGTACTCATTTCGAAAAAAAAAAGGAAGGACAACAGCGACAGAAATTAACGACGCAGTTAACGCCACGTATGGATCTGGCGAGGTTGTGTGGATTATGTGAGAAAACACAAAACATGTCTTTTTAACTGCAACGAGGAGTGCAAAGACAATGCATCTTCACCCGGCCTATAGAAAGACCACTTTCAGCTCCGACCAAGAGTCTCCATGTGAAAAGGGCATTTGATACAGGAATACTACGAGTTTAATGGTAGAAAAAACACAATCATTTTGTTAAATAACACGTTGGATTTGCCACATTATACAGAGAAGTGTCTGTTTGGGCTTGCAAGGATAACATCCTGCATAAAACATAAAAAAAAACAAAAAACAGCAGCTTCCTTCATTGCACTGGTTGCTTGTAAAAATGACACATATGCAAATTTAAAAGCATTTTGCATGCTCGGTTTTACTTGCTGGCTAATTTTGGTACTGTTTAATATATACACCATCTGCATGTACAAACACACATACTCAGGAACGGCTGGCCATGTGTAACAGACACACAACTGTTTCATTCAGAATTCACCCGGTTTCCATGCCTTCGGCTTTCTCACTGATCCCATTTAACACAGCGGATTGCTCCACAGATGCTGTGCCTGTTATAACCTGTAAAAAAATGAATTAGTAATTACTGTGATCCTACATGTCAACGTAATTCAAAGCAAGCTGGAATAAATTTATAATTCAAGATATAAAACACGGAGTTTGCTCTAATATTTTTGATAAGATTTCATTCTGTTCAAGATAAATTCATATGTGCCCTGAGAAGGACTGTCATTATATCTAGGATGTGTCTCAGTCTTGTGCCCTATAAGCTGTCTAGGATAAGCAGATCCCTACAGTCCTAGACTGCATAAGTGGCTGGATGACGGATGGACGGACGGACGGACGGACGGACGGACGGATGGCAGCATTCAGTGGTGGTTCTGATGCGAGCCATTCCTGAAATTCTAGCTAGTGCATGTTTATAAAACAGGGGTGCAGACAAGGGGAAACTTAATACAGGCAACCATCTGGTGCAGTTGATAATATAGAAGAAGACAGCAAATAGCAAAAGTTCTCTAGTTCAGCCAGGAATGAGGCAATGATCTCAGCAGAAATACCAGAGAAATATAAACCTCCGTGGTAGAGCAGTGACTGAGAGAGCAGCCCTGTAGCCTCCGGGCTTGGACGCCATGTTTCCTGAACTTATTCTGTTTCTAATAAGAATGATCTTTAACGCATAACGCTACATTAATACAACGCTTAGGTAGAGTACTGTACACCGACATCGTTTTCAGTCTGTCATCCGCACTCCATCAAGTACACAACAGGCTGCATAATTATCTCTATTATTGTTACATTTATTCCATTTAAAGCTTATTTGCTTATTTTGGAATTAGTCAGACATATTAATGCCCCCCACATGCGGTCTGCCAGAGTGGGGTAAGATGAGTCACTTTTTGCATTTTGTAAGCTAGCCTCCACCAGAATAAGCCAGTTCTCGTAATGTTTTTGGAAGCAATGACTTTTTTAGATGAACGGCGTGGCTTTCTGGTCCTCTCTCCTTGAATTCAGGCTGACACGACCCCGGTGTGGCTTTAAATAAGGTTAAGTTTGGACAGACGACAGCCGTAAAGGGTTAAATGGGCTCCGCAGTTCATCCACTTTTATTTTGAAGTCTCAGTTTCATTCAGAGAAAAGTGTACTGCAATAGAAAAGCATGATCACACCGGTCATTTTCCATTCAATTTCCTTTTCTTTACTAACTAAAATGCAAACATTTAAAAAGCCTTTTTTAAATTTTGTTTTCACTCTCGTTCCAAAAGCATGTAATGATGGAAAAAATGTATCTTTCATAAACTTTCAGGTATTTATGCTGAGCAAACTTTAAAAGTGCCTGTGATCTTAGTTTCCATCCATCCATCCATCCATCCATGCATCCAAAAGCATTTCTCAATAAAGGTCACAGTGCCTGGGTCCTCGTGAAACAAAAGGCACGTGGAACGCAGCTGACTGGTTGGGATGTTGGTTAACTTTAATTTGACAGATTTAAATACGAACTGCAAGGCTGCATAGGTACAATGAAATCCATCCAGAGATACTGGATGACCTGGATGTAGTTGGGGTGACATGGGTGATGCACCTCTTCAGGATTACATGAAAGGTAGGTAGAGAACCTGTAGACTATGAACCTGAGGTGGAGGTCCCAAACCTACGATTCAGGAGGAACAAAGTGGATTCCTGATGGTGAAACATTGAACCAACTCTTATCCCTAGCACAGCTGTGTGAGGATTCCTGGGAATATGCCAACACACTCTACATGTGCTATGTGTGGACATGGAGAAGATGTATGACTGCATGCTCCAGCACGTTCTGTGGGAGGTGCCTCGGGATCAAGGGGTCCTGGTGCCCCTACTGCATGCTGTTTGGTCACTGTGGGAATATCGTGTCCAAGTCCGTGGCAAAAAACCAAAGTCGTCCTGGCTGTGTCCTGTTTGTGAATTTATGGACAGGATATCAAGGCGCTGCCCTGGCTGAAAGGGCATCCGGTTTTGGGGCAGAGGTGACATCCCTGCTAACTGCACATTTTGTTTTGGTTTAATTTCATCCAACCAGGACCTCCAGCATGTACCTCAGAGGCTCAGTGCAGAGTGTAAAAAGGCAGGTATGAGAATCAACACCTTCAAATCGGAGGCCACGCTGCTCTCTCAGATAAGAGTGGGTTTATGTGAGTGGGTACAGTCTGCTCTCTCTGGATTGAGTTAAGTAGCTCAGATAAGAGCAATGGCACCAAACCATTCTGTGGTGATGAAATAGGAGCCGAGCATTGGATTTTTTATCATTTAACTCCAACATTTACACCCTGTAAATCAGCCATGCCTTTCGAACTGGAAGATCAAAGAGCACCCATGACAGTATACCATTAGGATCATTATGCAGCAGTCACTTGTAGAGATGTGTAAGGTGACACAGCCACTCATAGAGGAGCACTACAGTCCGAATCCCACTGTTGAAATTGTGTGTGTGGACTCTGTGCTGATTTCCTCCTACAGTCCAAATCATGGGCAATGAGATGAATTGGTGTCTCTAAATTGCCACGAGTGCATGTCATGCTATGGAGTCGCAGCTCCTTCACGGTGTCCCCTGCCTTATGCATTATGCTTCCTCTGGTACACTCTAGGCTTTCTGTGGTTCTAAGGGTCTAAGGAAGATGGATGGATATTGAGGGTGTCCAGAATATGTTCTTCAGAAAGTTTGCCCTTTCAGTGTACGTTTTATGTAAATCCTCTGAGCATCACGGTCATTGTACAGCAATTTGCAGACTCTTCTTCACAATTGTACTGGTGATTCACGACAGGATTTACTGAGATTTGGAATATGAGAGGAAGAGGACATACTTTGTGAACAAAAAAAACTTTAAGTACCTTTAGCGTTAACAAAGATGCAAAGAAAAGCATCAGCTGAAAACCCTGTTGCTAAAAAGCTATTGGATTGTCTTGACGTAACAACATGTTCTTTGTGGGGTCAAATTAAGGTTAAATTAAGTTAGCAGCTATACCATCCGATGCATGTCACTAATAATCTGCCCTTGAAAAAATTCTTCTTCTTGTAGTTAGATTGAAAGAAGAGGTGTGGAATATTTTATATAAACTTTCATAATAAAATGCACTTACATGTCATTTTGTAAATATTTCCCTGACGGCAAATCAGTTTCAAGCAGTTGGTAGTAAATGGTAGGCATTCGAACGTCGCTAAAAGTTTGAGTGGAACAAAGAGCATGCAAGTGTCTGCCTGAAGGAGTGGTAAATCACAATTGCTAAATTATTTCAAGTTAGGGGTAAGGTTCACTTTTGCCCTTCCTAGGCCAACTGGCATCCTGGGTCTGTCCTTTTTATAGGGTGGGGTGTTTCTCTGGCTTGTGCTCTAGGTTTGCCTGTCCTGATCTTATGCTTACATGCTGATCTCATGACAGTACTGGATAAGCAGCTGGAGGGATGAATGGATGGATGGATCAAAGAAACACAAAGTAATATACCAATCCTTTCTGAGCGACCAAGAATCCTGCATAGTACGCTCCAGAGAAAAGAAATAAAAGTCGCAACAATTCAAAGGGAAAACTTTTGTCTTTTACGTAACGTTGATTAACAATCTTTCAGTAACGTTAAATTCAGTCAATTAAATTTCAATCCATTAATGGACCACTCATAAAGAAATGAGCTGTTCATTTGTGTCAATCTACACAGAATAGACTGAGAATACGGCCATTCCAAGTTTAAACTAATCCCTCATGGGTTCACATCGTGCAACGATTACCTGTTTATTTTTAGATAATTGTATTTAGTTATCTAAATGACCACTGTTGTAGTACCAAAAGAGTTATGTTTAGATGTTTCACCATCTGCTTTATGGATAAGAGAGACATTTCTAGATTCTAATTCTCGATTAGTACCATTAAAACCAGACCCTCTACATTAGATGTTTAAAGCCCTTAAATCTGGACATGTTGTTCTTGTGGCGTCACTGTTTTAGATGTTTGTGGTGAGTGGATATAATCTAGTTTAAAGAGGGATTAAATGATTAAATGAAATTTGTTTATCTGCTAAATATGTACTGAACAATAACCATGCACTTATCAGGTTATTGTGTAAGCATTATTTCATATAAATGATGGCTGCAGAACCGATTGAATTAAATTGAAGTGGAGGTTTTAACAGGCTGCAGCTCCTGGACCAGTCCATCTCCGAAAGCCACTTATCCAGTCCGGAGTCTCAGTGAGCCTGAACCCTAACCCAGGAAGCACTTGACAAGGAAGACCCTGAACAGGATGTCAGTAAATCACATGACATGCAATATAGGTCATTTAGAGACACCAGCTCACCTAACGGCGTCTTTTTGGGTGGAAGGTGTAGCTGGAGCACACAGACGAAAACCACACCAAGAAGAGCCAAATACAGAAACTCCACACAAGGGTGGACAATTTAACCACAAAACCAGGAAGTGTGAAGCCAGAGTACTACACAGTGAATGCCTGTGCCATCACCCTTTAACTAGGCCAATTTTAACAACTAGTAAGTATAGTGGAGTATGTTTCTATGTACAGTAGTAGTTGGTGAAGGAGGCTTAGCTGAATTAAATGCAGTGAAGAGGTTTCCCTTAAAACTGTTTTGCTTCTATAAATGTCACTTGTACACAACAGCTCTGAGCTGACATTCCATTTTTCATTCCTGTCAATGTTAACCTAAAACATGCACATATATCAAGACTAACCGTCATAAACGTACTCCCGTGTATGGGGACATTCATAGTACAATGACAGTCTGTTTTTTTAAACTGGTAGCAGAGTGCAAAAGAAAGACTAATGAAAATAATTACATTCCACTTACCCATAGTTATGCGCTGGGAGACAACGAATGTTATCCTTTGTATATTTTTTTTTTTTGGTGATCCGGCACTAATTGTAGCATTTCATGTTTTTGTTTATCCAGTTGAAGGAAATAAATCTGTTTGCCTGCATGATCATCAACCATTTCATTTAATTTAGCTCACAATTTAATCCTCCAAGCATTATGCTTAACGTCTGTACTGCTCTGACTCAGTACAGATTGTGGTACTTGACACACAAAAGAAGTATTTCTTTACTTTCCATCCCCTAAATTCATGCAAACAACTTTAAATGATTCACGATGGCCTCCTAACAATATTTCTCACCTACAGATTTATTAGAGGTCATGTATCGTCATGTAGGTATTTGTAAAATGCATGTTTTCTGGGGCGTCACAGTGGTTACACTGTAAACTCACATTTCTACAGTAGGGGTTTAAGTCCAGCCCAGGCCTATGTGTGTGTGTGTGTGTGTGTGTGTGTGTGTGTGTGTGTGTGTGTGTGTGTGTGTGTGTGTGTGTGTGTGAGAGAGA
>JAACJT020000105.1:177278-192054 GCA_009936485.2 Gymnarchus niloticus
GTGTGTGTGTGTGTGTGTGTGTGTGTGTGTGTGTGTGTGTGTGTGTGTGTGTGTGTGTGTGTGTGTCAGAGACAGAGAGAGAGAGAGAGAGAGAGAGAGAGAGAGAGAGAGTTTTTATGTTCTCCCCTTGTTACAGTGGGGATCCTCTGGTCAATCATGTTTTTATCGCAACCCAAAGACATGCAGTGCTCTGTGTGCCCTACAATATCCTCCCATCCCTTCCAAGGTGTCTCCTCCCATATGTGACCTGGAAAAGGCTCCAGACTCACTGTGATGCTGTCCTGGGTAAGGGGTTATGGAACGTGGCTTTATTTAAATGATGTACTTAATCATTTGTATTTAATGAAATTATCTACATCTTTAACACAGACAATTTATAAATCAAGGTGTTATAAACAACCTCGAAAATTAAACTGAAGTTCTTGTCAGATTTGTTCTACTTGTATTTAATCTACTTGTATTATTCACTTTAAAATAGTTTTAACGTTTTAGGGATGCTTATAAGGAACTCCTGGCAGTCGGGGTTTTGGGAAACCCTGAAAAATGTTTTTAATTTTGTTTTGCTTAAAAAAAAAACAATTGCCTACACGTCTCCACATTTCTTCTTTGTTTCTGTTAGAACAATTACGCATTCAGGTTCCATAAGACACAACACGGCGTGTTTTTAAGGATCTGGCAAACACGTGACTTGAAAAGGCAGCCACAGTCTCTCTCTCTCTCTCTCTCTCTCTCTCTCTCTCTCTATTCTGACAGTTCATTCCAGTCTCAGAACAGTGTCAAAAATGTTTAGTTCTGCCTGACTAGAATGAATCACAATCCCTAAGGAAATTCTAACTGTGCCTGTTAATGGTACTGAATTACATATATTGGACCATAAATGTTTTTAGCTACAGTTTGAATATACAGTACTGAATTTCAAATACCAAGTTTGCTGCTACAGTAGAGCATTGATTATCTGAACTAAGTGGGACCAAGGTTGGTTTGATTGATAAAATAGTTTGGATAATCAAACATACATGAGAACTGAGTGGAAACTAACTGCCACCCCCAGCACACTCCTGTGTTTACCCAAATGCATTGTGGGTAATTTCTTACAAATAGGTATGATATTTCTTTTTAAAGGCTATGGGCCATAGATGTTTATGCTTTGGATACTTTCAGTAAAATATTGAACATTTTAGATCGATAAAAAAAAAATCTAAATATTTTGAAGAGAAATTTTATATCCAACTTAACACAAGATTTTCGATGCATTTCATACATTCTTAAATCATCCATCGATTTTCCATACCCATCCACCCAGTACAAGGCAATGGTGATCCTATAGCCTATACCAGGAAGTACAGGACACAAGGCAGGAGACACCCTGCAGGGGATTCCAGTCCGTCACCAGGCAGACTGTCACACACCACTATGCACAATTCAGAGTCAACAACTTGCCTAAGCAAAAGTATCTGGGCTTGTGCAAGACAACTGGAATATCAAGAAGAACTCACACAAACATGGGGAGAATATACAAACTCGGCTAGTTAAATTATAAATGTGTTACTTCTGCAAAGGCTTTCTGTAAAATGTCTGAAGTTTAGGTGTTGGCTTCGTCTACTCTTTTTAATCTAAAATGCAAATTTCAACGTGATATTTCACAGCAGTTTGGCTTTTGCGCTCTGAGTGACAGGTAATGAAATGTACTGTAAAATGCTTTGAAAAAAATTTCCCAAATTCACATTAGGAGACCAAACTTAACAGATAAATCAATCATTCTTCATTCCAGCAGTCCTCCTTTGAGGAAATATTCTATTACATGAGCTATGAATAGCAATATGAAAAATCAATGCTACTTTGGTCAAAAAAAAATCCAAACAAAATTCTTTCCAGAACTCCCTTGTTAATCTATAGGGTACAGAAGGCAACTTGAGAAATAAATAGAGTTTGGATAGAAAAGTTTTTTTCCATCCGATTATGTGGCAATACCGTTAAATTCTTCTAAGAGGCATGCTGAACGCTGTGCAGGCCATTCCGAATCGTCAAATAAACATCAAGGTGCACTTCCCAAAAAATTCACTGATCTGGAAAGGTTTACCTCTGGAAAGCTAAAAATGCATTTTCACAGTTGTGTAGTGTTCTAAGGTAGTTTGGGGAATTCACATCTACTGTGTTGGAGGTGGTGTTAAATGATGGTTCAGGTAATGCTGTGACCCCTAGATGCCAGAGATTTTCTGGTTTTTGTCCCAGGATCTTGGATTACCATTGACATCTGAAATCATCTGTCACAGGTAAACTTGCATTAAATTTGATTTTTTTTTAAATGACTTCCCTACCAAAACGTTTAGTTGTTAGTCCATTATTGCTTCGTTAAACGTTTTACAGTCATTTGTTGAACTTGTTATGAGTACAAATTAAAAAAAGACGCCACTGTACCTAAATGAGTTGAAAATTTTTATGACTCAAATCACAGCTGACAGTCTGTCTACAGTGTGGCCCTGCATTGTGCACTGTGCTGCCCTTCTGGGCCCTGGATGGATGGATGGATGGATGGATGGATGGATGATTCATATCACTCAGGAAGAGTGAAACCATTATAGTCTTTGAACAACTATTCAGTTTTTTTCATATTTTCACCCTGTTCTGGACAAGAAGTTGTGGAAAACAGATTTTTGTGAGTTAAATATACATTTAATTTTAATATATTGTCACTAGAAATATAGCGTATCATATACCTTACACACATCTAAATCAAAAGAAAAATGTTCAGACAAACACACTTTAATGGAAATGTAAAGTTTTGATGCAAATTCAGAATCCACTCATAGCAAACGTTTGCATTTAATTCAGAACTGTTGAGTTTCTCAATGGCGGATTCTGAATCCTCTGACATTTCTCATCTAACACCCACCTGTAACAAAAATACTTTCTTTTCCAGTATTTCATAGTTTGGGACTTTCTCTGACTTGGCGCTCAGTACTCCTGAAGTACCCCTGTGATTGTATCAGTTCGGTACAGGTCTCCGCCACCAGAAGAAGTCAGAGAATGCTGGTCTGGATCTGAAAAACCCCTTGTGAAATAACATCCTCTTTCGTCACTGATGTTTACTGTTCACTTCCCACAGTGGGACTATAGCAGAAGAAGATGCAGAGGAAATGGGCCAGTTTTGCAGTGCGTGGTTTATTTGCTCGGTCAGCGAAAAGATAACTGTTAATCCTCTGAAATTAATTACTCCACACTTCCTTTTATTGTTAAAATTTTAGGTAAATTTCCCCTCTTTAGAGCATAAGGTCAGTGTATTCAGGCTTCAGGAGGTTTACTTCTTAATGGACCTCCTCCGTCACCATCTCTGGACACAAGGTGCCCATGACTTTTTGTGAATGTAACTGACTGTGATGCCACGCATACTGGCTGTGGCAAATTAGCAGGATCATTAGCAACACAAGCAATATTTTGCTGCACCAAGCAGCTACAAACATTAACTAATTTTAATTCAGATATGAAAACAGACCTACTAAGTCTGGGGGGGGTTGTTTTATGTTTTTTCTGACTATGCTGATTACATTTAGCATGATTAATTGCCCTATGTAGAATTAGCAGGGAAAGAAAATTACTCTTGGCAAAGTGTAAGCATTAATTAATCAGTAAACACATGACAGCATGAATGTTAATTCTTAATCTATGTAAATACAAAAGAATTTAGATAATAGCAATTATTATTTTTCTTGTAATCATGTTCATTGAAACGACAAAGTTCAATAGTGACAGACTGGGACACACGTACACAGATTTCACTGCATTCAAAAAGCATCATGATTAATTAGTTTTGTTAAATCACAATGTGTTTCTTTTTGTATTAGTTTTCTTTGTTTTAAAAGTCAGCAATTTTAAGTCCTAAAACACCTGCAAGGACAACATGTTGAATAAATAAAATCAGCGTATAAATAAACAATAGCTGTCATGGGAGTCTGGCCAGAGTCCACACAGCATGCAGCTAAAGCCAAGATTTGATTTAATTTACTCCTGTAACAACAAATTAAGACTTTCTGTGCTACACTGCATATATTTTTGAATAACTAATCTGAAACAAAGGCATTAAATGGCAGAAGTACGACTTCAGCGCAATAAACCATGCAGGAAAAGACGATACTGTAAACTACAATGAAAATATCATTTAAACAGTTCATAGCAAAGTCAGCCACATGTCACATGCACAGTACATCATGACCAACACGTGCTTCACATGAATTGTGGGTCATTTTTTATAAATAAGTGTTAGCTTTCTTTGTAATGGCTAGGGGTCATAGATGGTTTGGGTAGTTTCAGTAAAATATTGAATATTTTAGGCAAACAAAGTACTGAGGTACTAAAACAGTAATAAAACACCTGCAATTAAGGATGACATATTGAATAAAGAAAAATAATGCATAGATTGTTGTCACTTTAATTATGTTGACTGGACTAGTTAAAATATTTCATTTCAGGAGTGACTTTTGCAACGTAACTGTAAGCAACATTTTACAGATACATTTTAAATTCATTGTTCATGCATTTTGAGCTTTTTTCATAGCTTTAAATTCCTTGAATGATTGATTTTAAAAAAAGCATCCAACATGCAATAGGCAGAATGAGGCTTAAGCTGCGTCATGCTTCGCTAAGACAGTGAAGCTTCCATCAGTTTGGGCTCCTTATCTAAAAAGCGAGCTTCTGACTGAATTTAATAAAGGTTTGACCCGAAGCATGGCTACATCACTCACTGCAGTGAATGACAAGGCAAGCAGAGACCTTAGCTGACTTTCTTGCATTTGAACGTTCTGGTCTCCTCGTCACTCTTTTTCCTTACCCAGAACCAGGTGGACCTGCTACAAAAAAATAGCCTGGATTATGAGGCTTTTCTTTGAAATGAGTTTCAGTCACAGCATTTAAAAGGAGAGGCAGGAGAAAAAAAAAAAATGTTTCCATTTTTACTGGAGCCTGTTTCTCCCTCAAACAGCCACTATTGTTTACACATAATCTCACACTGCAGGGGCTGAAGGATTCCATTTAATTTCAAAGTAATTATATTTTAATGCGATCTGGTAGTTCAAATGAGTCCCATCCCTGCCTGAGAAACAAAATGTCTCCATTTTACTTATATTTTTAATGCCATTTTATCATATGATTCTTTAGCAGCAGGAGTTTACCAGCCGCTTTTAATTTGATTTCATTTCCTGATTTGGAGTTCAGAAATCGACCCAGTGGTATCACTTGATTTTTTTTCGGTCTAATTGATTTAATCATATCCGATATGGTGCAATGTGTTTTTTTTGTTTTTTTTTTACTGTGAGATGGTAAAAGTTATTTACTGATGTTTCTGAAAAAACAAAGAAACACAATATAGCAAAAACTGAAAAAATCACGGAAGGAAAAATCCAAAGTCAATCCTTGATTGCTTTCAGCTGACTTCATTCAATTGTTGCATTTTGGTGCCTGCAATTTCAAACAGTGAATTCAGGATAAAAAATATTTATATAGGTTTTACTAACATTACATTCCTGCACATGAAATAAGAATATGCAGATAAAATCGTTCACTTCTTACATGATAGTCAGTAGCATGTCTCTTATTTACGTGCACATATATAAGACTGGTTTGTAATGTACCGTTAAAGATGCATTCGTCGGGGTGACCAGACGAGGAACACTTGACTACTAGTGGCAGAAATCGGCAGCTTTCTGGTCAATTTAAAGGTATTGAAAATTCAAAACAAGTCCTGGATTGGTATTTTTATACAATATACATATACATGCATATAAATACCTATGTATACAGTATATATTCATGAACATAGCCGAGGGATGAACACAAGGCATTAGGTCACCAAGTGAATGGAAAAAAAGGAGCAAGTAATATTGATAAAGGATAGTCAGATACATGTGAGTGAATATGCTGATCAAATTATCAAAGTATAAACCAACAACTGACAGGAAGTCTGAAGCCACTTTCTAAGCTCTGAATTCCATTCCTGCAATCACAGAGGACGACATCAGCTACATATACAGCCCATATAGCCTTGAACTAACACGTGTATCATTGTTCATAGTCTAAGCTGTTACATTTCATTTGGCTGTCTTTGTAAGTATGTCTATTACAAGTGCTGCAATATAGAAGAATGATATCAGCCCAGAATAGTTTGCATAATTTGTTTGCGATGCATACATAACTCTGTGACCATAAGTTAAAATAATGTGAGAAAATTGGCAAAGACGTGAGCGCATGGCTGTATATATTATGCATATGTGTGATGAGTATATTATCAGGAGATCACACCACATCAGCATGATACAATGCAATTTGGGAGATCCAGACCAGACAGAACCTTCCAGAACTATACTCATGCAGGACTGGTCACTGTAAGCCGTTCCTGGGAAGCACAGCGCACATCCAGGATGGGATGCCTATCAACCTGGAGGCGCACACTTGGGAAGACTGAAATATACCAGTTCACCTGTCTGCATGATTTCAGACTTTGGGATACCAGAGCATCTATGGATAACACACATGATCACAGGAGAAATGTACATGAAACTGAAGGCAGGAATTGAACTCTGAACCTTGGAGTTTGTAGTGGTACCTGCTGAGCCACTATCCCAGCAAACAGGGAACGTTACAGGTACATTACAGGAACGTTAAGAATGTAATGAGAACGTTATTGGACATTGTGGGAATGTTCCCTGTTTGCTGGGATACTACTTAAAGGGAAAAATTTAGCAAAATAAAATTAGGCAGCAGGCAAACATGCAAACATGAGGGTAGAGATTTTTGTTTATTTTAACACTGACAGTTGCTAAATAAAATTTCAGTTATTTTACTGGAGACATCAACATTGATTAAAACCATAATAAACAAATTTAACAACTTAAAGAGTAACTAAAACGGCATCATTAAAGAGAGTTATATGAAATCTGGGGATAAACGCATAGAACATTTCCCGTTGGTTTTAACAGCTTGTTGACGTTGGAGGTGTTAGGACAGAACTTAAAGTGTCTGACCCGGGCCGTAACGGTACATGTAAAAGACATCATGTTCTAGGGCGTCAGTGTGTTCTCAGGTTTTTTTTGTTTAAGTTTCTTTCTGGGAAGGCAGAGTAATTCTGCGTGCTGTACAGGTAGCATGTCTGCCAACCTTTTCTCTCTAACAGACTGTCAGTTTGCACATCATTACTGAGTGGTGCAATATTAAAGCCATTGCAAAGCCATTACAGGCAAAGCAGTCGACTACAATGCAAACAGAGGTTTGTGTTTTTAAAAATAGTAGGAAACATTTAGCAATTCTTATGAATTCCTGACAAAAAATGGATCTCTTGACAATTTGATATATTTTGCTTCTTTTTCGAAAGGTAACAATGAATGTTTTTAGGTTTCTGGGAAACACCCACGGGAGTTTAACGACAGATTTCTCGTTTCACTATTGTTGGGTAGACAGAACGCAGAGGGATTTCTGAAGATGCTAGAGATGTGGTTAAGATGACTTTGGTGGGGTGCTGCACTCACCATGGGCTGCCTCCTAAGGAGTCCCCACAATGTACAGTGTCCTCACAAAGATGCGGCCTGGTGTGTGAAAAAAACAATCTGAGATCTCCTGCAGGACAATGATATCATTCCTAAATTGGTCGATGAATTATTTAGATTATACCTTATAGTATGTTGTTTATTTTAAAATTGTTCGATTGAAAGTCACAAGTCATCTTTATCATTAATTATCGGTTCTCTAGTTTTTTGGGGGAGGTGTGTGGCTCTGTGGGTCAGGCATCTGCGCCAATGTCTGGAAGGTTGTTGGTTCAAATTCCACAGCCGCCAGGGAAACAATGTCACTATCGAGCCCTTGAGTGAGGCCCTTAACCCAAATTGCTCCAAGGGAACTGGATGATAGCCAATTCTGCACTCTAACCATGATAACTTGTTCTCATTAGGGCAAAATGGTATACATAAAAACTACCCAATTTGCATGCAGGGATAAAAAAAAAGTGTGACTATCCTGTTGGTATTAATATCAGTTAGCACTAAATACTTAATCACACGTTGCTCCTGCAGAGATACAAGGAAGTGAGGAGATACAGCACAGCTATTGAAAGTTTTATGACACGGCAGACATCTTGTCTGCTAAAAGGCCGTTTTTTTCATGCACACGTGACTGCGGAAGTGGAAAGTAAGGTGCTTCGTATGTTTTATTCATGCACCAACAGGAATTCTACTCAGTGAAGCTTTTTAATTCTTATTATGTTATTCCACTTGGTGGAAAAACTTTATTTTAATACAATCATGATTGTGCATATTAAATACTAATTTAAAAGAAGGCATTCGTTACAGTAAATCGGTAAAATCGGCAAAATTCAAAATCAGTCTGACTTGAGCTAAATTTTGCTCACAAATAAATTTCCCGTGCAAAGATGATCAGTGTTTTTCTTAGCAGAACTGACGGTAGCTAAAGGTATTTCTAAATAAATGTAGCTTATTCCTAAGCAAATTAATTTCATAATATAACCCCTTTGTTAACTTGTACCGAAACAAATTTTGCAAGAATCTCGTTATTCCAACGGTGACTTAATTGGTAGAAAATGGCGTGCCTGTTCTTAAGGGAATAAACAATTTAGCCAAGTTTTTCTGTTATCTTAGTGTCCTGTAGTACAATGTATATCATTTCCAAAAATGTCCGTGTTGGTGCTGTTTCCAGCCATCTGTGGCAGCCTTACTAATTTTCGACTTTTGTTTGCACAGCCTGTGTTTAAAGATCAACATTGCGAATGAGCATCATTAATTTTGTTTACCTCTTCACTCACATCGTGGTGGCTCAAAATGTCACGAGATTGTGAGAGGAACAAGTGGTTTTGGGTACCACAGAAACTTGACACAACATAAATATTCACTTGTGCGTGACATATTTAATTACTTGTTTAATGTAAATGCCGCTGTTTATATGACATGAAAGCTTCAGCAGAGAAACTCGTGTACACATTAATATGTGTATGCCAATTATTTAACTGATACTTCAACTTAATTATGTGTACATGAAACATTTGGCGGGTGAATTTATCCAACTATGATTGTGCAGACATAAAAATGGATAACATATATATTATATAAACAATACATGTGTTGTATGTTTCATAATGAAACAAATTTCAATATTCACAGAGGTGCTAAGGTAACCCTAACACAAAACACCATCAGAAGAGCCGTGAATTTTATAGAAATTCTCTACAACTTAAAAATAAAAGTTAGGAGAGAAGGTGAATAAATCTTTATGTTTACCTAAAAGATGAATATTTCCTGCTTTTATGTACAGAATAATATATACAAGTATTGTTTTTTTAAGAAGGAAAGGAAATGTGACAGGCAGATTTCTTCACCTTAGAAATAATAATAAAAAAAGAAAATGTAATAAAACAAGGCTACAGTGTACCTGAACTGTGTGGGATGTTTTTATCAGAAGATATGCCTGTGTTATGGGAGGGGGAATTCTCTGGAAATTACCAGGTGTAGTTGCCTGGTCACACCGATTGTCATTTGGGGTTTTTCTTGATTTATGATTGGATTACATTCTTAATAAAAGAGGGCATGCCAGATTTGTCCATCTCACATTAGTCATACTAGATCTTCATTATACCATTTCATCTTTCATTAGAGCTGTTATCGTATTTCTCATCAGTGTTGTTTTTCTACGCTTCCTGCAGTGGAGTTAAAGTGATCCACAGAGCAATGCAACTGTCATTTTCACCTGGGAGCTACGACTGCCTCGTCATCATAAAACAAGTCAGAGGAATACGGTCCAGCCTAGAAATGTGCCGAGAAAAGTTTGGAGCTGTTTCAATTCTGCTTTAAAGCAGTGACATCAATCTTAAGATGCTGCCAAAACACGTCACATTAACTGTCAATGATTGGACAATGTTTCATATAAGCTTGTGCAGACATACTTGTTACATACAAACCAAAAAATCACCACTGACTCTTCAAAAGAACACAGGCATAATTAGACAAGGGTTTTACAATTGTGAAACAGGAAAAAATGATTAAGATTTTCTTCCTTTCATTTTGAATTATCATCCCCATTTAATACTATAAGGTAGAAAGGTGGACACCTGGTGTCCTATAATCACACCAAAAAAAGAAAGAAAATGTTTATATGACACAACATTAATAATCCAGTTAGTCTGCAACATGGTGTTTGACATTTAACTAATTATACTACACTGCCTTGTAATCCTTTATTATTGGCAACATAAAGTCAAGCATTTAAGCCGCCTAAATTACAGGGACTCAAGAATAAATACAACTGAATCGTGAGTACAGATTCGTTTTTTTATACTTAATGAGGTACTCATTCTTAAGACAGAAAAGATGTGGGTCGCGGATAAATTACTGCCACTTGTAGGGTTGTGGCCTACTTTAGCTCCAGAAACTCATTAAGCGATGTAGGATCTTAATGGGCTGTAATATGACTTGTTAGACAGTAGCATCCCCAGCAAAGTTCAAAGGTGGTCACGTGATATTCAGGTGTGCTGCTCCTGAGTCGAAGCTCACACTCGCCTGTTTGAAGGTGGAAATTGTGTGGTACTCTAGCCCAGTGGTTAAAAATGGGAAGCCGTAACCTAGAAATTCCTGATTCAAATGACAGCTTGCTTGGGGGGGGGGGAGTTGGCAACGAGAAATTTGTGTTAGAGGGAGGTGGCGGCGACGAGAAAATTGTATTGGGGGTGGCCATATTTTCAGAGGGATACTACTGTAAGAGCACTCAATAATTCTTGACGTTTTTCACAGGGATGTTGGTGAAGGCTTGAATTAGCTGTTCTATTTAGCCATTAAAAATTCCTGCATTTAGAAAATTACATTTCACAACTTTTCCATATACCTCCTGTTAACTACTCGCATAAGCCTGGTTCTGAAACATTGCCACCATCCAGCTCTATATTACTGAATGCATTATTGCAAGTCCTTTTCTACAAAGTCATTGGTTAACAAAATAAGAGGGAAAAATTCTCAGTGCGAGGGGGAAATGAGCATAGTCTGTGGAGAACTTAGCCTTCAGCTGCTGGAATTGGCTTCCCCTGTTACGCACGAAGGCTTGCATTATCAGCATTAAGAAGAAACGACCAGTGCTTATCCACGAAGCCCAGCGTTTTGGTTCTTTGCCATTTAAAGTCTAGCACTCTTCCCCTTGTGACCTGCCCATCTTCTAATGATAACAGCAGGGGCATGAATTGACCCCTCAACCGTGGCAAAAAAAGCTAAAGAGCTACCTAATGTGCCACCAGGCCACCCTTTGTTAAATGGCAGCAAACGTCCAAGAAACAGAAATTAAAATGAAGCAAATTGATATTTTGCTTGCCTTTTCAATGAGTCAGTTTCCTTCAAAACTTCTTCAAAATCTAGGCATGTTCTTCTACTGCTTTGAATATACTGTATATGTCAGAGGTGTCCAATCTTATCCACAAAGGGTGGGTGTGAGTGCAAGTTTTCATTCCAACCAAGCAGAAGCCACATCTGAGTTCATTGAAAGCCAAGCTCAACTGATTAAACAGGTGGAATTAACCCTAACCCTAACTCTAACCCATCCTTCAAAGGTCAATGGATTCCACTTGATTTTTAGCTGGGTTTCAATTTCTTGTTCAGATGTGACTACTGTAATTCTGCATAGATGGGTATGTCTGTCAATTTATCCAGCTCTGTTTAAAACAAAGGGGTTAACTCAGACATTGCCTATTGAATATTAACATTGAGTGCGAATGAATGAGTTCCCGGTGCTGCCATGGTGTCAGAGGACTATTTGGCAACCTACATTTCCTCACCCTTGTCTGTGAAACCTAAAATACGTTCTTCTGAAGCTGATTTCTCTCTCTCTCTCTCTCTCTCTCTCTCTCTCTCTCTCTCTCTCTCTCATTACTGCATTTGAGATTCCGACTGCTGGGAGTCACCTTTGATGTCTTCCTCATTAAGGTCCTTGAAGCATTTTGAGGAGCTTACCTTTAAACCCCGCTGTGATGAATTTCTAAGTATTTAGGAGGTTCCGATGGCGCCATTCCGATTCGATAACTGAATTTGGATCCTCGGTCCTCTCTTCAGTCTAACTACGGCTAATGCTTGCACTTGCAGCCGATCGACAACAAAAAAATCTCCTGTTATTAGACCACGGTGAGTCATTCTAAGAGTTATGCTATAAAGGTTACCTGAATCAGAACGGTAGCTAATGGCAAGTGGATGAATCTTGTATCAACTCTGATTCAACCTGAAACAAATGATGAGTGAGTCTTCCTGTTATTATGTGTGTATTTTTCAAGCAAAGACAACTGACACGGCATATAAAAAAAAACTGTTTAATCTTTATATATTTGGCACATAAAAACCTTAAGCACATTTGAAAATATGTGCCCTTCAAATGATTTATCACAAAAATCACGTTAACTAAATACCATGTCAGAGTGATGGCTTGCTTTTTGTCATCCTGTATTTTTATGACAGTACCCTTACTGTACTCAACCTATCTTTGGAAATAAATGGAAAGTATACATTGGACACTGATTGCTTGTTAGCTGCAGTGACTTCCTGTGATCAGCTGACAATTCAATTATAATGTGAGAGCAAAGAATAAGAGAAGTTAAACACAATGTACGTTTTCATACATTCTTCTGAGAGTCTACACAAGCACCTGAGAAAGTAATCAACTGCACGTCATATAATTAAATAAGTGCATACACTGCAATGTGTTGCAATCATTACACGTGTGCACTTAGGTTAGATGCCAGCTCAAAGCAGGCAGACTCCCTCGCATACACTAACAGGCGTTTCAGGTCACACTTCACCTGAAATGGGTCTTCATGCTAGGAGGGGGCTTGGCTACGACCTGACGACGTAGCACACTTTGGGCTTTGATGGGGCATCACACCACTGCTACTAAGCAAGGAGCATGCAAATGCAGCTTAAAACAATAAAAAAAAAAAACACATACATGTAATATATACACAGTGAAAACGTGTTGCTTTACTTGAAATTTTTTACCATGTGGAGAGACTGTTTCAAGAGAAAACTCCTCCAAACAAGGTTCACTGGGCCAGGAAGTGCAGACTGACTCTGCTGAGCATCTTAAAAAGCCCCCCTGCCACTGGCCCCACCCACCCGCCCGATGCTTGAGTAGCGACACCTGCTGTCAGAGCTGGCACTGACACCGCTGTTGGCCGACTTGAAATGCCTGCAGGTAGTGAGGTGAAACGCGAGAGTAGGAGAATATGGCTCAAATCAAGGAAGCTGCGAGTGGCGTGCCATCACACTGCACCATAGGCAGCCGAGTCCAGAGTGCGGTGTGTCATGCATTATCTTTTAAAAGTGCCTGCCCACTTAGGTGGCATTCTGCTGCAAAAATGTCATAGAATATCGATGGAGATGAAATCACGTCTGTCCTGTGCAAGTAATTGCCACAAACTAGAAATGTCATTGGAATGAAGATGGACTTTATCAAATATTAATAATGTACCATAAGTTGTCCTATGTGAAAATGTCCTTTTTACAGTTTAAATGTATTTAGTTTATGAAAGAGAACCTCTACTATCTCCATTTTCATTCAATGGCAGTGTGCACTCGAGCTGGCATGGACTCCACTGGATTGTATAGCGCCTGATGATCATTGTTATCCCATGAAACCCCATGACAGTCAACACTCCTTGCTCTTCACTGGTCTTCGGTTAGTTCTTGCACTGTTTTGAGGCATGTTTGGAGTCATTATCCTGCTACTGTATGACTCTTTCTCAACAAAGATCCAGTAATCCACACCAAAATGTACATCATGCCTCTGAAGAATGGAGTGATCCTTTGTCAGGGTCTAGTTGATTTGGTGCAGTTGTCTCCACAGTCAGCCAAACATCTTCACGTTAATATTCCCACCACCAGGTTTCACTGTTGTTTTCATACATGGTGTATCTCTCTTCTGTTCAGCTCCTTACCTAAACCATTCTGTTATCGCCAAAAATTTCACACTTGAATTCATCAATAAATACAACATTTTTCCAGTAATCCATCGTGAAATGCTGGTATGTCTTGGCCCAGTCTAGCACTTTACCTATCACCAGGATTAACTGAAAAATTTCCCAGATTTTATTTATGGTCTGGAACTTTTGGACCCTACTTAATATATGTGTGGACTGGCATCCTGTCCAAGGTGTACTCCAGCCTTGTGTCCTATGCTGCTAGGGACAGGCTGGAGGCCCTCCCGGCTCATGATAAATCCCCCTCCCCAGGTGTCACACCCACTACCGGTCAAGCTCGGCTCATCATCAATCCCCCTTCCCAGATTATTAACAACTATGGATTATGCATCAACCTAGAAAAAGGCTCACATCACTTCAGTTACTTGAGAGGCATTGAGCTTCACAGCCAAACTGAGTGTTCTTTCCTGCTTTCTACTTTACCTGTGTATGATCCTTGTGAATTCTTCGTTGTTTCATTTTTGCCTGTCGATTTGGGTTTGTTTGCCCAGTCTGGCCCTGAACTTCTGGCCAGTACCCTTGAGTATGATTTGGATTTCCCCTCAGGTTTTGAAAGTGACCATTCTCCTGGTTTTCACCCTGGCTGTCTGCAATATCTCCCATTGGCTCATAATTAAAGTCTTTGCCTGCACTTGGATCCTGTCCGGGTGTTCATTACACCCACAACCATGACCAGGATATAGATGATTGGAATTATATACTGCTGAAAAAAATTAAAGGAACACTTTTTAATCAGAGTATAGCATCAAGTCAGTTAAACTTCTGGGATATTGATCTGGTCAG
>JAACJT020000105.1:193029-224068 GCA_009936485.2 Gymnarchus niloticus
TCCAGCATGATTTTTCTTCCCATTGAGATCTGATGTGTTTTCAAAGTGTTCCTTTAATTTTTTTGAGCAGTGTATATTTAATGAGATGTTCATAGGCTTTACAGGAATATTTCATGTTCAATTAAAGTTCTGGCCATTCAAACAATAGCAAAATTAAGGGAATTATTTATTTTATTTTCACTGAAATCAATCAAAAAAAAATAATAAATCGCATAAGATACAAAAATATGCTTTTCCAAGTCCTGTCACCATAACATAATTATAATTTTAAACATCACATCTACATGAAGTTGTTTCAAACAGCAATAATGTATTTGAACATGTCTAATGATGTTTCACAACCATCATTAGACCACTCTCAACACCTTAACTGGTGTGAAGGAATGTGAGTGAATTATAAATACAAAAGAAATCTGATCTGGCACTTGGGCCATTAACATCACCTTTGGGGTGTACTAGAAATCCAATTTTACATACCCAGAGTTAACGCAGTTGAGTCAGGGGGAGTATTTTACCATGCGGGCTTAACAAATCCTGTAGTTATGCTGAATTCTAATTGGAGAAATTCGGGGAGATGTACAAATCCTTTGAAGTTTCTCCAATCAGAATTCCGATTTAACTATAGGATTTGCTAAGCTTGCTTGGTGGAATACCCTCCAGGTTAACTAATCCTGATTACCACAATCAGTGGTGAGCGGCACTAAAATTGTGAGCTACGATTCATACCAGAACAGTAAATATCGAGAAAAGTCGCTAAGCCAGGAAACTGGCCTTGTAGTACACCAGCTTATGTTAAACTGCCTCAACACCAGGTACAAGAGAGCACTCACCAGAAAATACCATCTGAAGGTGACTTGTAGTTTTATTTACATTGGAGTGGGTATTAAAAAATCGGCCAGTTACTGTAGCCTCCTGCACGTCTTGGCTTTATAGACTGACCTTCAGCACCTCTGGATTACCGTTTCCCTTGTGATCAGTGAAAACACACTTCAGCAATACATAAACATCTTGCTGTGTTTCTCTTTTGCTCCAGATTTGAGAGGCACCTCATTGATTTTTAAAACACAGCACTGGAGAGAAAGATAGCATACATTTATATAGTGCTATATATTATAATATACAGCATATATATATATATATATATATATATATTTTCTTTTCAAAATGTAAATGATGTCTTGCATTAAACGTTGCAGTCTGAACATTTTTCCCCTGCAATCTGTGTTTCTGGATTATGTCATGAATAAAGTCAACATACCGTTTAAACCAATTCTGTTCTGTTTTATTGGCACGACCAAGAATGACATATAAAAATCATGTGCATTTTAATGCCGACGATCAATTTCTCAGAGACGTCACGTAAACATACCCCATATAAATATTGCTTAAGCCTCAGTTCGAGGAAAGTGAATTTTAACAGTAAATATTTCACAGCACATTTGGTCATTTCTAGTGCGGTTTATGAAAGGGTTTACAACGCACTTATCGTCCAGGCATTGGAGCCCTCTGTTTATGCCCGTGCATCTGTTTAACATTAAAAGCTTTTGCCTCCATGGGAACCTGTCCCACTTTTTGTTTACAGTTTTGGCCGATGTGAGACACAAGTTGAGCTGAGCTAGTAACATTAATACCTGACAAGAAAGAAAAAGAAAAAAGAAATGCCTTTCTCAATGTTCCTCATGTATTCTGATGCTATATTTGGGCCTTAGATGTTCTGCCTTCTTAGTACTTGCATCATGAGTCATACAAACGTTCCCTTGCTCCTAAGTCAATTGGCCTTCATACTCCCATGCATTGGGGTGCAATTCTGGAAAAGCTGCACATTGCATTTACTACAGTCCATTTCACATGGAATACTTTCAGCTCTCTTAAAAAAAAAGGGCCTAAAAGCAGTAAGATAATAAAAACAAAGGCCCGTGAAAGGGAATAAGTGAAAGTGAGTCAACATGTTACTCATAATGTGACACTGAGCGGTAAAATGATGTCTCTGACGTTTAACTTGTGTTCAGAATGCAGATGTCTGCGTCAAGTATTTGATCTGCATATGCATGTCTGACAAAACCATGTATTGATATGCTTCTAAAAGGCATCGCTAAGACCTGAACAATGGCACCATAATACCATTTGTACTGTGTTGTGCTGTTTGAATTAGCAGCGTGTTGACCACTCAGGGCCACCGTACATACGGCCTCGGAAATGTTTGTACCGAAGGCAGCCTGGCTAGCGATGGGTTGGGCACATTTACCGAGTAGTGCTTACAATAAGGCTGTTCTAGCATGTGATGGCATGTTTAGTGTTTAAATTATATACAGATTAAAGCTTGTGTTATATCCTATATTATGAGTTATAAGCCATACATCTTCCATAAATACTTATCCTGTGTACAGTTGTGGTGAATCTGCAGCCTGTTCCTATTAGGGGACACACTGGATGTGACAGATGCACATAACATTTGCACATTCCAAATGTATATATTTGGAATGCCCCCCTGGGGTGATCTTTATGAGATTAAAAATATGTGACATCCAGGGAAATGGACCAGTAAAAATGGGAAACATAGCAAGTTGTGCTTTCCAGAAAATATACATCCTGTTTGACTGGGAAACAAGAAAACAAGCCAGAAAACAAATAGCTTCCTCTAGTGTACACATATTGTTCATACCACTGTCCAATACATGATGAGTGGATACTATCTAAGTCTGCGGGATGTACTGGAGATTGCAGATTCTGATCACCAAAATTCTCAAGCAGGGAGTTGAACGAGTGATTTCTGATCATCTCCATTCATCTTCTGTTTCCCATCTCCTTTCTAAGTGGAGTATGCATATTCTTGCTATGCGATGCAGCTATCTTCAATGGGGTAAGCTAAATTGGGATCTCTCTAAATTGCCAACAGTGTTTATCTGTGTATGCCCAGCGACAGACTGGCATCCCGTATAGGATGTACCCCAGCTTTGTGCCCTGTAATAGACTGACATCCAGTCCAGGGTGTACCCCAGCCTTATGCCATGTGACGGACTGGCATCCCATGCAGGGTGTCCCCTACCTTCTGCAGGCTCCAGATTAAATGTGGCCTTGCAGCAGATAAGTGATTTTGGATGATGAATGGCTCCATTTTTTTCCACTGTCATTTAGAGTCCTTCTTCTGTTCCATCACGTACTCGTTTTGTTGACACATGCATTGCAGTCATTGTATTGCATCACAATAATTATTTCGGGCTAGATTAGCAGTTTCTAATCGTCACACAAGAAGTTTTGAGAACTGGGCTCTCTTCCCATTCCTTGTCGACCAATGGCTTCCTTTTAGAGAGCGGCCTACGTTATGCCGTGTAACGAGCGCTTATATAAACTACTGACACAACTGCCAACTCCTGTCACGAGCACACAGGTACCCGATGGTTACTAGCAATAACTCGACCCGTCCTTCCAGCCTCACCTGTCCAATGTGCAACAAGGACAGATACTTAATGATGTTAGTTCATAACTGTTCAATGCTATTTACTACTGCCACTGACAAATATCACACATCTGAATCAAACAGAGGCCTTGGCTTTCAGGACAAGCATGTGACCACAGTAATTGTCTGTCACCATGGACTCAGAAACAATACTATTGTCCAAGATGGCTTTAAACATTGAGAACAAATCTGCAGCTGAGGCCTCTGAAATGCCCAGGTGAAGGTAAAGTCACCTCAGTAATTCATACCTGGGGTCCTACTTCACTTCTCCTGTACTTTTGCATTAGATTGGAATTTTACCTTTTTTTTTTTAAACAATTGGTATCCTGGACTTTCTGTGGAAAAGGGCTACATTATAAAAAGTGCAAATTATACATAATAAAAAGCAGGGTGTATTGCATAAAGACATCACACACAGTAGTCTAACGGTGCTGCATTGTGATACGTCTTCTAATGTAACGAGTGAACCCAGGCCTTCGGTGGGGAACCTCAAATCCACACACAGCACACTCTATCCAAAACTTTTTTTCTATTTGACGCTGGAACTTTTTCATCTGTCTGCCCCAGTGCTATGCTCTGGCCATGCTTACCCACCATGACCTCTCTTCTGAATCTTTTAACTGCTGTTGTGCCTCAGTGACCTTTCTGATCCTTCAGCTGACATCAGCTTCCTTCTCGAGCTCATGTGAGGTTTGTACCAGCAGTCATGCCCCACTTCCTAATAACATACACTTGGTCAGAGCACACATTTAAATGTAGAGATGAGGACTGGTGCAAAACAAATTTAAATATTTTGCTTACATTACACATGGAGGCCAAACGCTTTATTTTGTTTTGTCCGAGCTCCACTAGTCTGGTTTTGTAAATGGGTCTTCTGAAGTTTCCTCATTTGCTTTATGAACATGGCCAGCTCACCGAATGGAATTTAGGCGAAGCTAGACTTACAGTGGGAGTTTTAGTGTTAAAAAACATTTAGAAACCAGTCAGAGGGTAGCAGCAGAGGAGTTTAGGTGAACAAGTTATCGTTTACTGGAAATCATACAGTGCAAATACCAGACACAAATACATGACTATGGCGATATTAGTCACAATTCTACTTTTTGCATTTCAGACAGTAATGTCAGACAATAATAATAAGTAATGTGCTATTAATAACTTCCTGGTTTTTGCTGTGTATTCTTGGTACTTCTGGATGGCATCTGTCATTTCTTTAGTGCTTAAGGACAAGATTTCCAGCCCACATTTTGCCAATTCAAGTGTCAAGAGGATGCCTGCTATAGTCTGCCAGAGCCGAGGTATTTGACTCATTCTACACACGTTAATATCAAATGCAAACTGGACAGCATGGTGGCTCAGTGGCTGGCATGGGTAGCCTCACACTTCCGGGGTTGTGGGTTTGATTCCCACCCTGACTCTGTGTGTGTTAATATGCACATTTCCCCAATATTTTGGTTTCTTTCCAAAATCTAAAAACATGGGACTTCATGAATTAGCGTCTCTGATGTGCCATACATTGGACTGGCATTCAGTCTAGGGTGCACCCAGCGCCATGTCCAGCGCTTCCTGGGATGGGCTCCTGACCCTGTACTACATAAATGTTTTGAAGGCAGATGGATGCAAATCGCTGGACTCTTTGGATAAAAATACCAGCTACGCGAGTCAATGGGATTGTTCAGTAGATGGTCCTAGCTGAACAGTGGGCCATTTAATATCATGGATAGATGTCCTGTTCGCTTTCTACTCTGAAGTTGCTTGCTGTGTGCCCTGTGTCGCTGTCAACCATAAAGAAATGGAGAAGAGGGAAGCGTTTGGAATTCTGCAATAGTTAGGATGTGCATAGCTTATGAAGCAGAGACGCGAGACCCAGAAAGTAAGGTCGGTATTTATAAGTCAAACCAAAACGGCCAACACGTCTGAGTTGTAACTAAACTTAATGCTGATTTACTAGTGGTGGAACAAATGAGGCGAGTATCGTGTTTTGTCAATACCTTCCCCCACCCCCCAAATTCCCTCCCAGGTTATCAGAATAAGTTCCGAAAAGATAAGCAATTGGATGTGGGAAACAGTCAATGATTGACAGCCCATGGCAATTCCATCTACTGTGGGTGTCCAAGCCTCATTTCTCATATTGCTAACAATAACACATGCTGACTCAACATCATTGCATGGTTAATAACTGTGAATAAAATCAGCTACCTCTGTACCGACGGATTAATGTAAACCATTCTGGAAGAATTCTGGAAATATTGTTCCATATATGATATTAACTAATTTCCTTTATGTCATATAATTTAATTGTGCAAATGTGGAAAAAAAATCTCCAAATATGAATATGAGAGTGATGCAAATTAATGCATATTTATAATAATAATAACAACACCAGTAATAATAAATAATACTATTAAGAATACATAAATAAAATTTGTGATTATTCTACACTTTATGTAGAAGTTAGCTATTGTACACATTTTTTATGAAATACAATTTTTATGACGAGTTACTTTAAAGGTAACAAGTAAATGTTATTGTTTTATTTAAGAAGAAAGGTTGTCAGTCCTGAATCTCAAGTTGTGTTATTCATTTTCACCAATGAGCTCAGTGTTTCATTCATTGAAGCCCCCTTGTCTTTGGAATTATGCATGCCTTTCACCTCTGAAGCAATTCCAGTAGATTTATGCTCCAAGACAAGCCGTTAACCCTTGATATGCCAGTCAGCGGTGCATTCACGATACCTCAGGGCACACAGCAGAAAATATGATTTTTCTTCTTCTATGAGATTAATTCAAACATTGTGGAGGAGATGAAATAGCTTTCCTGAGGATGGGGCAGTCAGCACAAGGGCAAAATACAGGAAAATAGATTGTTGAGGACAACAATTTCATTTTTTTTTATCTCTTTCAGGACAAATGCTTAACTTGGAATATGTGTTGCAACATATAGACAGCAGCCCTGTTTGAAATGGTAATGCCAGGGGATGTGAATGTCATCTGTACATAATAGCAAGATGAAATCACATTAGGATGAACGAATCTTTATTGCTTGACAACAGCACTGGCCTTGTAAAGAATTAGCCTGCTCTTTAGTTTGACATTTTGTGACTTTTTTCATCTTGTATTTTTATCTGCTAATGACTACATCATCAGGTAATTTTTAAAAGATTTTCATTGTGTGCGTCTGTGTGTATCTGTGGTGGGGGTGCGTGCGATTGAAACACATTGCCTTCAGATATCCACTTTAAAAAGTCACTAATAAATAATTAGGATTCCATGAACATGGCAGAAATGTTCAAGACTTTGAGCTCAATTTATAATAATTTCCTACTACGGAATTCTGACCTTTTTAATGTCAATAAACAAATACAAAACAGCCTCATGCAGTAGCCATAAAAATTCGGGTGAAATAATCCTGTAACGTTGAGAAAGACACAGGCCCAATCCAACGTTAAATTCCATGGGATGAGGCCTCATTTGCATTTTCACTGGAAACAAACCTATATTCCAGAAATGCAAATCTAAATGTGAGAAAACACCCAGTCCAGAGTGTAAAACATGCTCCTGGTTACACCTTTGCAACTAAAAATTCACCCATAATAAAACTGTCTATGGATGAATGCAAATACTATAAAGTTACATCTGTTTTCTTTGACAGGGATGAAAGTGACATTGTATAGCTGGAAAAGCGTGCCATAACAAATGTTTTATTCGAGCCATCTTTTTTTTTATTAAACAATGTTATACTATTTCCCATTTACTACTGATTTTATTGCTATTTCCAGAAGGTCTTTATTGTAGATTTTTTTAAAAAACAATACAGTAAATGCAATGGATTCTGTCGCCCCCTAGAGTTGAGTAGTGCTAATTGGTTTTGATATTGAAAGGGAAAAGGTTCCATCTAGTGGCCATTGATGGTGTTGGACGATAGCAAGCTCACTTAAAGACTACAGTATGATGTCCGGACAAAAGCAGTGTTGAATTTCAAATGCAACAATGATTAATAAAGAAATAACCTCTGCATTTTTGGTATAACTAGGATGAAATTTCCGCTATTTTGAATGTCGCTTATTGGATAGGGTAACAGTGCGGTGGATTTGGCTTTAGCTACGAAAGTCGAAAGTTCCCGAGGGGGAATTATTTTAGCAACGTTGTTACACCTGTTGCTTTCAGTCACGTTAATAAATGACAAGCAACTAAAGAATGTAGGAACTAAGAGGGGTAATTCGAGTCTGCGGGAAAGCTAATCTACCGCCCGTATCTAGGAGACCATAAGCAAAATCTTTAAGTCGTGTAACGCTGAAACTGGGTTGATGATTTTCTTGAGCCTGCGTTGAAGGAAGGCATAGGGAAAGAGAGGTGAATTAACCAGAACAGGGGAAAAAAACGCTGCCAAGCTTTTTAAAAATTGGGTGCCCCAATGGAAGTGGATGTTTATGAATCAGAGTGATGTTTGCTGGCCATTTTAAGCTCACACTTTCAACGAATTTGGCTTGTCATGATTTTTGTAGTGGAGGACACAGTAGCTCACTGGTTAGCACTCGCACCTCAGTGGTTGTGTACCCTAGGCTGCCTGGGATAGGCTCCAGGTGACCCTGAATAGGATAAAGTGGTTTGGGAAATGATGCTTGTAACATATATATATATATATATATATATATATATAAATGGGAAGAGACTACAGCTAAGTGCTCAGTAAAACATCTTTCATCTTGTGAGGGGCAGTACCAGTTCGACAGCACACATGAACCAGAAAGACCCAGATGGATTAGACCTTTGCAGTTGGCACTGACTTTGGAAACATAATGTCACTTCTCTGGCAGGAAGAAGCTCGAAGCGGTGCAGGAGAAAGACAGATATTAGCTAGATGGAGTTGGTATAAGCCTCACACGTAAGTCTAGCTCATATCTTACTTTTTCTTGCGCCATCACAATCCACAGACGGTTGAGCACATGGACTTTTGTGTCCATACGTGTATCAGTGTAGAGAGAACGTGTGTGGTCAGCAGTGAGGGTATTCCACCAGACTAGAAGAAGGCACATGTTACTCTCACTGTTTGAATGAAGCTTGAGCAAAAGTGGTAACACCCACACAGAGACAAATTGTAAAAGTGTGGGTATCTCCACACACCATTCACATAGCTGCTGAATGAGGGTATTCATGACAAATACACTCTTCTTCTACTCCTCTTGCATCAACATCTGTTCTTTTAAAGTCTGTGCTGCCACCTACTGGAAATTCCCAGCAGTACACTAATGGATTCCTTGCACATGCAGTCATGGTGTACCCACTCGCAAAATGTCCCCTAGACACAAAATCTTTGCTGCACACACACAGTCCGTGCTCACACCCCTAAAAACAAAATTTACACCATGGACACCGTGTGTGGACCATAACGGAGCACGGGAAAGTGAAGAATGGACTAGGCTATAATGGGGTTCTATAACCAAATTTCTTGATTGCTAGTGGAGTCTCTTCTGTTTTGGAGCTCCTGATGGTGAAAGATCTCAGGTATTTGTAGGGATACTCACAAGTCCCAGACAGGGCTGTGCAGCTGGAGTTTTCTTCTGGTGGATAAGGGGATAGTCTTTATGTGACTGTGACTTTTTTGTCCATATGCACAAAACAGCAATAGTTAGTTCAGCCTTCTCCAAGAAGGTGGACGAGGTGCTGGAAAGGGTACTTCTTATGGGCTTCGTGGTCCTATTGGGAGACTTCAGTGCTCTTGTGTGAAAAGAGATATGTGGAAGGGTGTAATTGGGAAGAAGGACTTCTTGGCTCAAAACCAGAATGGTGAATTGTTATAATACATCTGTGGAAGCTAAGCATGGTCCACAACAGCACCATGTTCAAACACAAGCATGTTTGTAATTATAACTGGCACCAAAGAACCCAAGGATACAGGGTCAACAGTTGTGTCACCTGACTTGAGTCCCTGTGTTTTGGACATTAAAGCGATCAACTAATCACCACTTTGTTGGATTCACTACATAGGGAAGAGACCAGATGGACCAGAACAACCCACAAGAGCAGTCAGGGACTACAGGGAACACCTCGCAGAAGCTTTGGTGTCAGAGCAATTCAACTCACTACTTTGAAAAGACTCCTCCAGCTGAGTGAGGTGGTGACGGTGAATTGGAATGGAGTATGTTCAAGGCCTTAGTCTGCAAAAACCTGTGGCCAGATGGCAGTTGGTGTCTGTTATGACTGTAACTCTAGAACCCACTGGTGGACACCTATGGTGAGGGAAGCTGACAAGCTGGAGGCTTTTGGCGGGGTTGCATGGAGGCCTAATGAAATAGCTAAAAGCTATCAACTGGACAGAAATGTTGCGGCAAAGGCAGTCACAGAGGTGAGTGAGGGTGAGTCTTGTGATTTGAATAGGCAAGTACAGGCATGGGCAGATGGGTATGTGGGGAACTCAATGTGCCATCCCTACTATTGGTATGTGATGTTACTCTGTTGGTATCCAGCATTCATTTGAGTATTTGCGAACCAGCACCTCCAAATCCAGGGCTATAGTACCGGCTCAGAAGAGAGAGGATTGTCAAGTGAGAGGGAAGAATCTGCTCTTAGTAAATGAGTTTAACTGCTTATTGTTCAGAATTGATGGTAAGAGGGGACATGAAATTGATGGGTGAATCTGTGATTGCAGTTTTGTAGGCTTGAGGAGGTCCACGGTTGTATTGCAGGAATTTGTAAGATTAAGACTACTTGTTAACCAGGTAATCTATATTCGCTTCCTTAACCTATGGACATAAGCTGCGGGTAATCACCAAAATAATAAGATCACAAGTACAAACACTGAAGTGAGGTTGCTCCTCAGGATTCTGGTGCTCAACCTCTGTCAGCGTGAGGAGTTCAGGGATCCAGATGGACTCTGACATAGAGCAGCAGCTCCGTATGATCAACCTGAGACAGCTGAGGTGCTCTGGGCATCTTATAAGGATGTCACCTGGATGATTCCCAAGGGAGCTGTTCCAGGAGTTCCCAGAGAAGACCTAGGACATGCTGGAGGGATTATATCTGCTAGCTAGCTCGAGAATGTATGTGGAAACATAACTTGTGTATATTTGTATGGGATTATTATCCAGGGTTCAATGTACAATTTCAGTTTTATCTGAGTGCATTCCTCATTGTGATTTCTTGCATTTCTTCTGGGTATTCCAGTTTATTCCGTTTCACCGTGGGTGTCAGTGCTTAGATTGAGTGGAGTTACAAAACTGCTTTAGCGATTGCACACATGTATGTGCATGCTCTGTGATGAACTGTCATCTTGTGTAGGTTGCCCTGTGCATCCAGACAGCTGACCTCCGGGTTCATCACAACCCAGCACTGCCCAAGCAACTAGATGACATGACAAAATGGAAAAATGTATGCATTTTTCCATAATACAGAGCCCATTGCCACCAGCGTGTGAAGAAACTAAGTCTGCAAAACAAACAGGTGTTCAGCAAAGCCTGACCTAAGGGACTAGGAGAGCAGCTGTGGACACAAAGGCAGGAAAGTCAATCTTGGATGCTAGAAAGTAAAGAAAGCTGATGACTCAACGTGGTAGACATTTACTGAGGAACAGCAAGGCTCACATACACCAGACCAGCAGAGGTTAATGGGATATTTAACAAGGAAATGGACTATGGTTTTTGCAAGCTACATAAAGAAACTATTTCACCAGCCTCATGGTGCAGGCTTGGAGAAATGCAGAGAGCTTATATTTGAATATTCAAAGAGAAATTCTGTGGATACACCATCAAAAAGAGCCCTTGGGACAACAAACTTTGCAGAGGTCAAATGAAACAAGTTCAATATATCTCTATATGTTTATGTCTCATTTATCTTTCATATGATGTGTCTCTATGGCGTGTCATTGATGGAGCACCTATGGAATCCTTGCAAAACAGAAAACATTGTTTGGAAGGTCCACCGCTTTCAGGGGCAACAGTGTAAATTGTGCTATTTTTAATACAGAATAATCAGTTTTAATCAGTACAATGTAGCCAGATAGAAAACTCTGATTCAAAAGCTCAGATAAGAACTTTTTTAAATATTGAAGCCATTGAAATGCCACTATTTGCATTTTGCATGCTCAACAATAATGTCTCAACATGAAAGAGCATTGAGGTACAAAGATAAAGATGACCCTTGACCTTCATTGTCTGTAAATATATTATAATATCGCCCAATATGAGGTAGCAGAGGGCAAGGTAATGGCCAAGAGCAGTGTTTGATATTGATGGGACAAATTCAGCTTCAAAACCCATGGTGGGTGGGAGTATCCTGAACTAACCAATCAATGCTGGCACTAAATGAAGCTTCAAAACCTGTGGTGGGTAGAGGTATCACAAATGACCAATCAGTGCTAGCGACAGGGAGGTTATTGAAGGCTTACCCTCATGGATTGTTCAGACTGATGTATTTATCCACAGCAACTCACAATTCTAGACCGACTTAGAGAGCTGGACATTTTTTCCTTATCCTCAGAAGTTAATCAAGGGTATACGCCGAGGTAAGGCTTTATAATCTGGTTTACCATTTTCTGCCAGTAGAGCAGCGGGTATGGGGTGACCATTTAACAAGAAGAGGAAGTATAAAGCTAAATGCGGGGGTGACCTTCCAAAACTTGGTGCTGCTGGCTCAGATTCTAGGAAAGACCATATCTGTTGGTAAAGTTAAATTTTTACAAGCAACAACAGCAATTGCCTTTTGTTTGAGTTGATCATTGACATCTACTGATGCTAAACAGGCAAGGTTTAAAGTTACTATTTGGCTGAAAATGCTATGTTTCATGCTTAATTTTAGCACTTGTGGTGGTGGTGGTGGTGGGGGGGGGTTCCCTTTCTTTTTCTGAGAATTTCCTAAATAAAAGTCCATTTATCTTCTTACTCAGGGCTGTAGATTTGACTTGCAAGTCAATGGGGAACCATAAGAATTGTAAACAAATGCTTCAGTTTTACATTTGTAAAACATGGTTTGGGATATTTTCAGCTTTCCTGAAGGTTGGCGAGGACATGACACTACCATCCCTACCTAAATCTATGTCTATGTTCTAACTGCTTATCTTGGTCAGAGTCACCGAGAACCTATCCTAGGTAGCACTTGGTCCAAGGCAGGGGGACAGCCTGGGATGCCAGCCCGTCACAGGGCACGTACAAATAATCGTGCACTATAGATACCAGTTAGCCTAACTACATGTCTTTGGACTGCGGGAGGAGACCCGCACAGGTGAGAACATGCAGATTTCACACAAGCAGAGGAGAGGTTTGAATACCAAGCCCTGGATGTGTGAGGCAACGGTGCAGGGCTATTACAACATCAGTATATATGTTTGCCTTACATATTTTGCTGAAAATTAGCTACTGAAGGTTGTGCGTCATTCAAACACTTTAATAAAAAAAAAAATAGAGGTGAGCCTGGAATTTAGTTAACACTGATTAATGTTGACATACTAGGTGTTGGCATAGATTCGCTGAAACCTCTTACACATTCCCAGAAGACAATTAGGATGACTTCTTAATGTGAAAGTGATGAGGAACAAATTATAGCAAGGTCCCAGTTCATTGATGTTATTTTCGGCTACACTTTTAAGGGTATTGCAAAAGAATAAATTTAGTAAAGGTGTGTCTTTGTACCTATACCGAAAACTCCTCAATAGTTAGTAGTATCGTAACAAATTTTTAACAACCAGTGAGCAATTTACAGTAACAAGGAGCTACAGCCAATTCAGCGTGGCACAGTGTACAAGAGAGGACATTATGTTTGCTATACAACAGCAAAGCGGCCTGTCACACAGCACTCGCTGAGAGATTTACAGTCTCCAGTTCAGCTCGACCATGAAGTAGAACCCAGAGTTGTCAGAAGAACGTACCTACGTCACATGTGTGTATGTTCACAAACAGAAAACCGCATCGTGTGACCTTAACCCAGACCCCTGATATGGAAACAACACTACGGGCGGCTTCGTTACACCAGAAAAACGTGCCTAAAATGACTGTGGCCTTCAGCATCATTTTAATATCCATGTATTTGCCCGAATCACATAAACTTTAGTTGTGTTTGTGCCGGACCCGGGGTGCATAACGTGTATGCGGGGATGACAGGGGGCGCTGTGTCTAGCGATTCTCCGCCGCGGGCACCGCCTCTCGCTCCCCGCATAGTCTGCCCCGGACTCCGCCGGACGGAGACGGTGCGGAAGGCTCCGAGTCCACAGACCGCGGCGTCCCCCGTCAGAGACATGCATGGTTGATACCTCGGCGTCTGCGCAGGTAGGCGCGTTCCGTGCCTTTCTTTCTGTCGCCTGCTCACTGTGTGTGTGTGTGTGTTTTTGTCCCCTTGTGATCCCCGCAGTGCGGCCTTTGCACAGACCGAAAACGGGGAATTGCAGCACACCTTTCGGCCGACTGCCGGTGCCCTGCCGCAGCCGCAGTAACCCGCTGGCCGGCCGGCCGGCTGCTCCTGGCTCGACCTCCGCCGGCGGTCGCCCGTGCGAAAGCTGCGGCGCTCCGTCCCTTTAAAGTGCGGCACAGCCGCGACGGATCGGGCTGGTATAACGAACGACACGCTTGCAAAAAAACATCGCATTAGTTCTCGCAGAATGAATGAACTGCAGGGGGAAGTTGCAGCTGGGTGCGAAGGTACCTGTGACATGCTTAGCTGTAAACTGGGTGGCTGCAGCCCTGAAACCTTGGGCATCATATATGTGCTGGCTGTGTTAAGGTTAATGGTAACGTTATTGTAACATGGGCTGGTAGATGTATGGGTTCTGCTTACGGTGTTATTGAGAGAAAGTGGGACCCCCCCAAAGGGCGTCTGTTCTGAACAGTGCACTGTTCATTTTATCACCAGGGAACCCAACATTAACTCCAGTCAGTCACTGTCCCCCACTTAGAAATCTTGGTGATTGACACTCATTAATTAAAAATGCTTTCAATTGATGCGCGTGTGTGATTTGTCAGTTTTAAAGCGGTGTCACATGCACACATACACACACACATCTGTGTATGTCTGTAGGCTTTGGATGGCTGGCTTTTATTTTGAAGCAGTTTGTACTTTTAATCTTGGTTAATTAGAACCAGACAGCACAGTGGCTCACTGGGTAGTGCTGTTACGTCACAACCACAAAGCCGGGAGTTCTTCTGTCCATTCCGCTCTGGATGGTGTTTGCATGTTCTGCCTGTATCACATGGATTTTCCCAGGTACTCCAGTTTCATCCTGCAGTCCAAAGGCAACCACTTCAGCTACCTGGCTGTGTAAATTGCCAGTATTGTATCACTGTGTGTGCCCTGCCATGGGCTGGCATGCATTTCCCTGCTTTCCAGAATAGGCTCCAGTTCCCCCCGTGACCGTGTCCAGGATAAACACTTGGAAGTTGTCTGTGGAGTTTGCATGTTCTCTCTGTGTTTGAATGGCTTTTCCCTGCTGTCTTTGTGGATATGCAAAATGTGGTCTCTGAATTGCCTATAGTGTGAGTGTGTGTATTTATGCCCTTGGGACAGACTTCAGGCACTCTGCGATCCTGTACTGTATGAATGGTTATAAAATGGATTGACGGCTAAATGTCCGCACTCAAGGGGAAAGTGAGCTTTTCCGTCATGCTATATCCTGAGTGAGGAGTTTCACTGTAGATCTGCCTAAAAGCACTATTTTCTCCTGTGTCGCAGGTAGCGCCAGGCTGAGTAGACGATACGTGCCATGTACTCCGAGTGGCCATCCTTGCACCTTGTGGTCCAGAGTGACCAGAGCCACCTGAGCGTGCTACACTCGTACCCTGCGGCCGTGGGCCGTGACGTGGCCAACGCCGTGGTACGTCCCCTGGCCCTCAACTCCCCGGTGGCCGAAAGTCTACTCAAAACAGACAAAGAGGTACGTTCTCAGTAAGAGGATCCACTCCTTCGCTTGCATCATTGTTGGCACCCTGATCCTTAAACCAAATGGATGACTTGACTAACTACGATCACCTCAGTTGAAATGCTAACTTCGGATAGATGGATTTCTTTCCTTATTTAAAGGACTTTACCTTTGATCAGTATTGAAGTTTAGCTCATTAGTATACGAAATTAAAACAAAGCCTCCCTTAGTTGATTGATCACACAGTCAACAGTAAATTTAAAATGTTGTTACCTATCATCATGTGTCTTATTTCAGGCGTGTTTTTTCAGACGGTTTTACCATTGTCTGACTGCCATTAATTTTGATTCATACCAGTCCTATTGTCTGACCAACATGACTTCCACATAGATATGCTGTAAGGCTCAGTACCTTTTGGCTCGTGCACTTATAGATAGGAGCTGGAGGATTTCCCGTATATCCTCCAGAGGCCACTTGCGGCTTTATCCAGACTCTCCGGCCAGTTAATAGCTGCTTCTGCATGCCGGCTCAGATGTTAGACATACTCCTATGAAGCCCGAGGGGAATGAATCGCTTGTCAAAATTCTAAGACTCTAGGTTGTGTGTTGGCTTGGTTCTGAGCTTCCTTCATGCCTCTGGCAAATGAACACAGTGTGTCCTGTGCTGGGTCTTCCGTTCACCATTTCAGCTCCCGATAGTTTATACGTTCGGAAATTTCAGCTTTAGGCACAATTGCAGATACCAAGACTATACATGATTACAGTACACTAAATGTTTTTTGCAGGGAAAGGTAGATTAAAAAATATCGATGTATTCAGAGGCTTGTGAGGAAACACCAACACTCCAGCTAAATCTCCACCCGTAAGGTTCTAGTCTGAGGTTTTACACTGTTTCCACAGGTGAAGTGGACGATGGAAGTTCTGTGCTATGGGCTCACACTACCTCTGGATGAAGATACGGTTCGGCTGTGCGTGGACGTGTACACCGACTGGATCATGGCACTGGTGGCCCCTCGCGAATCCATCCCACAGCCTATCATCAAGGAGCCAAACCTCTACGTGCAGACTATTCTCAAACACCTCCACAATCTTTTTCTGCCCAGGTATTTTAGTGTTTATCCGTGTATTGCTGCTTTATGGTGTTAACGGTTTGAAGCCACTGACGTTCCACTTTCCCGAGACAATTCTGTTGATGCCGCCCTCGGGGAAACCTGACACAGACATGTCCTCTCCCTCTGCCGTCCCCATGACGACAGACCCGAGCACTACAGTCCCAGCCACTTCCGCCTGTGTCAGCGTGTGTTGATAGCCGTGCAGAAGTTGGCCCGCGAGTCCGATTGTATGGTCCGGGAGACGTGGGAGGTCCTGCTGCTCTTCCTGTTGCACATAAATGACACGATGCTGGCTCCGCCCACCGTGGGAGGTCAGTCCACACAGCCCTGGTGTTGCTCTGGTTCTGTCTCAATCACTTCCCGTTGATTATGTTTACATCATGTTGTTAAAACGATCACTGACAATCTGTTATCCCAAAACAGGTAATATGTCATTTTTTTTAACAGGAAAAATGACATATTCATGGTCTAAATCACAGATTTGCATAATATGTCCACATGAAATCATTTTTTTTGGTTTAGAAGTATGTACGTTATTAGCTATTTTATAACCCTAATAATTGTCAGATTCAGTACGACAAAAACATCCTGTACATTAGGCGTTTTGTCAACCCTTTTTAGGGGGAATTGCAGAAAAGCTGGCAGAGAAGCTGGTCAGTGTTCTGTTTGAGGTCTGGTTCCTGGCCTGCACGCGTTGCTTTCCGACTCCACCATACTGGAAGACGGCCAGGGAGATGCTTGCTAACTGGAGACACCACCCCCCAGTGGTGGAGCAGTGGAGCAAGGTCATCTGTGCCCTTACCTCCAGGCAAGTGGGGGGTGGGGGTGATCAGGGTATACATTTGCATTTGACAATGTGGTTAAACTTGGTTGCTTTCCAGCTTTCTAATGTAAACTGCCCAGAATCCAAGTGTCAGCATGACAAATGTCTCCCTTTCTTTCTTTTTGGTATCCCTCTTAGATTGCTGCGATTCACCTACGGTCCCTCGTTCCCACCATTCAAAGTTCCGGATGAAGACGCCAGCCTGATCCCAGCAGAGATGGATAACGAATGCGTGGCTCAGACCTGGTTCCGTTTTTTGCACATGCTAAGGTCAGGGCCACACATCTCCCATTTCATGCCCATTGAAATCTTGCATTTGCGTACAAATGCTTGGCATCATTCGTTATTTAACTGTCCGAGTGCCTGTGGTCCTGGGCCTTGCCTGTTTTCCGTAGGGGGAGGGGGGAGTGCTGGGCCCTTTGGCTGCTGTGGGGTCTTCTCATCCCAACCGCATCCTTGCAGCAACCCGGTGGACCTGAGCAACCCCGTCATCGTCAGCTCCACACCCAAGTTCCAAGAGCAGCTGCTGGGCGTCAGTGGGGTTCCCCAGGAGGTCGTCCAGCATCCCTGCCTCAAGCAGCTGCCCCAGATCTTCTTCCGAGCCATGCGTGGGGTCAGCTTCCTGGTGGATGCTTTCCTAGGTGAGGCACGGTGACGGCAGGAGCTTTAGCACGAGCTCTTTCTCGATCCCAAGCGTGCGCAGATTGCTTACGAATAGGCTTGTCAGCAAGTTGTAGCTGCAGCATCCAGCTGATGACCTTGTTAGCTGTGGCATCCTCAGAGGTAATATTAAATAACCCGGGCCCATAAACTGTAACAGTATGACTGTAATGCTAGCAGGCAGTGGTTCATACATTTTTTGTGGCTGGTTTCACGTAAGCTAAGGGCCATAGGTTACAGCTTGCTATCACCTTAGGATGGCATTGTAGGTTATCGGCCAGACACTAGCATGGCTACCCAGGGCCCAGATGACCCCAGCTCGGGCATTAGCTATGCATTGATACATCTTTACGGCATGGCTGTTCACATTCATTCCTCTTTGAATGTCTTTGACCTCCCTAGGTGTTGCGGTTTCAAAGAGAGCAGTTCGAGGCAAGGTCCCGTCCTCTGGTACATCCTAAATTCTGCCATAATCAAAGTATTACCATCGATTGGCACTTGGGTATATGGACAAATCGTCTGATTTTTCTTGGGGTGATTGACCTGGGTTTGAGTCACCTGATGAAGTGGAGTGGGATGTATCTTCATTTACCTCTGAGGCGCTGAACGTTTTCGTGGCCTCGTCTTCCTCTTGACTTAGGGCGTTACTTGATTACAGGATGATTTATGGGGTGGGGTGCACTCCGCATACACTGTGAAATGTTACTTCTGCGTACGCTTAGATCCTGATTCTTTACCAGATGTGAAATATTTCCTTCTGTCTTCCTCAGTTGGAGTTGAGGAGACTGGGGCCTGTTTTAGGTAAACATGGAAACACCGGGCTCACCAAAGGGCAGTGTTTACTTTCCACGGAGAGGTCGCCTTACCTTTGTGTCTCTGCTGTGAAGGCTCTGCCTGATATTCCAAATTTTCACCAATGACGTTTGTTTCTGCCTTTCTTTTGCGGCATTTTGCGAGTGATTAGACCTTGTTATCCTTCCTTGATGAGTGCTGTTCGTGGCTGTCTTTCGGTAAGTGGGTTAATTCTGTTTCCCTCCTTTAGGGGTTACAGTGCCTAAGAGTACAGTACGCGACAGGCTTCATCCTTTAGGTATTCCGCACCTGACTAAGCTAAATCCAACTTACTAATACCTGTGTGAGCGTAATAATCTTATGTTTGCATACATAAGTGAAAATTAAAGTGTGAACAATTAAACCCCATATACTAATTATTAGCATTAACACTTCTGCTAATCCTTTCACATTGAAATGACTTGGGGTCGATTTGTTTCCCAGATGTGTTCAGAAAAAGCACAGGAGTTTACTTTTTTTCCATTGTGGGACTACATGCATTGCTCTCTCTGTCCTTGAGGCATGACAGGTTTTTATTATGGTGCTGGGTGGCATTGCTGGCTACATTCTGAAACCGGTCTAATGACTTGTCGCGTCCCTGGAATTTCTCTAAGAATTCACATGAGGTTCTCGGCCTAAATTACGACTTGTGCTACCATAGTGATGCGTTCTGTTTGCAGGCTCGTTCTGTTTTTAACGCAAGTTTCCATTTTATCTCTTGACCCTTTGGGAATAAAGATTCTCCTTTTTATGGCCCTTTTTTGCGCTGTTTCCCTCAAAATGAGCAAATCAAAATACTAAAACATCCACCTTCCATACTGCTTGTCCTGTATGGAGTAGTGGTAGTGGTAATTCATTTTCCCTTAGCTGAGGTATGTTGACTTATATGTTGACTATGTAATTGTACAACTGAGCACCTCCGCTACTTCGTGATCAGTACGGCTGAGCCGGACAGAACGTGCTTAGATTCACAGATCTTGTTTGCCTGGTGAGAGGAAATCGGTGCCTCTCTAAAGTCGAGTCGAGTGGAATTTACCGTCATGCCATCCGTATACAAGTATACCGTGACACGAAATAACGTTCCCCCGTGGCCATGGTGCAACAGACACCAGGACAAAAGCAGGAGCTCACTATCATTTAAAGGTGAAAAGCACAGGGCAGTGTGAGACAAGGGAGGTGGGACTCAGGACCGTATGAGCACAGTGCAAATGTAGTCAATGACAAATGATGGTGCGCCGGCAGAGAAAAGTCAGTAAATCAGCAATAAATAGAGTAAATAAAGCGACTAGTGTGAGTGGGTATTTCACGCTCAACAGTAAAAGTTGCCTCCACCCATTGCCTTGAAGCTGACTTACTGAGGTGTCGGGTTTAACTCTTCGTGTTTGCTTGTTTGTCCCGCACTCGAACTTTAGCTCTAACGTAGCCGAGGTGCTCCCATCTTACACTTTTCCTCCTCTTTGATCTTTGGGTAAGGGATAGCCACAGCTAACACCACCAATCAGATTGGGACTGGGAGTGGAAGGTGGAGCCGATCCGTGTGTCGCCCAATAATGGGGTCATTCTCCCTGCTCGTTACGTCCGTTTCCTAGGTATTTCTCGGCCCCGATCTGACAGCGCCCCACCCACTCCAGTCAACAGGCTGACCATGCCCCCACTGCCGTCGACCACCAACACCACGCCACCTCACAGCCGCCGACACAAGCCATCCGGGGGGGTCAGGACGGCCAGCAAGTCCTCCACGGTGAGCGGCGGTCCCCTCAACAATCTGCCGCCCTGAATGATGCAGGGCACTCAGTGGGCTGTGTTTCTGTGAACAGGGGGCCGCGTCCTACCCACCCAAGCTGTCCTATCAGCCGTCCTCCATTTCGCCGCTGTCGAGCCCCAACCAAACGATCTCCGAGCCCCGGCCCCTGCCTGCCCCGACACGGCCGAAGGTCAACAGCATACTTAACCTGTTTGGCCAGTGGCTGTTTGACGCTGCACTAGTGCACTGTAGACTCCATAATGGAATGAACAGAGACAGTAGCATCAGTGGTAAGAATGACTATCTTTTTTTTTTTTTTTTTTTTTTACACTGCTAAATTTTTTTTATTTCATTTTTTCTGAGATTTTTTTTTCTTGCCCTTTAATTTCCTTCCTCCTTTTCAAATTTCCTCCCTGCTAGACTGAATATCTACTTTAATAGTTGAAAAGCAGCACTCTGTTTAAAGATAAAAGCAGTCTATTTTTTGTCCGAATCTGTGGAATGAACCCCTTCCCACTCAGAAGTCTTCCCTCTTTACTCTTTTTTTTTTTTTTTTTTTTCCTAATCCTTGTTGGAGAGCGTATCCCCACGTTGTCAGACACGCTGCCTAAACTGAGCTTCATTTCAATCCCGCTTATTGGCTGTCCTCTCCTGCTTCCTGCACAGGAAATGTGCACAGTAGCCTGGGTGGTTGTTTCCTGTTGTCGCCCCCCCCCCCCCCGTCAGACCTGATGGAGTCTGGACAGCAAGCACTGCCCTTTCACGTATCTTGTGGGCTGTGGAGATGGGTCGTGTCTAACACACTTATTTTAGCCTGCATTCCTAAAGAGCAGGTAGCATTTTATCCACACTATGCTAACCCTTTATCATTCTTTATGTACGGTATGTCCTCCACGTACTTTTTGATTCTTAATAATCCATAGTTTACTGTCAGCCAAAAGTAATTTTTCTGGATGAATGCTTCCGAACTGAAAAAGTTTAAACTCTGCAGCATTTAAAAACGTCACCCTTCTGTTATCCAGTGGTATTTATTTATTTTTTCATTTCCTGTTGTGTATGCGTCTCTTTTTCCCTGCCCCCTTTGCATAACAAGACCTATTGGAATACACTGGAGCCTTTCTTTCAGCTATCAATGCAAAAGAGAGCTGGTTTTGTTAATGAGCACTATAACTTTATCCATAAATACATTATATCGGTCCTTCATATTTATTTCCATTTTTATTTTATTACCTTGCAGCGTCTTTTATGCAAAGATTTCTTCCTTATAACTCTTGTAAATTTATTTTTTGTGCATTTTGCTATGGCCCCCCAGTTTCCTTTCATTATACATATTTGTTGTCACTGAGTCCGCACCATTGCTCTGTTTTCCTGAGGAAGGGAGGGGCTTGTCCACTTCCTTTCTGTGTTTCTGCATGGAGAAAATTTTCTGGCTTGATTTAATCTGATCCACCCTCTTTATACCACGATGTGAAAATGATGTAAATCTAAAGAATTTGCATTAACCAACAGATTGAAGTCTTATTTCCCTTAAGTTGCTCTTTTTTCATGTTTTAATGCATGGTTTGGGTTTAGTAATGGCCATTTAAATTAACAAGGTACTGGGAACTAACAAAGAGACTGTCATTACCCTCGTATCCTCCATTGTGCTTGGACTGGGTGTGCATTGTTTCTTTTCGTGTGGGCTTAACTCAGCTTAATTTGTAAACCGTAGGGTGCCATAGCTCATAGTGGCCATGGGGAGGCACTGCAGCAACACTTATTTGGGGCACGGGTGCAAAGCGTTGTTAAATCTGAAGATTTTCATCAACAAAACATGCAACACAACCGCAAATTTTATGGGACTGGTTTCTTCTAAATTTTGTATCTATTTAACAGTTTGCAGATGTGAATTTAGAGGTGACACACCAGAGGTTCTGGATCTGAGCTCTGATACAAATGAAACCCTGGCTTTGGCAAAGGATGAAGCCACATGTCTGCAATTTAATTGATCCTCCATGTGGATTTATTAAAATTAGCTGTGGGGCTATAAAATACGGCCATGTTTGTTTTAACTGAAATATCAGCGTTATTGAAGACTTGTATGAGTTTTGCTGTTTTAATCTGGTGATATTTGAATTTTTGGATGTTTGTAGTGTATAAGCTATTGGGAAAAAAACAAATCTTTCCTTCAAAAGCGTTGGATGTCTGGCTGGTGTCTGTCCGGGAGCAACGCAAAAATTCCTTTCCTTTTAGCAAAATCTCTGTCAGAGGACTTTGTGGAAGACCTGCTCACTGACTGGTCCGTTCAGGTGCTGTGTTGTACTGTGCTTCCCCCTCCTCTCTGATCAGGTCTGGCCACCCAAGCTGGGCTGGAGCTGCGCAGGAAAGGCTCCCAGTTGTCTGCGGACACCATGGTCTCCAATCCCATGTTTGACGCCAATGAGTTCCCGGACAACTACGAGTCGGGAAGAGCGGAGGCATGTGGGACACTATGCAGGATATTTTGTAGCAAAAAGACTGGCGAGGAAATCCTGCCCGTCTACCTTTCTAGGTAAATCTCAAGGAGAGGCGTAATGTTAAGCCAACAAAACCGAAATGAAAGCTTAACTTGACGTCTTTCCAAGACTTACTAGAGTATACTGATTTGCAAATTCAGAAGTAGTGGAACATAGCAAATAAGTTAATTTTTGATCAGCTTCGGTAACTAAATGCTGACATTCTCTGCAGGTTTTACATGGTTCTTATCCAAGGTCTCCAAATCGCCGAATTCATCTGCCGGCCCGTTCTGGCCAGCATAATCCTTAATTCATCTGCTCTCTTCTCTTCTGACCTGAAGGGGATCAATGCCGTGCTCCCCTACTTCATCTCTGCACTGGAAACTGTTCTTCCTGATAGGTGAGAACTGCTCCATTTGCATGAACATGTGCCGTGTTGTTGGCTGGTTTGCCAGCTCGGTAGGCTGCACTATACTCACCGATTTTCAGGGTTGTGAGGTTGATTCCCCTCTCTCCGTATGTATGGACTCTGCGTGTTCTCCATGTTCACATGGATTTCTGTCATGTATAAGTGACTGCTTCTGTGTCTGTTCTGTTCTGATTGTCTCCTGCCTGGAAGAGGGCTAGATGGTTGAGATTAATTGTGGTACCTGTGGTCTCCTCTCTCCAGTTCCTTATCTCTTCTTTGAATTGCAACACTTGTTTAATTTAGCTAGGTTACATTTTTATTTATCTTGCAATTAAAATTAGTTTTATTCAAAATGTTTACTGCTACTAAAATGAAAAGTAATTTGCTTTAGCGAGTCAAATGTCTGGGAGGTGTTGTTGTGTTGTCTGTTGCTGAACTGCTCATTAGAGCATCGAGCTGAGGGTTCATAGAATGCTCCTGATAAATTTGATTTTCATCGTCAGGGAACTGTCCAAATTCAAGACTTACGTCAGTCCTACGGATCTGCGACGAGCCTCCATCAGCATTCTCCTCTCAATGCTGGCTCTCCCTCATCATTTTGGAAACTTGAAGTCTGAGGTAAATCGAAAGATCTCTCCTTGCTATAGAAAGTACCTGGGGGCTTCTAGGGTCACCAAAAGTCTGATGTTTATAATCACCCAAACAGTTCTGTATGGCTTCTCAGTTCACCTGTGCTGAAGCGGCTGAATGGATGTAGAAAGTAGAACGTGATTGGTGGGTGTGTTCTACTAGTTGAGTCAATTGTCTATTTGAATCATTCCTCCTGATAGATCCTTCTGGAAGGAAAGTACAACAATGATGACAACGTGCACTACGACAAGACGGTTACATTTCTGCCCTTAAAACTGCGCCTGGTTAATATTCTGATTGGAGCCCTGCAGACGGAAACTGATTCCCACAACACTCAGATGATTTTAGGTTAGTCCATTCGTCTGTGTTTGTATTTTGACTGAAGATGGTTTTTTTTTTTTGTATTTTTTAATTGTGAATTGTTATTGACTTTCTTCTGTAGGGGCAATGCTGAATATCGTCCAGGATTCGGCTGTTTTGGAATCGGCAGGGACTCAGGCAGAATTGGTAATGGTTTATTTGGTGTCCTGTGACTTGACCCGGTGTGTGTTTCCATCTGCGATGAGCTCGCTGATGAGTAGCAAGCAACTGAAACAGCCTGAATGGCTTAATACATTATGAGCAAAATTCACGCAACTCATCTGACTTGGCTGAGGTGCTTGTTTACACTCCCCACACCTGGCCATTGCTAGGTACCCCAGGGCAGTGGTGAAGGAGGCCATGCGGCGGCAAAAAGCCACAGCAGGAACAACAGTGGTATTAGCTCCACCAGCGGGGGGAGCTCTGAAGCTGCCACCCCAGACAGTGAGCGACCAGCCCAAGCACTTCTACGGGACTATGGTACGGTACCCTGTCAAATATCAGATACTATTTCAGGTCCTGACTCTTGTGGCATTTTTGTTAAATTTACATTAGTCTTGTCTGTATCTCATGGAAGGTCAGTAAAAATGTAAGTTTATCGACACCACAGTTTCATATTGTATACTTAGTTTAATTTTTATTTTCAAATCCAATTTACTTCAGTCTCAAAATGTACAAAAATAATATAATTTGTACATTTCACCCTTGTTTCTTTTAGTAATCGTGGCAGCAGTGATATGGAGATGTAGACAGCTTTGGGTAAAAATAAAATCTTCGCGTGTGACCCCTAACTGATTTTGGTGTTTGGAGTGGTGGTGTTTCAATCAGGATGTATAAAGAGGATTTAATAATGAGTATGCCGATGCTGTAATTGTCTGTACATAACAGTATGTGTTTCTTATGACACTGCCTGGCACCTACGTCTGTAACGGCTCAATGGGAATTCGTCTGTGGGAACCTGATGTATTTTCATGTTTAAAAAGTAAAATCTGCATTTTGCTTTCTTCTCACCTTTTAAGAGGCCTCATGCCTCTGCAGATACCCTTCTTCCTAAATATTCATAATCACGGTTGAAGGCGTCAAGGTGGATCTTTTGGGCAATCTTTTTACCCACAATGCAGCTGGCCAGCTGGGTTTGCTTTTGTTCGAATTAACAATGATATCAATGTTACCTGGGAGGGATGATTTTAGAACCATCATTAAAATTGTACCAGAATTCTTGAAGTAATGGCCTTTATTTGTGGGACAATTAACCGGAATCCGAAAGATTGTCAGTGTTTGCCTGTAAGACTTTTGTTAACAAATTGTTTACCTGTAACATTTTGGTTTTTATTGTACAATGTTGTAATAGCATCTTGTGCATTCTGACCTAACCTGTAGCTACTGCAGTGGTTTTGATTTGATCGTAGCGTGTTCTCCCTGTACTTCTAACAGTTTCTCTAGACGTCTTCCTTAGCATGGGCTTTGCTCTGTGTAATACCTGTGCATTGTGTCTTTACTCTCTTTGGGCAACTGATCTGTTGGAGCTCAGTAACTTTAAGGCAGAATTTGACACAACTTTTAATATGTGGCTTAAAAAAACAACAACAAAACAGGACCCACTGTTGTTCTGTGTGACTTTACTGTATTGCTTGCTGCAAGCTAATTGGTAACCTTACACCATAGTGCTGTTTGGACTGGCCTGCCTGCTTTGCTTTATGTTTAAGCTCTGCTTGTGCTTACTAATGCCTTATTGTCCCGTCCCCCCCCCCCCCTTTGTGTTTGTGTGTGGGGCTCTGTGGGTCACATCCTAGCTCTTCATACAGATACGGCCACTGGCCTCCTGATTCGGTGCATCCATCTGGTAACCCAGCGGCTGAACTCCCAGTGGAGGCCTGACATGAGCGTCTCGCTGGCGGCTCTTGAGCTGCTGGCCGGCCTGGCTAAGGTACTCGACCTGCACTGAAGTTTAACCACTACTGTACTCCCTCTGACCCACCATTACCCTGTGGAACTGGTCGATATACCTGTACAAAGTTTAAGGAGAAATGCACCTTATGTTTGTATTCAAGTCCCGATTTTAACACTTTGATAGCAGTTTCTTGAAAAAGGTTTACTTTCGCACACGGTGAGCAGCACACAGCCTTGGTCACCTGACTTCCTGGTGGTTGGCCATTTCCTTTTCCAGGTGAAGGTTACCGTGGAGTCCTCGGACAGGAAGCGCGCCGTCAGCTCCGCGTGCAGCTACATCGTGTACCAGTGCAGCCGGCCTGCGCCCCTGCACTCTAGGGATCTACACTCTATGATTGTGGCCGCCTTCCAGTGCCTCTGTGTCTGGCTGACAGAGCACCCCGACCTGCTGGACGAAAAGGCACAAGACCCTGTCTCCCGCTGCGCCGCAATGGCCTAGTTGGCCACTAGGGTGGCGACATGGGTCATCACCCCCTCTGTCTCTCTCATTGCAGGACTGCCTGATAGAGGTGCTCGAGATTGTGGAGTTAGGGATATCAGGGAGCAAATCAAAGACCAGTGACCAGGAAGTGAGGTATAAAGCCGACAAAGAGCACAACCCTGCTTCCATGCGGGTCAAGGATGCAGCAGAGGCCACTCTCTCATGGTGAGGAGGGGGTGCAGCTTATTGTTTTGTCAGCTCTTCTGTCAGCATATCTCAGTCCCATTTGAAGCCAACCCCTCCATCTCTGGCATCTCCCTGACAGCATCATGCAGGTCCTGGGTGCCTTCCCCTCCCCAAGTGGTCCAGCATCTCCCTGCAGCCTACTGAATGAGGACATCTTGATTAAATACTCCAGGCTGACCTCCAGCAGCAGCAGCAACTTCCGCTACTTCGTCCTGGATAATTCTGTCATCCTGGCCATGCTGGAACAGCCTCTGGGGAATGAGCAGAGTACAGGCGCCCTCCTCGTTTTATCATAAATAAACTAACAGCTGCACTTTCTCTCCCTTGAGTAAATCTGATTAATGGAGTTTATGGCAATGTTTGGTGTCTCTGGCTTTGTATATTCCACACGAAAATTAATAATTCCATCAAATAATGCAAAAACTTAGTTCCAGTGGTGCAACAGAGAAAAACTTAAATAATCTAACTTTTGTTCTGTAAAGGTGTTTAAAGGGTTCTGTGTACGTGGAGTGTTATATAGGACTGCATGTACGAGCGGTTGTTTACGCAGCACTGAGCCTAGCTGGCTAGTGGGTAACTGTGCCGTAATGCTGTGCCCCCTGCAGATCCCTGCCCATCCTTGACCATGCTGATTCGGGGGATGTCTGGGAGACACGCGTGGACCATGCAGCTTTTCCATCAGCCCAGAGGGGCACGGGTCAGTCAGAAGGTATGGGGCACACTTGTGATCTTACGTTTTAACGCCATTAGGCTGCGGTGTCCCGCCTCCCCGTCACGTTTACGTTTTAACGCCATTAGGCTGCGGTGTCCAGTCTTCCCATGACATCAGGCTCATATTTTTCCAGGAAGTGATGTCAACTTAGTTGATATCACTGTACTTCACGTCTGCTCTGTGAGCAATGCAGTGCATATTCCCTCGGCTGTGCGATGTCAAGTGACAGACTTATCTACGCCCTTTCCCAATGCTAACAGCAGGTGTTTGTCCCCGAGAGCCGGCCCACACCCAAAAACGACGTTGGCGTCCGATTTAACGTTAAGCACAGACCGTTTCCAGAAGAAGTGGACAAAATCCCTTTTGTTAAAGCTGACCTGAGCATCCCGGACTTGCATGACATTGTAAATAAAGAGGTAGGTGCCTCTGTTCATAGTGTTGATAGTATTTTTATATTTTATATATTATTGTTAGTTTTTCAGTCACTTGTATAGTAGAGTTTTTTTTTTTATGGCAGTGTTTGGCAGTATAACAACAAATATGAATTTTGCAGGCCTCATAGAAGGTTGGGTTTGGATGTTTTAAAATGAGACTCACTCTGCCTTCGACGTCCCGTTGGTTTTTCAGCTGGAGCTGCACCATGACAAGCTACGGGGTGTGATGGAGAAGCAGGTGGAGTACGAGGGTGCTCTGGAGCGCCACACTGAAGATCTCTGGAGGGATAAACCCTTCCCGGACCCGCTGGTCGACTGCAGGCCGCCTCCGTCCTCGCAGGAATTCCAGACGGCTCGTCTGTTCCTCTCTCACTTTGGCTTCCTGTCCCTGGAGGCTCTGAAGGTACGGTGAAGATGTGCGGCCAGTGATGTGCTGTATAGATGTCCTATTTCCTCTACATATAAAAACACAGGTTGTGTAGTGCGAGTTCAGTTTGGGTCTGACTAATCAATATTTGAACTCATTAATTGGAATAATGAAGTTGAACCAGTGTTGTTGTTTCGGCATTGCAGGAACCTGGAAACAGCCGGCTGCCCCCTCATCTCATTGCTCTAGAGTCTTCCCAGCCTGGCTTTTTCGAAGACCTCGGTTACCTGGACCTCCTTCCCTGCCGACCCTTTGACACAGCATTCATATTTTATATGAAGGCGAGTCAGAAGACCAGCCAGGAGGTGCGAGGCAGATGGAGTCCGCTCCCATTCCGTTGTGGCGTCCGTTCGCTGAAAAGCGTGATAGCGTGTGTTTCTGGATGCGCAGATCCTGAAGAACGTCGAGTCCTCTGCCAACGTCCAGCAGCACTTTGTGGAGTTCTTGTTGTCTCTGGGCTGGCCCGTGGAGGTAGGCAGGCACCCAGGATGGACGGGCAGCGTGTACACCAGTTGGTCTGTCAACGTCTGCAGCAGCGCGGAATCCCAGCAGCGTGGTGAGTTGGTGTGCGCCACCACTGCCGGAAGCCTGCTCTCACTCCGTCAGCTCGGTCGTCCGTCGCCTGGACTTTGAGGTCTACCCTGAGTCATGCTCTTCCAGCAGATGAAGTACTCGTGCTGAAGGACACTGGAGGAAGTGTCTTCAACGGCGAGAGGAGAGTACTGTACTACGCTGATGCCTTGACTGAAATCGCCTTTGTTGTTCCATCATTAACAGACTCTTCTAGTAAGTTGTTTTTCAGTTTTTTTTTTTTTTGTGTCGCTCCTTTAACAAGGAACATCGTCCCTTGGGAGGAACCAGATTCCAGGGGGAAGCCCATCCTTTTCTGCCTGGTGCTGGGCGGGACAGGTCCATTAATACAATATGGAGAACAACAGTAAGGTCGAACAGTCAGAGAGATAACAGCGTATTGGTGATCAGTCAGGTCGAATTGAACTCTTTTTGTGAGTCATTACTTGGTTTCAGGGATGCATTTTAGTTTTATTACTTTTGTTATGTACTGGTAGTGTATGTGTTTTCCTTAGTTATCCTGATTATCTTACCCTGTTTTCATTGTCCTGGTTTTAAATTTATTACGGCTTGACCTGCAGAAGATTAATAAGTTGCCATTAAGAGACGTGACTCTCCTGCCTGCAGCTGAGTCACCGGAGAACGGTTTGTCTACCAAAGAGATGGAGGCTCAGATGGACCTGCTGCCTAGCCTGCTGAAGCAGACCAACCTAAAGCTGGAGCTGTTCCCAGATCAGTCAGAGAATGCTGGTCCCACCCAAAGGGTCAGGCCTCACCAAAGCCTTAAAACACTGTGAAAATAGGCTGAAGTGCGCTGACAGAAACGGTCACCAGAATACTTTAGGCACAGAACTGTGGAAACTGAGGATTATCAAGTGTTTTGTTCACAGCAGTTTTTTTTTTTTTTTTGACAAGAGTCCGACTGTGAAGTCAAAGAAAATGACCCCAGGAAGGACTCTCCCTCCCCTGGGGCCAGAGACGAAAGTGCTGGTGGTCTGGGTGGAGCGTTATGACGACATCGGTAAAGTGCTCGTCACGTGACCAGTCTCAGAAATGAGGTCTAACGTTTCATAAAACCATGCATCTGTAGCTGATTATGTTGTGGAAGTGCTGATGCTGTGATGCTTGCATGTCTTCTGTGTGAAGGTCTCGCACTCTTCTCCTGCGGGATGAGGATTAATGTATACTCACCCCCCCCCCCTTCCTTAGAAAACTTCCCCCTTTCGGAGCTCTTGGTCGAGACCAGCACAGGGTTGGAAGCTCAAACATCAAACAGCACCACTTCCTGCAGGTATAGATGAGCTCGCCTCACATTTCATGTGGTGCATCACACAGCTGCAGGAGCGTCTGTATGGGAGATTTGTACCTGAAATTCACCTTCAGGCTGCTCACTATATGAATTTGTATTGCAGCATTAGAGTATTTATATTAATTTCATACTAACATAAGCTTGATGTAATTGGTACAGCAAAATAATTGTAACAGTCGGAGTATTTCTACCTATATACTGCATGTCTAATCACACCTGTAACAATTACACATCTGGTGACGTTGTCTACTGCCATAATGTAAAATCGGTTTATATTGCTGCGGTTTTCTGTACCCATGTACCGCTAATGCCAACCTCTGTCTGCATTGCTTAAATTTTTTTGCCATCACTTCCAAGTGATTTCTCCAATGTCAGTGCATGGCGGTAGTGTCACCTTTAAAACTGGTGATGGAAACATTTCTGTGTCAAGGTTGGCTGTCGAGTTTGTATTTCAGATGCACCAGTCTGTGCACGATGACTTTTACTGCTGGGATGGGGGGGTCTGAATCCTCCACCTCCCCCCCCCCCCCCCCCCCCCCCCCCCCCCCAAAAAAAAAGGTGGGTTGTTTTTTTCTCCCCCCCCAGCCCGGGCGTTGTCCCCTTTCTCTCCCCCGGCCGCGGGGGGGGTGGCAAAAG
>JAACJT020000105.1:224604-235086 GCA_009936485.2 Gymnarchus niloticus
CGGTGTTGTGGTGTAGGGGGAGCCGTCAGTGTGGGGGGCCGTTCTCCGCTGGGGTGGGGGGGTGGTGAGCCTCCGCCTCCCCCCCCCCCCCCAGGTCCATCACATCGGAAAAAGACGTGCTGGTTATTTTCATCCATCCTCTGAAGACGGGCTTGTTCCGCATCAAGCTGCACGGTGCCGTGGGGAAGTTCAACATGGTGATCCCGCTGGTGGATGGGATGGTGGTCAGCAGGAGGTCTTTAGGTCAGACATGTTCAGTCACAACTTGGTGTTAAATACAGGACGTCGTGAGCGTGGAGCGATGCTCCTGGTTCAGCGTCTCTTCATAGCGGTTTAAGAACAGACCTACCTCACGCTACAGGCAGGACGAACACTCAGACTTTGGGAGACGAGTGAACAACTGGAAGGAACAACACCTGAAGAGAGCTGCTTTGGCAGAAGCATGGGGCCAAGCTGATAGAAAGAAGATGGGAGTTGGGTCACTAAAAGGGCTTATTTACTAGGGTGGGGGCAAGGATCAGATTAATATGCTATACAGCGAAGCCAAAACATCTGGCTGTGGAGAACAGCTAATTGTTCTGCTAGGGGATGTTAGTAATGTTTTGGCTCATTGGTGTAAATATGACCCCTTAACTATGCAAAAAGGAGGATGTTTGAGGGTCGGCAAAAGTGGGGTTGTGGCTAAATTAAGTAGCAACTTATTGTGTCTTAATGTAGTTCCTATGCAATAATAAAGAAAAGGACTTATTCTTTGTTTTGGCCACCTCTGTGGCTCGTTTTAGGGTTCCTTGTGCGTCAGACAGCAATAAACGCTTGCAGACGAAAGAGGCTGGAGAGCGACTCCTACAGTCCGCCCCACGTGAGGAGAAAACAGAAGATCTCTGAGATGGCCAACCGGTATCGAAACAAGCAGCTGGAACCAGAGTTTTACACCTCGCTCTTCCACAAAGTGGGAGGCGGGAACGGGAATCCGTGACCTGTCCAAATACTGCATAAAGTACTTCCATTTATATGTCTGTTTTCATTCTTTATACCAGCGTTTTGGTAGCCATATGTTTGATGAGAAATCCTCCTGAAGGGCGTAGCTTTGGAAACATTCCTGCCGGGTCTCTTAGCTCCACCCTGCCTTGGTTACTACAGAGGACAGACGCAGCTGAGGACGGAGCCATATTTCCAAGCAGAAGGTCCTCCCTGACATGCTGAAAGAACTGCACCGGCCAAGACCGGCTGCTTTTGTTGCTAGGAACGCGAACCCCTGCCTCACTGGGTCAAGTGCCGAACTCCTTAGCTAAAGGCACAGCTTCAGCAGTGCTTGTTCCCACAAAGTAACATCATTTAGACAAAATAACCTTATTTACACACTTTGATTTTCTGTGCTGACACACGTTACACATGCTTATATTCTGTTGTATTAACAGCAGTTTCGCTTTTTAATAGTTTTTCATTTTCAGACATCTTTGAATGAAAATGTAGTTAATTCATATTTGTGCATTAAAGTCCATTAGAATTACTTATTAAAAATCTGGTAATAAAATACAATTTAGCACACTACTATACTAATAGGGAACTTAAATGCTGCACAACTCTAGGCATAAATAACACGGTTGTAATAGAGGATTTTTGCCCTCTCCTTTCATCAGGAAACAATAGAGGAATATTGTCCCTTTTTTCTTTACCAGTAGATGTTTTCTTATAATATTCATAGCCTAGTTTGTTTTTTCTGTCTTTTAAAATCTCAGGCTGTTTGTGTTTGTATTCATTATGCTCTTTCTGTCTGGAAATAAGTTTTGTGGATTTTAAACAGCTGACCTCTGAATTGGGCATTTGCGTATCGATATAATTTTTCTTGTTTTTGTTTTTCTTTACGTCTGTTTCTTAATGTCCTTTTTGAAATTTCCATAAACCACTCCTGTAACACTGCGTTACTGTCCTTGTGGAATGAAAAGCACCACTTATGTCAACGTTAAACCTTTGTTACTGCATATTACTCATCAGTTGAAAATCACAGCCACCTTTGTTTCCTTGGATTTCCCTTGCAGTTTTTTGTGTTTGTTGAAGTGGTTAAAAGCCATTCCCGGAGTGTTGAAAATGACTGCTCCTGCCAAATTCAGTGGTTCTGATGGAGCCCCCGTTCCCGGTTCTGTCTCTACTCTGCTCCTTAGGCAGGGTTTCCTGTGTTGCCTTGACAGAGGAATCTGGATACTGACGGAGTGCTCCTTGCTTTGTGTTTAGGCCTTTCTGGTCTGTATGCTTCTTAAAGTTCATTTAAGGGCTAGATTTTCATTTGGAAGGTCATTGCCCTATTGTTTAATTTTTACTTGAACCGGTTTGGTCACTGTATGTTAATAGTCTAAAATTTCTGGTCTTTTACTGTTCTTGAAGTTAAAATGAGTTCTGCCAAACAATGCTGGTGGGCATTTCCTGCTATTTTGACTAGCCTTTTTGGTTATGGATATGTAAATTTATCTTTTTACTACTATTTTTTTTATACGTGTCATGGTTTATCCATTCTTGTTTAGTTTGTTTCCATTGGTAACACAACGCTTCTAAAGATTAAAGGAAGGCTAAGACAGAAATATAATAGAAGATTCCAGCCTTTGTGGTTTTTCTTATATATAATTTGGTTGTGTTCCATGCTCCTAAGTCTACGTGAGGTAAAATCTAAGAAAAGCCATTGTATGCTATGAATCATGTGTTGTACAACCTTGGTTCAGCACCTTGCCTAAATTAATTTTCTTTTTTTAAATCGATTGCCAAGAGAGGAATTCATTGGTTGTATATATTTGCACTTTTTAACTTGAAATGTATAAAATTGGAAGACCGTGTACTATAAAAGTGTGAGGTATATTTCATTTGTCTTTATTCTTTAGGAAAACGCTTGTTTGTATTTATGTCAATTATATATTTATAAAATGTAGCATAGTGTATTACATTATTTTATAATGAAGTGTATATATAATCAAAACATATAGAGAAGTTATCTATATCCTAGTAACACATTGGATATTGACTGTAACACGTATTGCATAAAAATTTGAAATTTAAGACCTACGAGTTTGTCTTTGTTACTCTGCTGGGAGTGGTTCTGTGTAGCTTCATTCACCATATGGCTGTGAGGTGGGTTGTGCAGGTTCACTATTGTTCCTCCTTTTTTCCAAATATACATGTCTAAATGGCAAATTACAAAATATTGTAGTTTGGTCACTGCTGCTTTGTAACTTTGGGGGCTGAACGTATTTAATCACTGCGGTGAGTAGTCAAAACTTGTAATTCTATGCCTGCCCAGCAGATGGAGCCATTTTTGTTGCAATACCTGCATAAATCAGTTAAATCACTAAAGAACAGAAATGGGGTAGAAGAACCAGGCCTGAGCACCACTAAAAACCTTTTACATTGGGTGCCCTTATTAATGCGTCGCTTGGTTTTTCAGTGATTTTTTTTTTTTTTTTTTCTCTTTCTATATATGAGCTAGGTTTAAGAACACCTACTTCGATACATGACTGCTGCAGTCCATTATACGTCGGGTGGAATTGTCCTTATTTCAGATGGTATTTGTCACTGCGTCAATTTTCCAACACATGTAATAGAATTTCTAAGCCAAACGAGACCTTGACTGGCTATTCACTACCTCTTGCACTTTCTGTTTTCGGCCCTTCTATAGACTTTAATGGGGGATGGTGCAGTCTTGTCAATGCCAAACCTGTCCTGATCTGGCAGGGGCCCACAGACCTCTGCAACTGCATGGATGCCAGCCACGTTACCAAACGCACTGCGTCTCTGCAGAGGTGCTCCTGCTTCCTGCATAGTGGCCCTCTGCCAGCACGATTTGTTATCATCTAGCATAATATCTAATTTATGATATACAATTGCTGGGTTTCCTGGAACATTCAACTGATTGATATAATTATATATTCAGTTCTCATTTGTTCAGTTTATACTGTGTTCTTCTCAGCGTGATGCCCTAATCTTGCTCTTCCAGTGTTTAGTTGTGTAAATGAAGACTGGTCTACCACAATTTGGACAAATGCCTTATAAATGCATTCACCGTAGCGGCTGTAATTTCTTAGTGGCGACCATGCGATCCCTCCAGTTTCTTGTCAACAGGGGGTGTATTCTTTGTCAGACAGATATACCCCCGTGCAATGGCCCAGGAACAATCAACTTAGTGTGGGATGTTGGATCACTTCACAGAGAAGCTTCATTGCAGAATTTTCTTTCTGTTGTACTTCTGTGCTATACTTGTGTCAGAAAAAAGAAAGGGTGCTGTTCATGTCATATATCTCCTGTAAGTTTGCATATGCAATTTTACACATATACACGCACATGCAAATACATACATTTTTGATTCAGCAGTAAAGAACACAGTAAGAGATCTCAACCCCTCCATTAGCATCTTGAATGACTGCATGTCATTTACAGGATCACAAGGAAGCATGGCGTCCAAGCCAAGGTTGTTATTGTACGACACACAAACACAGGGAGAAAGTATTTAAGCCCCTCTCCAAAGTGAGCGTGAGATCTGAACCCCCAATCTAAGAATTATATGGCAACAGCGTTACACACTGAGCCTTGCTGACACTTGTTGATGAGCTTTAATGAAATAATTCAATGCTGCTTCATTAGTGGTTCATTTGGCTGTTACCTGATTTACATTTATCTCCTGATGCAGCTTTAAAGAACATTTCAATTTCTAATTATTATACATTTTGGTGGATTCAATCTTTATTTTTTATATAACAGAAGCAGTTCAAGAACACAAATCTGCGGAGAAAAATCAGTCTTTTAGCTGAAGATTATCGCAACTCAGATTTTAGCATTCCAGATTCAGTCAAAAAAAGTTGAACGTCCGTAACTGCTTAAAGTGCACTTGCCTTGATTACAAGTCGGTATTAATTATTATTACATGCCATCAAGTCAATGTTGGCTATTAGTGACCATAAAGACGGTACTCCACAGGAGGGACCGAATCTATTCCCTGTCCTGACTTGACTGCTCATGCTGGCCATCCTTTCTGGACCATACAGCTCTTAAAAGCTTGGTTAAGCAGGAAAAATGCCAGTGGACCCTACTCTGGAGTGTGAGAAGACCTTGGAGGGACACAGATGGAGTCATGTCTATTTGTATTTGCTGAGCCACTGCTGAATGCTGTATTACTCATTTGCTTCAGCCCCTGTATTGCCAAGTGGCGTCTGAATTATTCATTGCATAGTTTGCAATGTGGAAGGGTCAATGGACAACCTAAATCTCTCAAACTGCAATTTGACTCAGGGTACATCACATTTTCTGCACATTACAGTGGCAAAGATTTATGGTGTATAATCACTGTAATTGCTTGACTTTAAAGGTATGCATAAAAGAAGCAGTTACCCTGTTTTTTTCCCTTAAAATCAATTAATCGAAATAAATTAGCATAACTCCTATGACCCTGACCAGGATAAGCGGTTAGGTGGATGGATGAATGGATGAAAATAACATTTTGGTAACATTACTTGAATACTGTTTAAAATAGTATCAAGTATAAAATAGTATCAGGATTTTAAACATTTTTTTTTTTTTCTGGACCATCAGTAATGTAATTATGGTGTCTTGAAAAATGGCTACTTATTGTTATTGATTAGCATTTTTCCAAATCCATGTAAAATTAAATTTCCAATCTGACAAATGCAATAATTATTTGACCTTTTAGAAATTTAATCAGAACTTTGATCTCTTTTCGTATTTAATTTTAATCTGTACATTTTGATGAATTCATTTAAAATGTATTGTAATTATTATTTAAGGTTTACCTAAATTCCCATGTGTAGTATTGTGAAATAATGATAAATATAATGAAATTTTACCCAGTGATTCATTTCCAATGTCTTCTGAGAATTAACCCCTGCATTACCTGCACATTGTCACTGATGTTTTTAATTACCTATAAGGTAGTAGGATTCGTGATACTTAAATGTAGCTCAGTCGTGATGATGTAGTTATGAAATTAATTGTCTATAAATTTTACTTTAAAGTAAAACCAAGAACTCAATTAGAATGATTATAAACATGTCTGCCTGGGGCTTCATGGGCTGGCAATGGATTCCAAACCTTGGCAGGGCCTCAATTTGGTCATGGAAGCTGAGTATTGGAATACACACAGGTAATGAAGAGTTTGCCAGAGTCATTTCAGCAATAGTCACTATAATTGGTGGAATTTCCATCTAGACACCCCAATAAAACTAAAAAAATCAAGCATTAACAAATGCGTACTTTGTATGCAAAATGATTATTTTAAGAAGCATCACTGAGGTATTTTTTGTCCTTCACTGTTCATTTCATAATTTTTTCACTAGGTAGTTGGTCATTAATTGGTTAGTCAGTATCAGACATGCCCACCCAGACATCATGTCCCCTGGACAACGAATCTCAGCTGGACTGTGCAGTTCTACTGAGGAAACAGCAAGCATTAAATGATTAGATATATTTAGCAATAAATATATCTGGTAGGTAACCTCAGTGGGCAGCAGTGTTGCCACACATCCCAGGTTGTGTCTTCGATTTCTTGCCTTTGCTTTGAGGGTATGGAGTTTAGATTAAATGAATGACTGAAAAGAAATGATTTATTGTGAAATGACTTTGATCATTGTGATAATAATCGGTCCAATATTGCTTAAAAAATCAAGTTTCAGAATGTAATTTTTATCGTTTTTGAGCAAAAAAAAACTCCTCTCCCTTCAGAAATTGTGATAGGGATGTGTGTCTAAATTGTAGAAATTCTAGGTGATAGGTGTGGGTCTATTTAATGGAAATTCCCTTTTCTGTTTGAATTTAAACAAACAGCATTACAAGTATCTCATGCATATGCATATTACTGAGATAAATGTTGCATAGCCTGCAGAGAAAAAAAAAAAAAAACACATAAAGGAAAATTCCCCCCATTTGGTAAAATTATAACGAACACTACGCCTGTTGTCTGAATTAGTTTTCCTTTACAATACATTCATTTCTGATCTGGCTGATCCAGGTGTTTCTGATGAGCTGAAGTTGTATGTCTCCCCATGTATTCGTGTTTTCTTTTTTTTTTTTTCTGAGCCGTCAGGTGGCCGGAAGATGCTGAGGTTGAAGAGAAGATAGACAGTGCAGATCTGCTGTGTTTCCACCGCATCCTGGCTTCACAGAGGCAGCGCCGCCGCACACGCCTTGTCTTGGGGTTCAGTGAGGCGCTCCCCGCCCCGCTATGGGATGCTGCTACCTGCTGATGGATCGCGATCGTTTCTGACCAGCCACCCATGACCGTACGTTTTAAGGATGGTGCAGAAATCCCGCAACGGCGGTGTATACCCTGGTCCGGCGGCGGAGAAAAAGCTCAAGGTGGGCTTTGTTGGACTGGAAGCTGGGGCTCCCGACACGAACAGGGATGGGGCGCTTCTCATAGCGGCCACCGACGCCACAAAGCGTGGCAGCATCTTAAGCAAGCAGAGATCCAGCATCTCGGGCAAAGGCAAGCCCCCGAAGAGAAATGCCTTCTATCGAAGACTGCAGAATTTCCTCTACAACGTGCTGGAAAGACCGAGGGGATGGGCGTTCATATACCACGCTTACGTGTGAGTACCTATAGGCTGTGAAAATGTGAAAAAGGCACGTTGTCTGGAGCGATTGTTTGCGATGTGGTCCTGAAGGGGCTTTCAGCTGAATGCCCGTGTACCTAAAGCATCGTCCCTTCTTGTTCATTTTGCATCCAGCTACATATGTTAATTGACTTCAATGCGGACTGAAAATACCCCCCCCCCCCGCCCCCCATCCCAATTTATCTCTTCATGTATTTTTTTATTTAATTATCATTTTTAAAGATGCGATGCTATTCCACGATAACCGTTGTGGCTTCTTTTTGTTAGTTGATCAAACCTGTTCTTTAATATATATTTCAGAAATCAGCCGCTGCGACACGAGTGTCATTTTTTTTTCCCTGACATCAATTTTTAAATAAGGAGTAGATGGTTGTTTTGAGGCCACCACATTAGTTGCATATCGTCCGTTTTCTTCTGTTCATTGAGTGTCCCCATGCTTTACCACTGAGGGGTCTGAATATACCGTTTTCAGATTTGTAAATTATGCTTAGTAGCTGATTGTCTATACATTTTCTATAAATATTCACAGGTATGTTTTAAATTGACGTAACAGTTGTCTTGGCGTATTCGTTACCCTGTAATATCGCCTTTAAGCTGGGGAAGAGGAAAAAAAACCAACACACAAACACGACAGGATAAACGATGTGTCGTGAGTAACAAATTTTATTCCATTTCAAGTGATGCTGATCCCCTGGTACGTGGCAGGCTGCCTATTTACCTGAGAAAGTGCTGGCTTCGACTGCCTCCTTGGGGGCGGAGGAGGCTGTGGGGGGTTACCCGGGCAGCCGTGGTGTGGCAGCGCTCTCGGTTCTCCTGGATTTCAGCACGTAGAGAAGCTGGACAGCTCCGCTGAGATGTTTGTGGACTCCAGAAACACCGTGTGAACTGTACGAAGTGACGTATGAACGATAGATAGATAGATAGATAGATAGATAGATAGATAGATAGATAGATAGATGTGTTTCTATTATGATATATTGTCATTACTTTAGGACATTTCCTCTCCATATATAATATTCGTGTATTTATGCCTATAAATGGATTATGATTCTCTTTATTTGGGTATTGTTTTTTTATCCAATTGAATATAGGCATCAAGATGACCTTTGCTGGAGTGTTTGCTGACATACACTGCTCATATCATCACAGCTTATTGGATTGGTTTAAGGCTCAGGCATCCCCCCCCCCCCCCCACACGCACACACACACTCAAACCAAGGTGACATTACTTACCACCTTGAGGAAGCCTACATGATAATGATAAGGTGACATACAGACTGCCACACACAGACCTGTAGTCAGAGTACTGAGTGTTGAATTGTCCTTCCTCCAAAACATGGCGTTTAAGTTTGTCTTGAGTACCTTTGTGTGTGCTGCTGGAAACGTAATGACAGTTATGTCGAAATCACACAACAGAAAATGGAGCGTTCTGAGAAACGCGTCTCTAATTTCACTTTGTAACAAACAATAACACATTTACCTCTTTCAGAAAATACAGGCCTTTCGGCTTTTAACTGGCCAGTGATTTATAACATGAATACAGTGGCGAAAACACAGTGATCATCAGGACACGTGAGGTGATGGCAGATGGACTGTTAAGCTTGCCAATCCTTTGTCTGGCATACTTCGCTATGGACGGCTATGGCATTTTGACCAGGAATTGTTTTTGTTGTTTTATTCCTCGATTGATTCTTTCAGTCAAGTAACAGTTTTGCTAGTTTAAATGCCAGCATGATTTGGGTGGACAGATTTAATCACCTCAGACAGCTTGCCGCCCAGAAATTGTTGATATTATTATTGTTTCGATCGTCGTTCCTCGAAAACTGTTGTGGTGACAGTTTTGGCAGCTTACACACCTGGACGTTTAGGTGGGGGCATTTATACAAGTAGGAGTGCTTGCTGAAGGCTGCAACATTGGGGCTGTGCCCAGCGACCGTCAGGATGCAAGCAATTGTTGACTAACGATTATTATAGCAATGGGGTGGGGGCACTCATAGTTGATTGAAAAAACTCACCCACATTTTATTCATGATCCATATATTAGGCGATTTTTGATATCAGTTGAAGTGAAACAGGAAAGTCTGATGCTATCTTTATTATATGCCTATAACTCACTTGGCCAACATTCCCCAGCAGATCCCAGGCAGCACAGTACACACTGAATGTGATACTTGTCTGCAGCGGGGCAATATAGTTTTTCCAGTATGTAAAATTACAGACTATATGATTATAAAATGCTTGCTTGAACATGTATGATTCTTTCTTCCTGCTTACATGAAATTATGATTACTTACCTTGTGCAGTAGTACAACATCATTGTCTTTGCTCATCAGCAAGGGTTCTGTTGTTGTACCCTTTAGCCAAGGTACTTACTGAATTCATCCGTTGAAAATTTCCAGCAGTATGAGATAAAATAACAAAGAGGAAGTAAAGATGTAAGTTATTTGAATAAAAGCCCAAGGTACACTACTTCATATGTGAGCCAAATGTTTTTGTCCTTGTGTACCCTTAGCCACTCTGCTACCTGTCGCAGCAGGAAAAAAATTAAGCTTCAATTTTCAGGAAGATTGTTCGTTTTTATTAAGCTACGCAATTCCGAGTATGATGTTTTAAACCCATCAGCTGCATAAAGAAATGAAATAGCCATTTTTTGTATTTTTGTGAATAATTAAATCGCCTCTCAGAAAACTGCTGATGTCCCTGAATCATTTGAGAAAGAATAAAGAAGAAGACGAAGAAGAATTGGACAAGCGAAAATCAGTGATCATCGTATAGTCTCTGAAAATATAATATGCTAATTGAAATCAGTGATCATCGTATAGTCTCTGAAAATATAATATGCTAATTGAAATCAGTGATCATCGTATAGTCTCTGAAA
>JAACJT020000105.1:235186-247766 GCA_009936485.2 Gymnarchus niloticus
ATATAATATGCTAATTGAAATCAGTGCCCAAAGGGATAGTTCCTCCGTGTGATTTCACACACAGACTACAGGCAAGAAACAATATTCTGAATTCTGTTGCAGGCGTCAAATATTCAATATACTACTTGTACGTCGATCCATCCATCCATCTTTAAGCTCTTATCGTTATGCTGGGTCACAATGAGGCCTGGTGCCTGTCTTCATGACACCATAAACAAGGCTCGGGTACACTACGTGTACCATCGAAAGAATACCAGGTGTACTGCTTCTGTTCAATCAGATATCATTACAACTGCTGGCTGTGCGTGGTTTATGGTTTACCATCCTGATCTTCATGGATTGTATTTTTGTAGATTGTACCAACAATACATTTATCTTCATCTTCTTTCATTATATAAAAACCTTGGTTGAGCTCCTTGTGAACCAATTAAATGCTTTCATATTCAGCGACTGCATTTGCATGCGACATGAAATTTCTGTTGAGATGGATGTGAAGCAGGCATAGTGAGCAGGAGTACACCCTAGAGGACTTTAGGTGCAGGAGGTAGGTCTACATCCGGTGCCATTTTGGAAAATGAATGTAAAATTTTTGTTTTTGTGGGAGATGCCCAGCTTCAGCTGACAGAAAAATAGAAAACCATGGCAGATGGTGGTGTGAAAATGCCACTCAGTGGGCTGTGGGGCTACAGTGCCCTGCTAAGATGGCATGGACATTGCTTGGCATGTACTATGAAGGAGATTTAGGAGGGTTTTGAAGAAATCTTCAACAAGCAATTCATCTAAATCAGTAAAAATTGCTGTATCTGGCAGTTCTGTAGACAGTCGCACAAATGCTGTGTGAAAGTAATGCATGATGACACCAAAGATGAAGGACATTCTTGTTTGGTGCACTGCCAGTAAAACTGTAAAAATAAATACATTTTCCCGAGATTTGTTCAGAATTTACCTGAATAACTCTGTTAACTTTAAGCCAAGTGAAGTAAAACAGTGTGAAATGATATTTATGTCCTGTATGATGAACTGCATATAGGCTGTACGCAGACAGCTAGCAGAGTGGTTGCTTGCAAAGACATCTCAAAATGGACCCAGGATGAATCTTCGAGTCTTGGGTAGTTGGGTATTTCTCTGTTGCTTTGGTCTGGCAGTTAAATTAGAAATTAAATTAGAGATCACTCTAGATTTATATCAACATAAAGGGTTGTGTGGCAAAATGTATTCAATGTTCTGATTAACACATTATTTAACCATATGTCTTCTATCTAAATCATTTAAAAATATTTATTTAAAATGAACAAAAATTCAGTCGTCAAAGCTGTGTTGAAGTTTCAAAGCCGGTATAGTTTCTGACATCTTAATCTGCAGATTTATAGATTTTGCATATTGCATATTGCTTCCAGGTTTTAGCTTTCAGCTGGAGAAATGTACTTGAAAACATTACAATTACCCATGGGATATCATGCACCCCTTGTGTGTGAGATGCTGTAGGTCTGAAAGACCTACTTCAGCAATAAAGAAATGCTGCATCACTGGATGCAGATATTTACTGTATCCTAGGCTGCGGTATGCAGAGGTGCATTCATTCTGCCATCGAGCAGCAAGGGCCATGCCGAGGAATGGAAACTGCATACAGTTATTTATGCAAAACAGTCTTATTTTCCCAACACAGAAAATTGTAAACTGACCACTGTACAACGTCACGTAAAGTACTGGGAGGATTACAAAAACGTGTGAAAGTTTAGGGATTCGGTTATGCATGGATCTAACTGTAGTTTTGCCCATCATTCTGAGTTTTTCAGTTTTTGCTGCCCTGCAAGTTTTCCATAATTGTTTGCAGCTAGTTATGGCTGACTCATGGTTTGTTTATACAAAAAGCCAGTGAACATTGTCTCCAGGAACATTTAGCATGTAAACTTTGTGGAGAGAAGTTCTCGTCTCAGCCAGGCGGGAGTTCGGTAACAAGATTACAGCCTTGTCTCCACTGAGGTCTCTAGTTTCTAGTTATTATGTGCTTGTCAATTATCATAATAATCTTTTATTTCCTGTCTTATAGCCACATCTTAGATAATGTGCTAGATAAGTGCCCACTCTTTTATTAGACTGATTTTTATCTGGGATAAGCCACTTATGATTACTCTCCGGGTCTGCTTCGCTGGGTGCAACTAGTACTAACCAGTCTGAGGGTACACAAGGTCTGTGTTCGGAGAGTTAATTTTGGACACCCCTGTTAGGCTTAGTAGTTACTTTTGCACTTGTAGACTTGCTGTTAGCTTTAACAAGTCTGGCCATTCTCCCTTGAGCTCTTTCATTAACAAGGAGTTTTTGTTTTTTTGTTTACTACAACCGTATTTGTAAACTCTAGACACTGCAGTGCATAAAAATCTCAGGAGGATGGCAGTTTCAGAGATACTGGCACCTCCATCACCACGTCTGGACCAACAATTGCACCATAATAAAAATTGCTTAACTCAAGTGTCTTTGCCATTCCAAGGCTTCGCCAAACAGTAACTGAATCCCCTGAGCCTGTCTGGGTGCTGTATGTATTCGGTTGCAGTCACACAGTTCACTTTTTGGAGGAATCGGTTGTTTGCGTTAACAAGTAGTTAAAGGAATTCCTAATTCTTACTTGGGATTACTGGGACAAATGCATCTTTCATTACCATCTAAAAATCAAAACCTTCTTTCAAAAAACTCTTCTCCTCACATACTGACCTGGTGTGTACACATTTTCATCTTTGCTGACAAAATTTGACGCACCAATTAAAGGCAAAATAAGCAAACTTATAAAACATTATCGATTAAGACTGGGAATTCTTTGTAGATTGGGAAGGTTGGATACATGCAGCAGTTAAAAATGGTGTTACTGAGTGGTTGTTCTGCTTTTTTATGAACTTGGATTTGCTTCTGTAGATTTCTTGTATCTTGTTTCCATGGACTTTCTGGTCAGGTGTTGTTTTCACTATTACAGTTTATGCAGCTTTAAAAAACAAAATAAAGCAAAAAAAAAAAAAGTAGTGGTAACCAGGACAGTGGCCTTAGCACAATCATTTTTTAACAATCTAAGATTGATTATGAATATGGAGCTATTTCTCCATGAACTCGCCTTCAGAAATATTTCGTGAAATTCTGCACTGTACAGACACTGGCTTAAATTTTGTTTTTACTGCAATTTTTTATATACAAAAAAGCAGAACGTTCTAAAGCAGGATGTGTAATAAATTAAGCAGTTGGTGTCGTCTTTCAGGGGTTAAAATAAATCAGAAAGCGTGGTAGAAATAGAGGACACAACATATTTTAAGATTCTGGGGCAGAAACTTGGCTTTTGTTCTATTGAGAATGCACATTTGAAGCTCTCTCTTGTACCTTTAAAATACTTGAATCCATTGTGTCCAAACACTGAATGCTGTGTCCTTACCTCGATATTAACTATTAGTGGGCTGTGCATGCAAAAAAAAAAACAACAACAATAATAATAATAATTTATGCGATGGGTGAAAGGGGGGTTTGCAATAGAATATATACAGTATATATTTCAAGTGAAAGTTCCCATTATGTACAATTAATTTCTTTACATATTGTCTGATGTTTTAGGTTGTCTGCACACTGATTTGCAGCTTCACCAACCTCAGTAACATGTAGTTGCAAAATCTGGCATTTAAAGCTGTATGCTTAAAAGAGTTTTGGATTTTGAAAAGTACGAGTCTATGGTATTAGACCGGGAGGAGAACATCTTCAGAAAGCCTGATGGTCTCAGAGAAACATTTTGTTTTCTTTCCTGTATGTTTAATGAACCCAAATAGGCAACGTAGAGGAGGAAACACATAGTGAATAGTGTGGAGATTGCATCTGACACTGGCTTCACTGCAGAACCAACAAGCCAAGAGGATCAATTATGCAGCTCTGTCTCACTGCTTGCTGGTGCATCGTGGGGCTTGCGGTTTTTACTGTAAGGGGGTGAGTGGGGGGATACACTGTGCGGGGGGCTTCTGCTGTGACCTCCTGCCTAAGTGTTTTGTAAGCTGGCTGAGTGGGGCACTGAGGTTGTCTGAGAGCTCCTGCCTCAGTCTGGATTTGTGCAGTACGATGAATGATAGGAAATGGACCCCAGACGGTTCACCACACAGTATTTTGCTAAACACAGGCTTGCCTCATGCGATGGGAGAAACTATTACAACCGCATACATTTCTCCTTGCAATGATGAGTCATCTATATAATTTATGCTAAAATACTATTAACATTAATTAAATGATGAATATTAAATATTTTTTCCAATTAAATTCACATAAATTTAGACTTTACCCAAATCCGTGAAAGTTTCCACACCTGAAGCTTGGAGTCACCTAGAGGAAACATTACTTGGCAATAAACAGTGTCCTCAGTCTGACATATTGAACCACGTCTCCTGTTTCAAATCGATGAGCTATAGTTAGGTGCCATGGTTTTAACTAATAACCATTCCAACCTTTTAACATTGAATAATATTGGCACACAAAGTGTTTTACATTGCAAAACGCATGAGGGGACCTTGTCAATGTGGTTTTCAACCTTCAACCTTGATGAATATAAATATTTATCTATGAAATGCCAATACTGAACAGTAATATCATTTGTGTCACACCATGCAGTTTTTAAAATGGAAAATATACAGTTTTTTATGCTTTTCTGAGTGGTTATTCTCTCAGAGTACACAAATAAAAGTCCTAGGGAAAACAGGACTTTCTGTTTGGCAGTTGTTTTGAATGAAGTGTTTGGAAATATCGTAATTTTGCATAATTAAACCTGATATTGTTCACAAAGCAAAATACTCCTTTGAAAGGTATCATTCAATGGCAAGGAAAATTTGTGGTGCTTGATTCACACAATGGTCATGTGACGTTGTCTTGGTATTGTGTGACAGAAACCAACACCTTGAACCTCATCGTCCGTCATAACGTCGTCCAGTAGGATAGTAGCTGATCAATTTGTACTGTTACTTCATGCCCTCGGAGTTGTGGGTTTGATTCCTGCCCTTACATGTCTGTATTTAGGAGCTCTGTGTTTTTCCTATGAACGAATGTGTTTTCATAGCTTGTTGTTGTGTCTTTGAATGCATACCCTGTGATGAACTGGCATCCCATTTAGTAATGGAATGGTAGAACTTTTACTTGGTTACGTAATTAGACATGACTGTAAGAGGGGCTTAACACATGAAAAAAGCACGTACATATAACATGAAGCCAGAATATGTGAAAGCAATTTTTTCCCAGATAAAATCATGAAAATTATTCTAGGTTGTATTTTTGTTTCAGTGAGTGGCCGTTTCTAACTTTTCTTTTCTTCATCCAGATTTTTGCTGGTCTTCTCCTGCCTTGTCCTCTCTGTGTTTTCAACAATCAAAGAGTATGAGAAAAGTTCTGAAGATGCGCTGTACATCCTGGTAGGTATTCTCCGGTGCGACGTGCATGTCAAAGGTGACCCCTATTAAATATCGCTGCTATCATTCCTATGATCATTCAATCCATTGCAAACGAAAGCCAGCCTGACCATAAGACAAAGTTTAATGTATTCTGCAGGGCATCTGTAGTGCTTTTTTACATCAGCTAGGGTACCTCTCTCTCTATTCTGAATTTTAAATATCAACTCTGCCCTCAGGTGGACATAATGCTTGGGTACAATGTGTTTATGTTTTAGTAGAAACACCTCTAGACTCATCTCTTCCAGGAGGACCTCTAACTCATCCAACGACTGGCCTTTCCTTTCACTCACTTCCCCTTGCTCAAGTTCTAAACTGAAAAGTTTGTTGCGCCAATGAACTAGGACTTTAGTTATGTTCTTGACTATAAATCACTGATGCTGGGGAAGGAGTTATATAACTCTGGCTCCAATGCTAGCCTGCACTTTGTTGCTGGTCCCTCATTGGATGCTTGGCGTAGCCACACTCATATCTTAAGCATAGCTCCATAACTACTGTATGCTGTGTTGTATATGTCTCACTGTACATCATTCTGGACAGAAGTGTTTGCTAAAAAATGTATTTACAGTAAAATATTACCATAATAGCAGCATGGTGGATCAGTGGGTAGCACTGTTTGGGAGTCCTCATTTTTCCTCTGCCCTGTATGTGGAATTTGCATGTTCTTCCTGTGTGTCACATGGGTTCCCTTCAGGTGGTCTACACTCCAAGCTCACGCAGGTAAACTTGTTTCAGTCTCAGTATTACCCATTTATATGTATTACTGACCAGGATAAGTAGTTGGGTGATGGCTAGATATAACTATAGTATACAGCAGCTGTATTATGCATACAGCATATGGCCAAAAGAATGTAGAGTTCTGCCTGTGGGACATCCCATTCCAAATCTAAGGTAATACATTGGAAGCTGGCTCCCCCTTTGCTGTGATGATAGCCTCGTTCGATTTTCCGCCATTACAGCCCAGGTGGGTGAGGTTGGGTATTGATGATGGCTTACTGTTTGCGCAGCCTACCGCTTAACAGCTGTGCACATTTGTTCCTTCGAGATGTTTCCACTTCCATAATCACTACACCTGCAGTTGTGTGATTTGCTGTAAATGTAGAACCCTGTAAGGTCACCATGTTGTACGTCACTAACCTCAGTATGATCCCCTGCTGTCAATGTATAGGCCTGAATCTGCTGAGAACGTGTATGACTTAATTAGCCTAATTCCGCGAATTAATGGGGTGTCCATGGAATTTTTGCCGTAAGGCGTCGTTATTATATAGCGACGCAGGGCTCTTCTTTGACTTTATGCTGAGCTGAAGTACCCTTTATACCCACACTCAGGAAATCGTGACCATCGTGGTGTTCGGTGTGGAGTACATTGTGAGGATCTGGGCAGCAGGGTGCTGCTGTCGCTACAGAGGATGGAGGGGGCGGCTCAAGTTCGCCCGCAAGCCCTTCTGTGTCATCGGTAAGTAAAAGCTGTCCATGGCGCAATCCTGCTCGAGTGTGGCGGCGGCGGCTACGGCGTTCTGTACTTCGATTTGCCTACAGCACCTCTCGTTGTGCCAGCAGAGTGCAGATGTGTCAGATTTGAAATGGGATTTTTCTCCTTCACTGCTGAGAGGCGGCTTTGCGATGCGCCTTCTCTTCTTTCTTAATCAGCTTTACGAGTCGATCTGTCGGCACTTGTTTTCTTATTGCCAGCATTGCCGTTTTTGTGGTTAACGTAGACAGAAACAGAACAATGCAACAAAATCACACAGGAAACTCGATTTATTTAGTTGATGGTTTTAAAGCAATGAACAGTCTTAACTAATTTTGTTCGACCGTTTACTTCTTCAACCGGTGTAATTCTGGTCACTATCGCTTGTGGCAATACGTCTTCATTCAGCTCCCTAAACGTAGTTTCCAGAACACTCCCGTTCTGGGAAGTGTCACCTCAGCATCCATAATCTGAATTACATATCTTTCCCGTTTAGACATCATGGTGTTGATTGCCTCCATCTCGGTGCTGGCGGCTGGTACTCAGGGGAACGTGTTTGCAACCTCGGCCATTCGGAGCTTGAGGTTCCTTCAGATCCTGCGGATGATCCGGATGGACCGCAGAGGCGGCACCTGGAAGCTCTTGGGTTCGGTTGTTTATGCCCACAGTAAGGTACGTGAGGACAGAGTGGACCACCTGTTTGGTGGGTAAGCAGCAGAGTTTCGTTTCATCTGGTGAAATACAAATGAGGCTTCAAAACCTGTGATGGTGGGGAGTGTCTCAAACTATTGCCAGCATTGATTGGTAGTTCTGGACACTCCCACCTACCATGGGTTTTGAAGACGTATTTAGTGCCAGCACTGATTGGTTAGTTCAGGATAGTCCCACCTACCACAGGTTTTAAAGCCTCATTTGACCCAGCACTGGTGTCATCTTCTGTTGGGGCTTCAGAACGTGTCTCACAATATTTCTGCAGCATCCAAAAAACCAGCAAAATTATGTGTCTGGCTGTGGCGTTTCCATTTGCTGCTTTGTTTTGTCATGCTTTTTGTAACGTGCCTCTCAAGAATATGACCAAGCTAATATTGCTGTCGTTTCTTAGGATGACACAGTTGCTTTCAGAGAAGGGCTTTCACTTTAAATATGCAAAGAAGTAGGCGGTTATGTTGGCAAAATCAGATGGGAAAAAAAATGTATTAATGAAAAATATACCCTTTCATGAAAAATCAGTAGTGGTATTCCCTGAACTTCTCATATAATACAATTCATTAATATTTACATTTAAAAAAATTTGCACTATTTTGTCTGTCTTTGGCAAAATTAATATTGAACATGAATTACTATTTATTAGTAGTAGTTTTCTTAAATTCTTTGATATAATGATAACTGTTTAAAGAAGTTATTATAAAGGAACACTAAATGTCAACGAGATCTAGATTCCTGTAGATTATTGATTCAGTGATGTTGTGTTCTTTCTAACGAAGTACACAGCTGCAGGGTTAATAATAGGATGCCTCTGTTACTTCTCTCAATAAAGTCAAACCAGGTATCAACTTTGCCTGACAGACTGTGGTACTGTGTGAATCACACACAATGTTAGATTTTGAAAAATCTCATCCTAAAGTTCATGGAATGAGAAATGCAGATGAATAGAGTTTCTCATCCTTGCATTCTATCATTTGAGAGCATGCATGTAGGAGTGGATATGCCCTCCAGCTAAATGTCATCATACTGCTTCCCACTCAGCTAGACACACCAAACGTGGCTTTGTCTCCATTGGTTTGTGCAATACCTTTAACATGCGCACCGAAAGAGTGTTGAGCTGCATTGTGCACACTCTGAAGTGTCTGGTGGACTGGACTGTGGAAGATGTGGGCTTCGAAGGAATTTATATGAATCTATTTACACTGAATGCGCAGCAGGTGGCATAGTGATTAAAGAGCTAGACAGAAAGTGGTTATAAATCTCAGGAGGGGAACTGCTTATAATACCATTAATGAGATTGCTTCTGGAAACATTTGACCAAATTTTTTAAGTAAATCATTATGATAATGCAATGATAGCAGATGTATTGCAGTATGACAGTGCATCCTTTTAATTGTTTACAGGAGCTGATCACTGCTTGGTACATTGGGTTTCTCTGTCTCATCCTGGCTTCTTTCCTGGTTTACTTGGCTGAGAAAGAGGACAACAAGGAGTTTGAAACCTACGCAGATGCACTGTGGTGGGGGCTTGTAAGTGTTTTCCATGGACACAGGGAGTCGAGTGTAGCGGGGTGGATAGCAGGGAGGGGCCACGGTGGGCTTAAGCCGAGCAGCACTAGTTGCCCATTATTGGTGGGACATATTGCCTTAGGATATTGTACTGACTTCTGCAATACTTACAACAAAGCAGCTGAGCAATAACAGTCACGATGTGCTCCCGTACAATGATAAATAAATGGCGTAACCCCGAAATGGATTGTGTGATGTGGACAGTGTCTTCTCCATCGAACAAATGCTTTCATTCTTATATTTTGGTAACATGATAAAATGAAATGTTCCTGTCTTTCTCTCTCTCTCTGTGGTTTCAGATCACTCTGACTACAATAGGCTATGGTGATAAGTATCCCATAACCTGGAATGGGCGGCTTCTCGCAGCCACGTTTACCCTTATTGGAGTTTCATTCTTTGCACTTCCAGCGGTAGGTGTGCACTTGTGGCCTTGAGGGGTAGTCATATATTGATGTATTATTGTATATTCCATCCATCCATCCATCCATCCATCCATCCATCCATCCATCCATCTTCCAACCGCTTATCCTAGTCAGGGTCCTGAGACATCATATGTAAAGCCTCTGTGAATAACTTTATCTGTCTAAATCGGTGGAATGAACAAAAATGAGAAACATGACAATATTTTAAAAAAGGATTTGTAGATTTCATGAAACCATGAGTACCTCGTCCTGGGTGTGTCATCCGCCTTGTCCCCTTAGCTAATTGGGATAGGTTCGCGACCCTGCGTAGATAAAGCAGTTTGGAAAATGGATGGCTGGATTAAGCTATGGGTATTTTGGAAGTATATTAAAAGAGTATTTCTACATTTTTATGTAATGAGCAGGCTCTGCTCAATGCAAAAAGTCGGTCCGAGGACAGTCAGAGGCACATTTGGGGATTAATAGTGCATATGTTTTTTTAGGATCAGCGGATAGTCACTTGATCTCTGCTGGAAATTAATGAAACACAAATGACCACATGATCTCCACAAAACACTAACGAAGCGAGAATGGCTGCCAGATCCCTGCTGGATGCTTATAAGATTCTTACACAGGCGGAAAATTTTGCTCCCAGTTATAACTCATGTTTAATGCAGCAACTGCAAAGCCAATCGTCATGCTTCACAGATGAAATACTTGAAGATGACTAAAAATTTGTAATGTGTTATATGTTTGTTTTTTCATAAAATCACCAATCTGTCCTCATTTCTCACACCCTCTAACAAGAATATCTTCTAATTCAGAGGAATCTCTCACAGACCAGCTTACCAGTTTTGATATTATCTATACCAAAGCGCATCATCTGTAAAACAATGTTAATGCTCTTCCACTGCAAGCCCTCCTCTGACAGCCTGCTGCTTTTCCCTCCCAAAGGGTATTCTGGGTTCCGGGTTTGCCCTGAAGGTCCAGGAGCAGCACAGGCAAAAGCATTTTGAAAAGCGGAGGAATCCTGCAGCAGGTCTCATTCAGGTGAATAACGCAGCCTTGGGCTGTGGAGCCGCAAAGCAGATTGATTTGTAAGACTTAGCTTGTGTCACCAGGAAGAACCTGGCCATTTTATTAACAGTGGGATAGGAGCAGAGCTAAAGCCGTATTGAAAGGATGACCTATTTCGAGTTTAATTAGGTTTCTAGTTCCTTGGCAATCGACAATGTATCAGGGCCTCATCAGAAAAATGAAGCGTTTCTTTCCTCTGGCATGTGTTTACGTGCCTGTGTGGTACTACAAAGAAATCACGAAACCTCTGTCAGTTGGACGATAAGATTTCATGCAGCCGTCGCAAACACAAAAGAGCCAGACATTTTAACAAAGCGAAACTGGCATCCAACACAAAAGCTGAGAGCACTACATAAAAGGTGGATGGAGTGAACAATGAGTAAGATGTGCTTCACACTCATATTTTTAGTGTCCGCGTGTTTCGAGAGGAGAACGAGCCACAGCTGGAGGGGTACTGAGGCTGCTGGGCTGCCTGCTCCATGCAGTATCTGCATGCACTGTTTAAGTTACTAGGCGATGCATGCTGCATTTCGATTGGCTTGCAGGGTTAAAGGTAGCTTGTGTATGTTTTTGTTTTTCTGCATCAGGCTGCGTGGAGGTTCTATGCCACCAATCTGACACGGACGGACCTGCAGTCGACCTGGGATTACTACGAGAGAGCCGTATCCGTCCCGATGTACAGGTGATTTGGGGGCCTGACCTCTCTTCCACGGTGTCGTCAGATTAACTGCATTTATCTGTAAGCTATTCTTTCGGGAAAGACGTTTGTTCGTAATCACCTGAGCCGGCCATCTGTGAGATTGGCAGAGAGTTTAGTATTCTTGTGCATTTGTATAAGAGACACTGTTTTCGCAGTACAGCGTTCTCCTAGTAGCAAAATATTGAACTTTGGCTATTACTTTGGTAACATGAAGGTGGCCACAGTGTTAGGACTCAATCACGTTACCTTATCGATGTATTTTTCAAAAAGTACAGATAGTCAAAGAATATTGTCAAGCAACTGTGGAATTTATTTTATTACATGGAGCTGAGTGCCTCAGACAAATACATCAGTAATCGCGTTCTCAAATTTCTGTGTTCCTGTCTTATTTCCCTTACTTCTGACTTTCAGTTGACCAGGTTGTGGAGTAAGATCAGTGAGATGCTTCTTTTTCAGTTCTCCTTACTGATCTATCCATCCATTACCTTTCCATCTCATTTATTCAGTTGTATGTCCATAAAGGTAAATGCATTGTATGTTTTTAAATAACTTGCAATTTCCCAATGCATGAGTTTAACTGAGTTGTCTAATGCTGATTTCAGTGGGAGGTTACTGGTTTCCTTTTCTTGGGGTTTGGTAATTTTGTGAAAAATGATTCCCATGTATTTGTCGACAATAACAATAACCCCCTCACACTGTAGGTTGATTCCTCCTTTGAATCAACTAGACCTTCTTCGAAATCTGAAAAGCAAGTCAGGACTGTCATTCAGGTCAGTGGCACTGAGCAGCCTAGGCCAGCGTCTGATTTTTTTTTTTTTTTTTTCCTTACATGGTGATCACCACAGTCAGCAATTTACTCGTCAATCTGTGACTATAGTCTGACGTAAGGAATGTTACATTTTACACTGTCATTGTACATAGTGCTAACATTGTACCGACATGCACTAAATACACAATAGCTTATGTGTGTACTTGTGTCATTGTTAAGCTAAGTTATAGTACTGTGCCAAAGTCTTGAGCCACCCCTCATTTCTTCATATGCTTCCAAAGAACCAGACTGTCTTGTATTATTTTAATGTAGTCTTGAGGAATAGCTCTCCAGGCTTCCTGAAGGACTTCCAAAGTTTCTGACTCTCATTTTCAGTCCAGTCTCTGTACCTGACCAGTTTCAGAGGAATGTTCTTTGTTTGTTAAGCCACACAGTGACC
>JAACJT020000105.1:250569-272645 GCA_009936485.2 Gymnarchus niloticus
GCATAACAAAGCCATCTAACTTAAGGCATGAACCAGTGAAGAAACAGGTGCAGATGATTACAGATGATCAGGTGATGATGCAATAAATCACTGTACCTATTGTCTCATTTTCCTAGCAAAACACAAATAAATGACGGGGTGGCTCAAGACCTTTGCATAGTACTGTATATGCAGAGAAAACTGGTAGAACCCTTTACTTCTGTAAAAAACATTTTTTTTTTTTTTTTCATTTTTTTGTGCGATAGACATCACATTATGACGAAAACCATATCTGAGATAGCTGGGTGTAAACGTAATGATGCCTGTCTCAGAATGCGTTTTCTCTGCCTGCAGAAAGGATGCCCAGGCTGAGCCCTCTCCCAGGTCAGTGTTGAAAGACAATACCAACCTTTACCCCTTACTTTGAACTGTGCTGTTTTTGTGCTGTGCTTGAAAGGAAAGGTACTTAAAAATCACGGGCCAATGTAGGTGGAACCAGGACCTTCAGTGCTTATTTCAGTGGACACAATTTAATGGCCATTACTGCTAATTTTATTTACCGTGTCCGATAATGCTCTAATGCCTCACACTTCTGACTTCTCGTAGCCGTTCCATTTTAAATTTAAAACAAACAAGCCATTTTTGATCTGTGAATTAAAAATGAGCCTATGATTTTAATGTGAAACCAAAGGCTAGCAAGCTAGCAACAAGATAATTTTCACAGTAAAGCTTATTTTTCCCTGTCGGTGAAAAGACCAGCACAAAATTAAACTGTCAGCTTGACCTCCTGAATCGGAATCTTAGCCCTCACAAAGTATAAAATATTCATGTAAACTAAATACACCTTCTGCTCTTGAGCCACATGCAAGCTTTCATGAATATCAGCTTATTTTATTAGATGGTGCACTAGTAAGGGGTTGTGTGTGGCTCTGTGGGTTAGGACCCTATGCCTGTGTTCAGAATGTCATTGGTTTGCATCCCACAGAGCCACCACTGGCCCCTTCAGTGGAGTGCAGGACATCATCTGACTCTGTGCTATGAGTCTGAATCTTGCTACTTAGAGTGAGACGGGATATGTGAGAACCACTCAGTTCCTCCATGGAGATAAATAAAGCACAATTATTCTAAAATCATTAAAGTTGGGGTTAGGTTCACACAAAGTACACTAAAAAGAAAAGTCTGTTTTGCTATCCATTACATTCTGTTCCTTAAAGTTTTATTCAGTAAACTTGTATACAGCTGGATGTTGTAGTGGGCCAGTTAGATTGCTTTGCTCAATTCTGTTACAGCAGGACGCCTTGTGTGACTTAAATCAGTGACATTCATGTTACAAAAACATGTCCTTAGCCTTCACCCTAGTAGTGCTTTACCGAAAGACGTGCCAAATTTGCATGCAAAAGAATTTTGCTGCACATGACAGCACCCTCCTGTTGGCTTGATCCCCACAGTCAAAAGGTCAGCCTGAAGGAGAGGGTGTTCTCAAGTCCTAGGAACTCTGGGTCCAAGGGGAAGGGCTCCCCCCAAGGGCAGGGCATGCGTAGGTCTCCCAGTGCTGACAACAGCAATGAGGACAGCCCCGGGAAGGTGCCCAAGAGCTGGAGCTTCGGAGACCGCAGCCGCACGCGGCAAGCCTTCCGGATTAAAGGCGCCGCTTCGCGGCAGAACTCGGAAGGTGTGGACAGCTGTATTATTCTCTTTGACCTTGACAAGAAAAGAAAGCAATTACTACTGCAGCTTTGGAGAGAACTTTTGTAATTGCCACAGACTCCTTGATCAATGCCTTGGGGCAACTGTGTTGGGTAACGCACTACAAAAAAATTGAGTTGAACTTAAGATGATATCTTTCATCCTTTCACTGGGTTTCAGTAACTTTATAAATCTTGTGTCTGAGTAGAGCTTCATGCTAGATCATCAGATTAGGATGGACATACAGTTTGAATGTACTGGTGTTATATCGTAGGTTTCGCACACACATACCATTTCTCAAGAATACTACGTAATACTACGTTATAAAGAGACGTGTTTTTCTTTCAGTACAATTTTTCCAGTGCATTTGTTTGTGAGTGCTCCACGAATGTTTGGTATTGTACTTCAACGATGTCATTCTACCTCGGGGTGGCTGTGTCTCTCAGAACGCTTGGAAGGTGGTAAAAAAAAATAATGAGCTTTTCTCTCTGTAGTACCGTGAAGGTGAGTACTGAAAACATTGCATAGTGGGTTTAACGGAGAAAATGGCCTGTGTTATGTTCCATGACCGTGTCCCATTCTTTTTTCCTGTGTATCGTTCTGCCTCACCTGCATGGTCCATCTCTTGTGTCTGATGGTTCTGATGTCACTGGTGGTTCTGAGATCCTGATCCTTACAGATTCCTCTCCGTTTCTCTGTTTGGCGCCACGCTAAAGTGCTGATTGAGATGCAGGATGAAGAATTCAGGCAGAAGAGCTCTCCAGGTCAGGCGAATGAACGGGAGGTTGGCAGCCATTGCGACTTCTTCAGCAAAAGCTCCAAAAAATTTAGCACGACCCAGGGCTTATTTTTAACATAATCGATGTATCCTCTTCTTTACATTTGGCCAAATGAGAGCAATGCACAGTTAGCCTTCTATTCATTTTAAAGGTATGTCGTGTTCACATTCCCTCGGTGATGCACTATGATAAATAGTATTTTAAATGACATTATCTTAAAGATAAAATCATCGTACAGATAGTGCTCACGAGCTTCACATCTTAGCCGTTTTCCAAAACCTTCATTTATAAGGTTGCGGCTTTTTAATCTTTGTGAAGTGCATCGCAGTATTTAAGTCAAGTTTTATGATAGTTTTCATGTCTGTTTGTGTCATAACCATATTTCTGCATTATTGAGATTCCAAAAATAATATTAAAATGTGCATTCACCCTTGCATCCACTTTTCATATTAGTGGTTTAACTCCTTTTCCAACGTGAGCTGAAGTTTGCCTCTATGGTTTTCCGGCACAGACTTTCAAACACAATCATACACTACGACACACGCCAAAACAGCACCGGGAACCATGTGTTGACCAGGACTTTGGATTTTATAGATGGACCCAAATTTATATAATGGTGCCACTTATATAATATAACCTAGGTATTGCTTCCCACTATATAATTTGCCAATTACTCTCATCATGTATGTGAGTTTTCCATATTTGCACTGAATTATCATTTTAACAGAATACTGGAGACCACAGATGTTTCAGTATAATATTTTAATGTTTATGTTGCATGGTAACTTGTTCTAATGTATCGACTCAAATCAAAGATAAATTATTTCAGACTTAATGTACAAATGAACGGAAAGTACTTGACACAGATATTAGCCTGACTAGAGGTCAAAATGTTGTATTCTGATCTTGAAATTAGTTTTATAGATGTCAGTAAATGCATAGTAAGCACCATTAATGCATGTTTTTTTACATCATTTACGGTACTCCTTTTGTTTAATTTACTTATTATAAGGTAAAGGTAACAATAAGGCCTTTAATCTTAAAGGTACAGTAGAACACGATACCATTTCCTTTAAGTGGTCTTCTAATTATATTAGATGCCAAATATGGCTTAATCGGCCTATTCACAAATCATCTGAAGTCATTAACTATATTTTTGCGGTTTACCCAGTGGAGTCAACAATGGCAAAAGTTAGACTGTACCTTTAGGAGTTTATAATTTTATTTTTATTGTCCGGATTATTGCAACAGAAAAAGCAAGTGAATTTATGATTTGAGGGAAAGGAACATTTTAGAAATGAACGAAACTATTTTAAAATGTGTATGTTTCTATAACAGTATTATAATGCACATAAACATTTTATTTCCCATTGAACAGTTATTTAACAGAATTTATTTATGTCTCTCCTCTCCACTTGTTGCAGCAATTGAAGGGTTAATCAGTAAGGAACTATCACACATCTACTAGGGGTTGGCCACCAAAGCAAGCAAATGAACCTAGCACTACTCGACACCAGCAGGCAAAACTCAGCCATGCATGCCAGCATTCACAGAACACCCTGTGAGCACATGACAGGGCCCTGCCATCCCATAATACACGACGAGATTCCGAGTGAGCAGCTCTACGGCTGTACGCTCTGAAGGCTGCTTGTCCTGCTCCTAAGCCTGCATGAGGGATGCGAATCCGTCCAAATCACCTCCCCGTTGTGGTGATCGCAGGGGGCCTACCATGGGTTTAGCCTCTGTGGGCTGACCTGTTGGATTTTCAAGGCTCTGTAGCGTGACTTCAATTTGTTTAGATTATTTTTTCAACTTTATTTTAATTCGTTTGTTTATTTTGTTTGCAATCAAAGAAGCATTTTTTCCCCCATGCCATGTAGGCTGTTGGAGAAGGTCTCTGAAACACGTCAGGACTGTGGCTTGAAATTATTCACTCTTTGGCAAGTCTCTAGTTTTGTGAGGGAATTTAGGTTCTGATTCATCATTACTAAACAAAAATAAAAACAAGAAGCCATCACACTACCGTCGTTTAACTAATTTGACCAGTGTCCATACATATTTGAAGAGTTTTGATATTCAACATTTAAATTCCCTTTTAATGCGGGACATTACATCATATTTTGAGAAACTGCTACAAAATTCCCTATATTACATTTATGGTAAGCAAGATCCAGTACAAGAATCTAGCCTAAATATTCTTAAATAAATTAAATTGTGTAAGAAATAGATATGTGTTATGTTTATGGTTATCAGGTAAATCAAATGAGTTGCACCATACGTGAAGACTGCCTCTCATGTAAACAATTTGGCATTTCATCATCTGTATTTTGTTAAATCTTTAATTTCTTTGACAATTAAAAATACATAGATTAGATATTAAAGAAATAAACAGATATGAAATATATATTGACCAGATGCTAAAAGTCAGATATGCTAGAGTACACAGACTTCTAAGCCTGCTTCTAAAAGGCCATAGTCTTTGGCGCTGCCCTATTTGAGTAGACAACAGCTATGTCAGGGAGTGATATTTTTGTGCCACAGTGTTCAGGTAAACCCTTGACTAATAAAAATTGCCTTTCTAATTGCGCTGGGTTCCTTCCCCTTTCCTGCATCAGGAAATTCTGACATGACATCAGGTCATTAACATGCTCCCTACCAGGTGTTAAATTACACCTGCGAGCCCTGGGCTCTGCAAGTTAATGGCCTTCCCTCGCTGTTGCTTGGTTCCATGCTGACATCAGACCTGAATGGCTGGAGGTTTGGGGTGGGGTGGGGTGGGAAGGGGGAGGGGTGGTTTTGGGCGGGGCTTACTTGGCAGCTCAGCAGTAGGTCCATTCCCTACTGAGAGCTCAGTTACAATGTCTGGATTGTGTTTTGTAGAAGCCAGCCTTCCTGGGGAAGACATTGTCGATGACAATAAGAGCTGCCACTGTGAGTTTGTGCCACAAGACTTGACTCCGGGATTAAAAGTTACAATCAGGGCCGTGTGGTAAGACACTCCAATGGAACGTTCTCCATGTTACACATGCTATGTTTTGAATTGGGTCACCCTAATTCCAATTTGCAAATTTGTTCATCTGTGCAAATATCCCATTGATTAGTGAATCACAGCCTTTATGGAACAAGTCATCTTTCCCTCCAGTAAATGATTGAGGTACAAGAAATAATTTTCAAGTGCGGAACTTTCAAGGATTTATTTTTTTCGAAAATAGTTTAGAAACCAGCATCCTTTTCTACATTCTGTGCCAGACAGCATTTCATCTGTGCGTAATTTCATTTGTGTCAAATAACAGAAACTGAAATTCCTTGAGGGTAGTCTGCGGCCCAGTAGAACTGAAAGCATAGCTTGATTACCCTGAAAACGTAAGCTGGTGTCATATTTAATCAGAGGCAGCACTGAAAGTTTGTAACATGTGTAACTCATGTCTAAAAGCATTTCTCTCTCACAGCATAATGAAGTTCATGGTTTCAAAGAGGAAGTTCAAAGAGAGCTTAAGGCCGTACGACGTGATGGACGTCATTGAGCAGTACTCGGCCGGGCACCTGGACATGCTGTCACGAATTAAAAACCTCCAGTCCAGGCAAGCCTATAAACATACCGGCTTCAGTTCAGCTGACCCAGTTTAATGTTTTTTTAATCGGAGACCTCACTTGCTGAACTTGCGCCAGTGGGCACAACAACACTCTGTTTACTGTGTATCCCATGTCCCATGAGCCTCCTGTTCGAATTCCATGAAGGGTGTTCCTATGGTGATGTAGCGTATTGTGTTTTCCACCTCAGAAGAGGCTAACATAGGATACAGCAAAGAATATTGAATTGAAATTTCCAGATTCCATAATATTCATTGGTTTCTGGGTGTGGATGTTTACTGTTTTGTTTCGATGACGCAAAACAGTCCAAGCAGTTCCATAATTAATTGTCTTCAGCTGAACATTTACCCTTAAGGCAAAGCTGCAACATTTCAATGGGTAAAATAACTCTTGGAAAGAGTCTATGACTCCAGGAATGTACAAAGGGATTTTCAGGTCAGAAAATGCCTTTTACATCACAAGCATGGAGCGATATTCATTTCCTTCCAGCCCTAAACAGTCAACACATGCGTCTGACTGAATCGCAATCGAAATCCATGTTCCAAGAGTTTTATTGGTCATCGCAATAGAGAAGCTTAATGCTAAGCTAACACTGGCTCCTCCTCTCAAAGCTCAATTAGAAGTACTGTTTCCCAAAGCACCATAACACATGCACATGTGTATGTAAAGATATTCCAGAGTGAGGTACAAAAAAAACACCTCTCGGAAAGAGACATCTTGAGAGAGTAATCTTAAATCTGTTAGAGGTAGGGGCACCCAGACACCCCCCTCCCCCCCTTTACAGGTGACATTTTATTGTCCCCCTCGTGCCACCTCCCAACACAGACAATGACTCCCCTCCCCAGTTTGGGAACCACTGTATTAGAAGATCATCAGCTGGGAATATTAATAATAAGTTACACTGTCATTCAAAGAAATCAGAACGAAAGGACTTTACGTTTAACAAGTTGATTTCATGTGACGTGTGTGGAACATATTTTTACCTGTATGTCCTTGTCTTCCAGCTAGTCTTTGGTTTTCTCTTTCTTTCCTTCAACGTCTGTCTCTTGGCACACACGTTCATTACGTTTTGTGCTGGTGTCTTCTCTATTTGCCAGGATAGATTTGATTGTGGGTCTCCCTCCCCCCTCAACTCCCCGCCACAAGAAGTACACAACCAAAGGACCCAAAGAATCACCTCAGTACTCTCCTAGGTTAGAATTCACCAGACTGCATCTGTCCTAACAGAACGTTTGTTTCTGACCATTGGCATCGAAAAAGAACGAAACCTTGTTTTTGCTTCAGGCTATGTGGCTTTACGTTGACCCGAGCAAAAGCGATATAGTTAAAAACTGAAGAGCAGTATTTATCTCCCTGTAGGACCAGTCTGAAGAGAAACTATGGTTCTTTCAGGGTGATATTACATATGATTGCAGAAGAACGGTGATGGGAGAAATGAGCCTTTGAATCCCACGGTAGGTGGGATCCCGATGAGCTGTCAGTCTCTGATGAATTCAACCTGCCTTCTATTAATTCAAGTCTACTTACCACTGGTTGCTTTGTTGCTCACAACTGAATTAACCCAGGCAGCGACTGACAGCATACGATAATCCAACACAAGTGATACAGAGATAGCATCTTTTCTCCCGTCAGCCTGGAAAACTAGCACCTTACTGGTCGATAGCATATTTTTGCAACCAGTTACGTCAATGAACATCATACGGTTCGCCGAATACGCATTTGCATGTCTGCATATATATGAATACCTGTATGTTTCTGACACATTATTTCCCAGCCTGTGCATACACGGCCACGTCTTTTGATTATATATTGATTTTCTCAAAAGCAGAAGCAAAGAGCTTCTGCAAAATAGAGGACCTGCATGGGTAAGTATGCAATTGCATAGTTTAAAGAAAAAGCAAAACTGTGCTAACATGCCTGCAATGTAGCTGGAATTAAGAATTCAGAATGCTGGACTTCAGTGAGTAGTCATGCCAAATTAACACCTCCATGGCCCTGTGCACATGCGTGTTGGCATGAAGCATAATGACGCGTGTCCAATTATCCACTCTGGCCCTGGCAGGACAGCCTTTTTCGGTTCTTAGTGGGTGCACGTGCAAGACTTTATGAGCTGGGAAAGCATGGTTCTTCACTGAGAGCAAGGCAGGTGTGCCACAGCAAGATTAATTTTTTCTGTTCAGCAAAGTTTTAATTGTAAATATTATATCCATTTATTACTAGCCACTTTAGTAGGTAAACCTAGCTAGTATTGGATACAACCCACATTTACCTCCAGATCCACTTTAAGGGTCAAATGAGAAGTCAATCTGCACACCACCATTCTACTGAGCAGTAGTTGTTGCACTTGTGGCCTTAGTGTTAGATTTAACGAATCTGGCCATTCTCTTCTTACCTCTCTCATTAACAAGGTGTTTTTGGCCAAAGAAATGCCATTGACTGGATGCGTTTTTTTTTTACCATTTATTTATTTTATTTATCATTATTTTATTTCTTTCTCTGTAAACTCTAGACATGGTAGTGCATGAAAATCCCAGGAGGGTGGCTGTTTCTGAGGTGTTGGAACTACCATGTCTGGCTCCAACAATCACACCACCATCAGTTTGGTTTTGATCAGGTGCCTTAGTGGTTTTTGAAACATTTTAGACAGATAGAATTGCAATTCATCAGTAGCTACTAGAGTGATGCATGTAAATAATGTAGAATCTTTAATGCTGGTCACATAAGTGGCATCCAACATCACACAAATAGGTAGTCTGTTTCATCTTTTGCTATAAAGAAGAATTCAGATGGACTATGCCTCTCCCAGCATGCACTGCACCACAGCACATCAAAGGTATCTGCTGCCACTGTGGACTTTTGAGAAAAGTGATGGAAGAAAAAGCCTTAGAGTTGACTAATGGGCCCAAAGGATCTGTCCTGGTGTCCCCTTTCTCTCTCTGAGCATCCCCATGTCATTCCACCGCGTGCACGAAAACATGCTGTCCCCACCTGTTCCCAGCTTGTTCCTCACTGTGTCGCTCCCCAAGTTCTACACATGCACTATTAATGTGTTTGTTCATTTGTTTGTTTATCTGTCTCTCCCTTAAGACCTACCCAGCTGGCTCTGTTATTAGGCTGCATTTATGGTTGAATGATGAATTGTTTTCAATTGTTTTCTTTCCCTGATTTTTTTACACATTCTTTAGACATTGTTAGGATTTTTTTTTTTTTTTTTTTTGCATAGACATTATGTACTTTATAACAGAATTTTGTCAATATAGTCTTTCACATAATGAAATTGAATTTTGAGTAGGAAATGTGAAAATATTGCCAGTTTGTCGGCTTTGCACAAGATAATTCAAGGTAGACAATCAATCAGTAAAACAATTGTAAAAAATCACAAAGCATCATATTTCACAGATAATCTCACAGTACATTATTAAGATTTCTAATAATCATAATGGATTTAACATCTACCTACACATCACATACAGAATTTGGTTATGTTCTCTCAATATTAAAACACATTAGTCAGGGATGAAAAAATAAAACACAATTAATGTAAACATGGTTTGATTGATTGCTTGTTTGTCTAATTGACGTTTACCTCAGTCCCAGTAAGATATGCCTAAGCTTTATTGTAGGTGTCACTTCTTTCCTCAACTGTTAGAGTTGATCAAATAGTTGGCAGAGGAACCCCGCCAACAGATAAGGAGCGGCCCAAGGGCACCAGCGAGGGGGAGCTACAAGAAGACCTGAGCATGATGGGACGGCTAGGGAAAGTTGAGAAGCAAGTAAGTCAGATTTTCTCCAGGGTTCCTAACATCTGCCAGGACCAATGCTGCATGTGACTCATACTGTCCTCTCTGCAGGTGATATCCATGGAGAGGAAGCTAGACTTCTTGGTCAACATTTATGTGCAGAGCATGGGCATCCCTCAGGCGGAGACGGATGCCTACTTCGGTTCCAAGGAACCCGATCCAGCTCCTCCCTATCATAGTCCTGTGGACAAAACTGGCTCCATCACCAAGATCATCCGTTCCATTAGCTCAACCGGGCAGAAGAATTTTGATCCTCCACCCTTGTCTGCATGTCCTCAAGGCCAGTGCCCTCCATCTACATCCTGGCAGCAGCAAGCCACCAGTGAGTTTCATCCACGCAGTCAGGGGAACTCTCCCATCGGTGACCAGTCTTTGGTCCGCATCCCTCCTCCTCCGGTTAACGATCGCTCGTCCGGGGGGAGTCACCGAGGAGCTTCTCACCACGCCCGCAGTGAGAATGGCAAGGTGCAGCCGGAAAGCGACACCTCCGTCTCCATCCCCTCGGTGGACCATGAGGAGCTGGAGAGGTCCTTCAGTGGCTTTAGCATCTCCCAGTCCAAGGAGAACCTTGACTTTCTCAACAACACCTACTTTGGTGGGGTGGCTCGTTGCGCCAAGGTCAAGCCATACATTGCTGAGGGAGAGTCTGACACCGACTCTGACCTTTGCACCCCTTGCGCCCCGTCTCCACACTCTGCTACTGGTGAGGGTGCGTTTGGAGACCGGGGCTGGTCGGGACCCAAGTAAGCCTTACCTGGGACGCTTACACTACAAAATCAGCGCTTACAGACAATTGACTTTCCTGAGGGAACTGCTAACTCAGGCTTTACTCTCGGCGGGTTATAGCATTAAAGATCTGTAGGTTTTCTAATGGGTAACATTTAGCTAGCTTTGACGAAAGGCACACATTTTCACTCATGCAGTCGTGCGTTCATTTTGCATACTGCATATACTGTATATTCTACATCCGTGTTGTGTTTATACTTCCATCATTGCTACTGAAGTATGAATGTACCTCACAATGTTTAATTTAGACAACAGAGGAGGTCCAGTTCAATTAGCTATGGGCAATTATGAGTGTCATTTTAAAATTTTGGCACTGACTGTCAGTACATCTCCCATTTTCATTGTCGAACAGACCCTCTCATGTAGAATGCCTTACATAACGGCATCATTATACCAAAATATCACAAGTGCAGAAGTGGTTGTACATTCAATAACACCTTCATAAGCTAGGTAAGCTTCCTTCATAAGCAATACATCAATATTCATGAATGCGTATGTCACCAGCTCTCGACTGCTAGGTGACGGGCTTCGTGAGGGGCAAAGCACAGCACTCTCATAGGCATTGTGTCACGCCTTCAAAAAACCACGTAAGTGTTCATAAGAATGCATAAATATGAAAATCGGCAAATGTTTTGAAGGACGTTTTCAAAGGTTTCACCTACTCTGTAGTGATCAATGGTGCACATTCAAAGCGAACTCTAAAGCTTACATATACATCCATGAAGCCCAAATGTTTGTAATATTGACCAGGATGACTGACAAGGATATTTTAATCAACATATGACATGTATACACTTCTCTGTATTCCAGCACATATCTTAAAATCACTTTATCTGGTGGGTGTGGGCATAACCCCTAGCAAATAATGGCAATTTTCACAAGAGGCAGCCAGGAGGGGCTGGATTTATTGAAACATCAGTGTGTGGACAAGGGGGACAGGAAAGTGGCAGGTGGCAGTTTTCAAAGAGGGTGTCCTGGTGCCGCTCGGGAGGTCCATGGGTGCTGCAGATTGGACTGGAGTCCTCTAATCAGTGCTAATGTCGTCTGCGGTGAGAGGAAAAATGACAGAATCAGCCAGAAAGGCTGATCCGAAGTCAAGGCCATCAGGTGCTTTGGTTCTCGGTACATTTCCGGTTAGCAGGTACAAGATGTTTGTTGGTTGGTTCGCCGACTTCCTCCTTGCTTGGCTACTGGCTTTTACGTCTGCCAGGGACTCTTGTGCGGTAGTTCCTGGTTTCATCAATGGTTGCCAGCAGGGTATGGTTAAGGGCAGAGTGCTGGGCTGGCTGTCACCAACACCGGTGCTGAATTTTGACAGTTGGCCACTGTCTCTGGTGCTGCGACTCGTACGGGGCTACCTGTCCAACGTCCAGAGACGGGAACGAGCGGGAGTCCTAGATACCCCATCGTGACCAATAATGTGACAAGGCTCATTAATTCTCATCTTGTTTTGACCAGCATATACATGAACATTCAGCTTTTGCCTTGCAAAGGTATACAGTCAACTTGCATTGCACACTGATCAAAGACGATGAAACAACGGGAATGCCGTTTGCCATTTTATTCAGACGCAGTGACTCACTCGTCTAGAGAAAGTCACTTAACAAAAGAGACAAATGTATATAAACACTGATTATACCTGATTCAGTTCTTATACATGGGAAAGTTTTCAAGGATCATTTTAGGGAACCGGTCGGTTGCCTTGCATGGGGCACAACAATTATTTATGTCAAGGATTTCTGGAAGGGAGAGTACATTAAAGAACAAGAAAAGGTTGCAAAAATATATTTGACCTCAATATTTTTACAGATTTATATTTAGATAAATAGCGGTACTGAAATAGAGTCTAAATGCTTTATTTCAGCTCTGTGAAACATTTAAAGTGCTTTGCGTTTTTTAAAAACATTTCTAGCATAAAAATTAACGCTGTGGTATGACTAGTCAAAGCATAATTCAAAAAACTGTGCTGGATACTATCACTAATTGTGAGGATTCCCATGAAATATATTTGCGTCCATCTGTTATTAACATGTTGGAATAGCTTGCATTTGCTGTAATAGCATGCTTTGCATGTGAATCAGTTCTGCAGAAATGCAAATGCTTGGCAAAAGTATATAGGACAATAGTTTTTGTTTTCTTTTTTGTTTTTTTTTACCGCCACAAATTTTGCATATACAAACAGTGCCAGTATTTTATATCCACATGTGTATATATATTCGCACAGATAAACATAACATAGACTGGGAGAATAGTTAGTACAATTAAATTATGTACACAACTGCAGTCGCACAGATAAGCTAGCATGGCATGGTTCGAAATCTAATTACCTGTCCAGAAATAAATATATTGTTCACAAATTGTCATCAAGCAGTCTTCTTTCAAAGTAACGTTACATTTGAGTACTCTGCATTATTCATTGCAATCGCTGTGTCTGTTTTTGCGGCAGAAGTTTCTTTGTAACTCATAATTTTTAAAGACCTCCGATCGCACATGAAGGAATTCAGGAAATGAGATCTTTTCAAATCTGTGATGCAGGGAGCATCCCTTTTTCTCTTTACCAGGTCCGGGTCAATCCTGGAGTTTCTCTTATCTAACTAATGGTTACACTTGACTGCGAGGGTTAGTGTGAATCTGAAGGCAAACATTTAAGGGGAGATCATGTGTCTTATTGAGCCACATTGATTTCTGCATTTGTTTCACTTGTGGAACATCACACGGACATGCAGGAAAGGCGGAGCTTAAAATTTGCGCCTTTTGTCGTTGGGAGTTTAACACCATAGTTGGGCAAACTTTGTTTCCTCGAGTTTCTGAGGTTTTTTCCCTGGTTTCCTCCAGGGAGAGTCATGCTGTTCAGACATCTTTGTAAATCTGAATTACGTGACCATGTTTAAATATCTGGGAGCGGATGGGCACCTCGGTCAGGGTGCCTCCTGCCTTATCCCCTGTTCTTCCTATGATGAGCTGTGTTATCCCAGACTTATCGGATGAGTTCTTACGAAAACTGCATGAACATGTGAATACTACAAGCATCTTGGTCTGGCACAGAAAATGTACCGAGCCTGTATTTTTGATGATGCAATTCAGTTTGCTTTAAAACTAGACAGCCATGCTTGTAAATACATTTTTTTAAAAACTGACTGGTTAAAATTTGAATTCTATGTGTTTTTAAGCCCTGGTGTATTTATTTATTTGTTTAAGAATTTCTTAATTGTCAAAACCAGCTCTACTAAAAATGAAATCAGGGAAACAATGTCTCGGGTCTTGGACGATGCCAGAAATGTCAGAATAACAAGTAAATAACAATTAAGGAGATGTTCAGACCAAATTTTTTTGCACCTTGGTCTCCAGACAGTTTCCTAGCTTCAGTATGGATTTTTATTTTCTCCTAAAAAAAATGTCACCAAAGCCTTGGATGGAAATATCGGAAGCCTGGTTTTACCAATAACCATGTTCCTGAACAAAAAGACGCCAAGTTGTGTGACTGAATACAAATTCTGATTGTGAATGTAATACCCATCGTGTCACTGGGCTTGATCACTTTTTCTCTGAGAAATTTTGAGCTCCTGTGTGGTGCCACAAGCCTCTTGTATGTTTGGACTGAAAGCCAATGCATTGTGGGAAGGTGGAGAATTTCACATGCAAAAGCAGGTAGCTGTGGTATCCACTTTTGATCTCCTGGCTCTATGCATAACACTCCTCCCGCAAGCCCTGTTTTTATTTATTTATACATCATTTTTATTTTTGACTATGTCAGAACTTGATCTTTGCAAGAACTCTACGACAGTCAATGCGTTTGCCCATTCCTTGTTTTCACTTTCCAAATTGAACGTGGGATTTTAAACTTCCCATTTTATGTCCGCAAATGGCTGATAATACATTCTGTATTATCATTTTGTGATTTAATTCCAAACAGATGCTTGCCAGCATGTTTAAAATGTCTGAATGTTATGAACATAGCTTTTACCTATCATGTAGCAGCATTGTGTAATACACCATTGGACACTATGGTCAATGGGAAATAATGTATAGTAAACTTTATACCGTGTCATTTTAGATATTTGCATATATCAGCACCTGCATATTCTTTCAGCATTTTTATATAATTTATTTGTAAACAAGCATTAAGCAATTCTATAAGTCTTGTTTGACTAAAACGTAGGGAGCTATTTTTGTTTAGTATTGTTATGTATTAAATAAATATTACAAATAAGTATTTGCTCATATATTTAAAGCATCCCCTTTAAAACAAAGCGACATTTAAAATTCTCCTGTGTTCCATTCGCCGAAGACAGCCTAAACATATTTTTAGTCATGAGGCCAAAGGTTTACATACTCCTAGGCTAAAGACTTTCAAACTCAGTGATTCACTACTCCACACACATTATGTTACTATACATTTGCACTGTGAAGTCAGCCATGATTTTGATGAGGTAATGTCAAAATGATAGCTAAAAGACAGATGTCTTTTATCCGTTTTTTTCACTATATCGGATTTTTAGTGGTTCAAATGTTTACATACACTTTGTTAATATTTGGTGGCATTACATATTAATTAATTAACTAATTAAATGCTTTGAGTAGCCATCCACAAGCTCCTCACCACACGTTGATGGAATTTTTGCCCATCCCACCTAACAGAACTGCTGTAAGTCAGTCAGGTTTGGGGGCCTTCGTGCTCAGACAGGCTTTTTCAGTTCAGTCCACAGATTTTCAGTGGGATTCAGGTCAGGGCTTTGTGATGGCCAGCCCAACTTTGACTTTGTTGTCTTCAAGCCATTTTGGCATCATTTTGGAGGCTTCCATAACTTCATTGTCCTGCTGGAAAAAAAATTTGTGACCAAGTTTCATCTCCCTAGCTTTAGGTGTCACCTCAGAATTTCTAGACAGTTCTCCCTCTTCATGATACCATCTGTCTTGTGAATTGCACCAGTCCCTGATGCTGCCACCCCCATACTTCACAGCTATGATGTTGATCTCTGGCTTTAAAGCCTCACCCTCCATCCTCCATACACAGCACTGATCATTATGGCCATTCAGGTCGATTTTTGTTTCATCTGACCGGACAACACTCCTTCAAAAGGCTAGGTCTTTGTCCTGGTGATCATCAGTGAACATCAGACTGGCTTTTTATGTTGGTTTTGGAGGAGGGCCTTCTTCCATACACAGCAGCCTTTCAGGCCATGGCGATGAAGGACTCTCTTAATGGTGGATGTAGATACTATGGGCCTGACATCTCCAGCTCCTTTCCTCCTTTCTTATGTTGTTGTCTTGAACCCTTCAGAAAAAATTTTGTGGATCCCTGGAAGTTAATTTCTGCCTCCTTTCTGAATGTTACAGTGTCTGTGCGCTCCCTAGACATTTGTTTTTGTGTACAATTGTTTGCACAGATGCTCGTAGTAACATCAGTTGTGTCAAAATTGCTCTTAAGGGGGAACCAGACTTCTGGACAGCCACATTTTTTCTGAGGTATTTTTTTGATTTGATTAGATTATTCTATTGTATATCAGTGGCAACAAGGCACTGGCTCTAAAGATAGGCACATAAATATTCAATTGGGTATGTATGTAAACATTTGACCCACTGAAAATCTGATGTAGTAAAAGAGGCTGAAAGAAATCTGTCTCTCAGCTATTAATTTGACATCAACTTTTATGGAAATGAAGTATATGCTCTCATTGACTGCACTGTGTAAATGTGTGATAACATGACGTGTGGAATAGTGAAACCTTGAGTTTGAAAGTCTTCAGCCTAGGTTTATGTAATCGTTTAGTCTGAAGTGTAATTGTTACTAGTTGAATTGTGATTGTAATTGTTTTCCCAGGTAGCATAGTCACCTGTAGATCCTTAATGGCTTAGTGTTGCACTTGTGCTGTCTATTACAGGATTTTTTGTATTATCCTACAAGTAGCAAGAATGTAGACATAAAAGATCGCGCGCGCACACACACACACACACACACACACACACACACACAATTGTGACTTTATAACATTGCGGGGACGTTTTATTCATTTCTGTTGGCCTAACCCGAATCCCAACTGTTACAACCTTAACCCTTACTCAGCTCAAACCTTACTCACAAGTAACACGACTAAATACAAGACCTTTGGCTCTTTAGGTTTTTTGATTGCTTTCACTCATTTTTATACAACTGAGTTTTCTCTTGTAGGGACATGACAAATGTCCCCACAAGGTAAAAAGTGACACGTTTTCATTACTCCATGGGGCATTGTATACCCCCACAATGTTGTAAGAAACTCGTACACACAAACGCACAGATAAACACTCAAAGATTCTACCATGGGAATGTCAGCATTGCCTAGTGAGTTTAAAAATATCTTTTGTGTACCATGTGCTTTTAATACCAATCTCTAACGGCTCATGTGTCTTTCACTCTCAAAATTTTTCCACTTCAGTGCTGTTTCGAGTTCTTTGCCCACATTAGGTTATGTACTTTGGCTTCCTCCCCCATTTTAGACTAGTTACATTGTTTCACTTCATTTCCTAAGCTCCAAAGAAGTTAAACTAAGTGTAATTTTGGCTCAGGTAATGCACAACAAAAGCTTTTTACTTTTTTATGTTGATTGGTTACCTTTCTGTGTGCAGCTATCATTCTCTAAAACACTGTATTGCCTGACAAGAAAGATCCAAAACATGCCAAATATAAAGGGTGGGGAAGGTATCCAAGGCCGGTTCTTTTTTACCGCCTTTTTTTCTGTGCCTAAGAACTGGTTGGAAATTTGCAAAAGCAACTTCTATTCATCTCCATCGTGGTAGTTTATGCTTCAAGGCAACACGAAAAAATTGTTTGACTGTGATTCTGCCCAAATAAAATGCATGTAAACATTTTGTTCCCCCAAGGTTAACAGAATTTCTGCATTGACAACTCTATAAGGAAGCAATTGTAAAATTAAAAAAAAAACATTCAATTTTATAATTCCTGTTTCGTAGTTATTGCTCACATCAAATCGATATCTGTAGGTCGTTAAAGGGTGCTCACACAGAAGAAGTCAGACTTCAGGAAAGCTTTTCAGTTGATGCAGAATCTTTTATTCTACTATAAGTATATGAATGTCTAAATATACTGCACAATTCAAAGTGGGTACACCTTTTTGAGAAATCCTAGTTGGAGAAAATACTGCTTCATAAACAATGCATAAAGGCACCATGACCTTAAAATATGAAGAATGTTCTCTGCAATAAACGAAGGTCCTTATTTCTTTGAATTACATAATTCAGCATGACAAACATTTCACTTAAATCTGATAATGCCTTTTAGATTGAATCAGCCCATTATTCACAAGTTCGCAAGGTTCTTTTAAGAAAACCTGCACTGCTTCAATTCAGCTAAACTTCTTCGCTATCCTACACTAACCTTTGTTCAGCTGATTTAAACTCCATGGTTGTATAAAAGGAGAATAACAATGGAATTGCGAGCAAAAAAAAAAAAAAAAGAAAATTCCCGGCAGAAAATGAGTTCTGTGCTCAAATTGTAATATGAGGTGAAAAATAACAGAACATGCTAGAACAGTGTTCGTCACATAATCACCATGAATTGACGCTGACTCAACAGCACATAATCAAAAAAATAAAAACTGAGGGAGAAATCATTTCAAATAATGCAACTAAAAACACCCGACTGAAATTGAAACAGCCGTATTCTTACATCACTACTATTCTATTCTTACATTCACTCAACCTGCTCGATAAAAATAGCCTCTTGGCATGATTTGCTAGCGAAGGTACAGAAGTAATTAATTTAATCAGTGTATTTTAAAAGATGCAACTATTTCCAACCAAGCCTGCCACTGATTACTTATGCTGCCCTTTTCCTTGCTGTCAAGCTCCTGATTACCTTGACACATTCGTTTTCAAATGCTCATATGGTATATGTTTCAATCCATAGTTGTTGGACGTAAATGGCAGCTGTGGCCGAGAACATGAAGGTCAAGAAGGAAGCTGAAGGTTAACTAGTCAATGTGACAATTCAATAGACGAGAAGCAGGCAGCGGTGTCACAACTTGGAGGAGACACGTCACCCCCCATTTCAGCAATCTATTGTTGTACTGGCCAATAAAATAACCCCACCCTCCATGGTAAAATCTCTCCAAAGGACATGCCAGAAGATTTCTTTAGACATAACCATTCATACCTTTCCCTTCAATTTCAACTACAGATTAATTTTCAAATTTTCAGTAAGAGGAATAATCACTTGATGCATATTTCAAAATTATGTATTATGTCCTAAGTTTTTAAAATGTACCTTTCCTTTATTTCTGTAAAAAATAAATTTCACCCTACATTCCATTTACAAATTCTTTCAAATGAAGAAAACAATGTATAAATTTAATGTAAAAAGAAAAAATCACCTTGATGACAGACAGACAGACAGGCAGACAGATAGATAGATAGATAGATACTTTATTAATCCCTGAAGGGAAACAGCACTATCCTGTGCTAGTCACACTGGCTCTGGGAATAAAGTGAGCATGAAAGATTACATAAAGGTTAACTATAGAGAGTGTGTGCCATCTCTTAGTGGGGGGAGTCTGCAGTCGCCTGAAGGGTCAAGGCTCCAGAGACAAAGGCCAGAATGGTTAGCTACATTTTTCCAGAGCACACTCACTCACATGTCCCAGACAACCAATAACAAATCACATGGTCACAGCTGTAAAAGAGCCGAGAACACACAGCACAGAAGGAAGAAACAGGAACACAAATGTACCGAAGGAGATGGTCCTCGTCAACAGGAGTGCCTGAATAAGGTTGCACCTCTGGAGCCCAAATGTCCATGTTCACAGAACAAGTGAGAGCTGAAAATAACACCCATGCTTTCTCGAGAAAACTCTGAAGAGCACTAATTGTCCGTTGCTAGTCAACTGATTACTAACTTCATATGAAATGATTAAAAAATCTGTCGAAAAACTTACAATCAAGTGAAATTGTGGGTAGACTTGAGAACAGGGGCCAGGAATACAAGGCCTGCTATATTACTGTCAGGCACTGCAGGGCATTTATTACTGAGGATCCACCCCTCCTGATGCCCCCATTTACACTGAAATTAAAACAAGCCATTGAGGGCATGCAGTATATCATCAGTACATCATCAGACATCATCTCCATGGCAAAGACACTCACATTTCTGTAGGTCGTTTAACAGTTATGCAACTCTTATACTTACCAATGATCCGATTTCACACTACTCATAAAGTATTAATATGGTTATTCAACAGACAAATCCATTACCTATTGCTAAGATTGCCAAATCTGATGTAAAACCTTACAGTTTAAGATATAAAATATACTCTATATTATTTCATTAAAAATATGTGCACAGTGGACCTGAAAACTGCCAGTTACAGAAGTTGGAAGTGAACTTGGAGTGAAAATATTTTCTCATGCATTCTGTCACAGCTTGTGTTAAATTTAGCAACAATGTGTGAGAATTTCTTAAAATTATTCTGAAAAAAAAATTCTTTTTTTAAAGGTTTTATAAAAATAAACATTTTAGGAACCTCGTGAAGGCAGTGAGATGGTGGGAATGCAAACACAATGTAAGTATGAAAATCATGTTCTAACTTTCCTTCCTGTTCAGGTTAAAGAAGAATGGAAATATACACCAATAGTCATAGACAGGATATTTTCTGCGGATGCTTATAATGCTGTGCATTCTTGGAAGTTTGGGACTCTCTGTTTTTTGGAGTAATAGTGAATTATCCCTAGGCAATTGGGGGCATTGGTGTTTGGGGTGTGGCCTGTGGCCATGCAAAATGTCACACGTAGGATTTTTGTGATATCTTTTGACCAGCTACGCCTTCAATGCAAACAGTGTTGATTAGGGGGTTGATGTAAGCAGTGCTGAATTGGTTAGAATGGGCTCAATCATGCAGTACTGCCATCATGGGCCAGTGGGGGGGGCGGTGAATAAGCAGTCTATGCCTGGTCTATTGCCACATTGAATGGCATTCATAGGATTATTTGAATAATTTTTGACCAGCTAAGTCTCCTGATTACAGTGATACCAAATGTGTACAGATTGGATGAAAATCCAATTGAAGACAATTGGTTAAATTTTGCAAATTTGCCAAAAAAAACTGGCCTGGAACTGCTGAATTATGGAATTATGCAAATTAGCAAAGATTTTGAGCATTTTGATTGGCTCAGAATTCTGTGACGCCCCCTTTGAGGGCAACGGGTCCATTTTAGGCACCTGAGTATTGGGTGAGTATAGGCATCTTGTGGCCAAATTTGGTGTTGCTGGAACTCATGGTCTGGCCTGGGCAATGTGTTTCAGGGAAGAATCATAATAATAATAATAATAATGATGATAATACAGAAATAAATTTAAAACAATAGAGTTCTGCACGGAATGTGCTTGAACCCTACCCTAATAAATATAACTGCAAGTGGTTATGGCCAGGTACAAGCATGCAGCACCAACAGGGATAACATAAACCCTTGACTAAAGAAGGAAGCAAAAGCAGTTTTGACCATCGAACAATGCAAAGAGCTTTGATTTGGAGTTTGAAGCAAGTGGTGTTGGGCTACGCAGTTGGGGAGCATAAGCACCTATGCCCCCAACTGCCGATTGCGGCACTGCACGCTTACCTGCCTATGCCAGCTTTGCATGATTCAACCCATGATACCCATTCCAGCAATGCATCGTTAGTCCATGCTGTCATTGTTGACTTTGCATGTTGTAGGAGATAGTATTGGAATAGGCAGTTGGGAGCATAGGCTCTCGGGAAGTGGCCTATGGACAGGCAGTGCTGAAAAGGGTACCATGGGTAGCATATAGTGCTGGCGTAGGCAGTTGGGGGCATAAGCACTTGGACTGTGACCTGCAGCAGTGCTGGCATAAGCAGTGAAGCATCCATAAGCAACTGAGGGGACATAGGTGCTTGGTGCGTGGCCATGCAAAATGTCACACATAGGATTTTTGGGGTATCTTGGGTGTAGAGCTGGGTGGGGATCGGTGCCATTGACTTTGGATGAACTGTTCTGTCAGTGCTGTCACTCCTGCTTCGCATGTACTGTGTGTTGTTTGGAGTGCTGGCGTTCAAGGATTCCTCATGCCTGTGTCCCCATTGGTCTCTCACTCATAGTTATGCTGCCATATATAGTCATGCCGGGGCCCTTGTTATTTTGTTTCATTTTTTATTGCCCATTATTCTGCCACCTTAAATCGCTGCTCTGCTCACACACATTCTCTTTCCCCGGCGCCCCCCTCTTATGGGATGCTTCCCTCGGAGGCTCGGATTCAAGAGATCCTCATATCGTCTGCTGGCCTACCGCTCCCTCCCTCCACTTCAGCTGTCCTGTCTGACCAGCTTGCTGCCTTCTGAGCCACCGAGCCTGCTTTGATCATTGGACTGCAACCTCCAAGACCCTGTTGTCCCCCTGACTGATACAGGATTTGCTCTTTTTTATCTATTGTTCTGATTTGTATTAATTA
>JAACJT020000105.1:272745-307203 GCA_009936485.2 Gymnarchus niloticus
AGGAGGATGGGCTTCCCCTTTGAGTCTGGTTCCTCCCAAGGTTTCTTCCTCCTGAGGGAGTTTTTCCTTGCCACTATCGCCTTTGGCTTACTCTCTGGGGACTCTGGGCCCGGGACTATGTAAAGCACTTTGTGACTGTGCTTCTTGTTAAAAGCGCTATATAAATAAAATTGAACATCTTTTAATTAGCTACAAATCAAACGTGAAAAAGAAGTGTTGTTAGGGGGTGACCTAAGCAGTGCTGGATTGGTTAGAATGGGCTGAAACATGCAGTACAGCCATAGGCCAGGGGGGATAAACACTTTGAGCATGGTCTGCGTCTACGCCAAATAGTAAACATGGGATTTTTAGGATTATTTTTGTCCTGCTGGGTCTCCTGATTACATACCAAATGTGTCCAGATTGGATGAAAATTCTTGAAGTAGTATGCAAGGCAAATTCAACAAATTTGCGAAAAAAACCTGTGCTGGAACTTAATTCTGATTGGCTAGGCATGGGATTATGCAAATTAGCAAAGATTTTAAGAGTTTTAATTGGTTTAGAACTCAATAGAACCTATGATGTCACAATTGCATTGGAAGAGACAAAGTTAAACTGGGGGCTGTAAAGCCCCCTTCGGGCACAATGGGCCCATTTTTGGCGCCTGAGTAGTGGGTGGTTATAAGCATCTTGTGGCAAAATTGGGTTTTCCTAGACGGTTAATAATGATAATTAATAATTAATATAAATAAATAATACTAAGAAGAAAAATCCGGACTAAAACAACAGCGCTCCGCACGGAACGTACTTCAACCCCAATAACAGTAAAATCTTGAGACCTTTGCTCTATACGTAATGTGATAACGATCAATCAGTTTTTCGTGCATATTTGGAGTTCTGTCTGATATGAAAAACTATGGCCCTATTAAACACAGCATAATTAAATTTTAGTATCAACTTGGCACACGTACTCGAAAGTTCGACTCGAAAAGAACAATAAAACATGATAAAACTATGCACTTTAGAATTTTTAGGTTTTTTTTTAGTTACAGTGAATGTTACAGTTAAGCTCAAACTTGTCTCGTTACAGATTTTTTCTTTATTATTAGATTTAGCACTGAATAACGCGATACCAGAAAAAGACTGCTTTTTGAAAGCGAGGCCTTGGAAGGTCCTATCACACGTACCCTGTCTGCTAACGATGCATACTGGGAGTAGTAGTTTAAAATTTTCGTCACAATAAGGGAAATTAACCCTCAAAATGTTTCCACTAAACTCCAACTCCCATCGTGCTTTGCAGGCAGCTACTTCGTTGATGTTGATGGGAATAGGTGTTGCGAATTTTATCAGAGTACTTCGGATGGCCGGATCGTTAGTGCGTTTGTGAAGTGTGTTTATGCGTTACGTTTCTGCGTGTGTGTATTAATTTACTTCATTCGGCGGGTACATTTCCTAATTGTGTGGTATGTGACCAGCCAGCTAGCTTTGGGCTTACATGCTGTATTTAAAGTTGTTTTTCTCGCCAGGAAACTTAGCTGCTTGCTAGATCTACTGTACATGACAGGTTGGTCAAGCCTTTAAATTTGTATTTAAATACAGACTCTAGCTGTTCACTTCTCGTCTGGCTGTCTTTTAGTTTATTCGGTTAAAATTTCCGAGACATTTCTGATGGTGTTTTGTTTTCTAGGATGTACACCTTATTATCTGGACTATATAAGTACATGTTCCAGAAGGATGAATTCTGTGTCTTGATTCTGGGACTGGACAACGCAGGGAAAACGGTAAGCCTGCTCCAGACTTTATTTCGGGCGTGTTTTGTTGCTGTTAATTTTTGTTATTTTATTATTTTTTTTGTACATGCTATTCATACATGACCGTTTGTAACATTGAAGAATGTTTCTTTTATGTTTTTCAAACTGAAAAAGTTATTCAGCAAGATCTCATTCAGTTGATCAAAATATACAGTCAAAACTTTCATGTTGCCAATGATCAACTTTATTTTAAAAACTTCTCTTCTTCAAAATGTCTTCCATGTGCAGTAATGACAGCTCTACAGACCTTAAGCATTCTAAGCTGTCAGTTTCTCAAGATATCCCTATGAAGTTTCACCCCACACTTCCTGTAACACTTCCCCAATGTGTGATTGGCTCATAGGGTGATTGTTGTGGGCCTTATGACCAAGCTGGTCCCACAAAAGCTCGATGGCATTCAGATCAGGTGATGGCACTGCTGCAGACGGCTTCTTTGCCTGAAAGATTTTCAATGATATAGAGGTGTGCTTCAGCTCCGCTGTATGATGAAACTGACCCTGGAGTCTTCTCCACAGGGGATGGGATGTTGTAGCACAGAGTGGTAACCTTGCTGCTTCAGTATTCCTTGGACTTTGTGTAAGCCTGAATGTCTTGAGAAACTGACAGCTAGAATCTCTTGAGTATGCAGACCTGTCATTGTTTCACATGGAAAATTCTTTGCTGGACAGAAATTTTGAGTAAGAAGAAAGTTTTATTTTAAATGAAATTGGTTGTTTGTAACAATGTTTTGATTGCTTTTGATCATTTAATGGTACTTTGTTGAATTCAGTCTTCAGTTTTTTTCAACAACATAAAACATTCTTCATGATTCCAAACTTTTGAACATGAATGTTTAAATAAATGATTGGTCCTGTTATTATACCTCAAAATTTGTATTCATAAGTTTTGACTCCCCTGCAGACATTCCTGGAACAAACGAAGACTAGATTTAACAAGAATTACAAAGGCGTGAACTTGTCCAAGATCACATCCACAGTGGGTTTAAACAGTAGGTCAAAGTTTGCTTTCGTCAATCAGTAGTATTTTTGTCAGAGGAGTTTGGTACTGCTGAAATGCATGAGAACAGTTGATGGCTGTCTCCATGTGCAGATGCATTAAGCAGCTACTTTGTTAGGTACACCAATGTGGTACTGGGTAGAACCAACTTTTACCTCTGGAATCACTCGAATGGTAGATTTAGTTTATTCTGAAAGAACTTGCTGCACATCACTGATAAACCGAACTGTTATTTATGCACCTGTGTCCATTGTTTTAGCTTTAATGAGTCTGGTCATTATCCTCTGACCTGTCTCATTAACAAGGCGTCTTTCCCCAAAGACCTGTCCCAGACTGGATGTTTTTGGTTACAGCATTCTCTCTGAACCGTAGACAGTGTAGTGTTCTGAAATCTCTGGAAAGTGGCTGTTTCTGAGATACTGGGAACACCACATATTGCACCAACAATCAAGCCTCAGTCAAAATGTCTTTGTTCAAGTGTCTTAGCCACTCTGATGCTTAGCCAGACAGTAACTGAACCTCTTGTCCCCTGTCTATGAGCTGTATTTATTCAGTTGCAGCCACATGTTTCAGCCATTCACTTGGACGATTAGCAAGCAGGTATATAGCTCAAAACTGGCCACTGAGTCTGTGCTTGCTGCATTATTTTACTCTTGCTGTTCTGTCTAGTTGGCACCATAGATGTTGGGAAAGCACGTTTGATGTTTTGGGATCTTGGAGGACAGGAAGAGCTGCAGTCACTGTGGGATAAAGTAGGTGTTCGACCTTTGTCATTTCCGTTTTACTCAGCCAGCATATGTTGGTACACCGCTGATTTCATTCCACTGCATTTTAGTTATTGAAAACTAGGCATTGGCTGAATGTACACAGTGGTTTTCTTTAGTGATGGGACAAATGAGGCTTCAAAACCTGTGGTGTGTGGGAATGTCCTGAACTAGCCAGTCAGTGCTGGCTAGCCCCACTCTCCCATCCACCATGGGTCTTGAAGCCTCATTTAGCCCCAACATTGATTGGTTAGATCAGGATACTATGGTTTATGAAGCCTCTCAGAAGGCTTTGTCAGTGCCATATCACTGTCATGCTGTTTTATGAAGAGACTTTCGTTAAGATTACTTTAACATCCTAAAAAAGGAAGGCTGTTCCATGCCTACAAGTTAAATGGAGTGTTCCTGAATGTTCTTTAACCCAGTATTACGCAGAGTCACACGGAGTGATCTACGTCATTGATTCGACTGACGAGGAGCGGTTGTCGGAGTCCAAGAACGCCTTTGGTGAGATGACTTCTAAGCTTGTTTGTTTATGACCTGCCTGTACCTTACAATAAAGTTTTTTTTTTTTTTTTTTTTTTTTTTTTTTTTTGTCTTTTCTCCATCCCAGAGAAGATGATTAGCAGTGAGGCTTTGGAAGGTGTTCCCCTTCTTGTGCTCGCCAACAAACAAGATGTAGAGGTATCATCTAGTCTTTTTAGTTGGGACATGGGCCATGGTTAAGCGTTGTTTCTACGTGGATCTAACATTGTTTTTTTACTTTCAGATAATGAAGGCTTACATGTAACTTTACACATGGTTTTCCCACATTTGTGTTGTGTTGAATCCACCCATTTGAATACCGTCTTGTAAAAAACGTGCATTAAGCGTACAAAGAAAGAAGTGACTTTCAAGTTCTGTTGAGGGACAGCATGACTGTCACGTGATGTTAACGTGGTCCTAAATGTTCGCAGAACTGTTTATCAGTGCCGGACATAAAAACAGCCTTCAGTGACTGTGCACCAAAGATTGGGAAACGTGACTGCCTTGTACAGCCATGCACAGCACTTACAGGGTATGTTTTAGTTTTTGCTATGATAAAAATAATGAAATCTTGATTCGCTATTAAATTATGATTCCTTTTACATACTTGCTTGCTGTGGTGCCAGCAGACATGAGCTGAGTAGCCATTGCTGGATTCTTGTTGTATCAATTGGATCTTTGTATTTTTGTGATTGGATGTATAGGGGAAGTTGCATAAAATTCCAAAATACATGTAAAGATGAGAACTATTCGGTTAACCCTTCTGGGGGGGGGGTTCCAAGGTGGGACTGATTGGGTTTCTCTTTTCAGCCAAGGGGTTAATGAAGGCATTGAGTGGATGGTTAAGTGTGTGGTCAGAAACATCCACCGACCCCCGCGACAGAAGGACATTACTTAGGATCAGCTGCTCCTCCACCACTCCCACAGCTGTGCTCCAACCATTCATACCCTCCTTTACACAAGATGACGAGGCCACTCCGTCTTAGTCCGTGTGCTGATCGACTCACTCTTCATCTCCTCTGAGTCGATGTCCCAGGCAATCTTGCCCGTAACCCTTTATTTAAATGTAACAGTTCAAAGATTAATCTTGCTATGAAAGTCAATTCCGTTTATCAATTTATCCATTATAGCCACAAGCAACCCGGAAGACTAAATAATAAACCAAGACTGTCAAAGTATGTTCTGCTTTTTGTTTGGAAAACTAAAAGTGCACGGAGATTTAATTTATAGTTGTTAACAGCTCTTTATTTTTTCCTGTGTGTTAGTGGGGGAGAAAATTTTGACTACATCAGCTGTACCCAGTGATTTACAAAATAAAAGCTCTGTGGCTGTTACACTTCCTATGGAAAAAAAATACATGTATATCACTTCTGTGATTTCTTGCCTTAAAATTTCAAGCATTTTTTACACAAACTTGGTGCAGTTTTTGAGAAATGGAGGGAAAAATAATTCATTGTCTTTGCATTGTTTCATGTGACTTCAGTAAACTGGTCAAGTAATGTGGCCTGTATGTACAGCTGAAGGTCTTCTAATGTGCGTCCCCGTTTGATTTCTGACACAGAAAAAAGTGCTTCGTTATTTTTATTTTATGATATTAACTTTCTAATTTAGATGGGTTCAGCTAAATAATGTGTAAGGGGAAACATCTTCATTAATGTGTTTTGAAACAAAATGAATAGCATAGTGTATTTGTTTTATGGGTATTTTTTGGCATTTGCAAGGAATTAGTAATATTTTATTGACTATACCTTTTGAGAGAAAACCATAATTGAACTTCAAACTGTGATTTTTATTTTTTTTTTTCCCTTTGCTGCCATTTTGTTTCTTTTTTTTTTGTAGTTCATGAGTGGCTTATTGTTCAGAATTTATCTGGCGATAGAAAATGATTGCAGGCTACCTCTTGCTGTTCCTGGTTTGGTCTGCTCTAAGACATTGGTTATAACCAGGTGCTAATCAGCTGTGCAAGTTCCCATTTTATCTCTGGTGTGTTGTTAGTGTTTTACTGTCTCATGGGTATCACTGAGCATGGAATACCAAGAGTGTAGAAAACGTCCCATTTCTAGCAATTGTTGTACTTTTCCGAAATCACCATTTTAGGCATTGATGTTAATAAAAAAAACTGCTTCCACCTCAGTCACATTCACCTCCTAAACTATTCTTTCCTTCCGCAGTTCAAGAAAACACTAGTAAGTTGTAAAATGATATTTATGTAATTGGGTTTTAATGAGTACTACATAAATAATAATTACACTTCCCATTCTCCTTCTGGTCATTTTCTGTCACTGCTTTTCAATGCACGGTTGGAGCGAATTTGAAATCCTGGGTGCTGTGAGGTGTGCCAGTCTGCCAGACTAACACGAGAACATTTATAAATGCGATTTATAAACTTAGCTTTTCATGTAACGAACTAACTGACCTTTTTCCTTTATGCTGTGGCCATTTTCCTCATGGGCTCTTTTACATACTCATTCAGCACATTTCAAGGAACCCGAATTCAGTTGTCAGCTCAGGAATGTTGGAAGTTTAGTCCTCCTTTATGATGGAAAAAAAGCATCAATAATTTGTCAGTGCAGTGGGTTGGTGCAGCTTGAATAATTTGGACCTCAAGCACAAAATTAAAGGACTCTTATCATCACCTATCCTCATACTTGATGGTTTATTGTTATGGAAAAACCTCACTAATACTCCCAACTTTAGAATATGTAGACGTTCTGGCTATATGCAACAATGAAAATCTAAGCAGCGTGGAATGCACTTTGACCTAATTTTTATCTTACTATCTAAACAGGAAAGAAAATGTGAGAAGGGAAGCATGGGCTACAGTTCTGAGATTAAAATTCTGATCATTTTAATTATGAAATGAAAATATGACAAAAGATACACATAGATTCAATAAATTATTCATCTATGTAGAGTGGGGTTTAATTTTCTTTCTACAATCCACAGCAATGGGTAAGAAATTAATCTCTTGCAATGAAACATGATATACTATTATAAAAACCAGAATTCACCATAATTAGAAGATGAGACAAGAAAAAATGACTGAAAACCATCGTCTGCTGGCTCTATTGCTTACATTATCACTTATTTCAGTGAAAAACAGCGTCCTCTACTGGTTGTACACGGAACCGTTGTAGACATAAATATTATACCTGTGTTTCTGAACGCTATACCCCGCCATTTTCCTGGTTACAAAAGATCAATACAAAAGTGAATACTGGGGTACAACCTCATGTAAATAAATTTTCCACATTTTCCATTTTCTTTACAAATTTTATAAATGTATAAGCTGAAGTCACTCTGTGTGTGGAGTTCTCGTGTTCTCCACATGCTTTGCTGTCCAGTTTCCTCCTGCAGGCTAAAGTCATGTGATTTAGCCTAACTGGCACCTTTAAGTTGCCTGTAGTGTGTGCCTTGTGATGGCTTGGCATTTCAGCCTTGTGTTATTTGTTGCCTGGGATGGGCTACAGGTCCCTCCACAACCCTGACCAGAAAAGGCAGTTACAAGTTGCCACTTTACTGTGGTGGAGGATTTTCAGTGCCCCAGTGATTCTAGGAGCTATGGTGTTGGGGCAATTGCCCCTGGTTCCAAGGCAAATCGATGCTAGGTGAGTGGCCAGACTAAAAGTGATTCAAATAACATTTATGAGAGGTAAAATCAATGACTCAGATTGCTTGCCCAAAACAGGGATACCAGGACCCCCCCCTGGAGCCAGGTCTGGGGGGAGGTCACTGATGAGCGCCTGGTGGTCGGGCCCTTACCCAAAGGGTGTGGCAGGGCACAGCTTGATTGAGCTGCCCTCCTGTGGACCCATCACCTGCAGGAGGAGCCATAAGGATGTGGTGCAATGTGGATTCGGTGGCAGCTGAAGGCAGAGGCCTTAACAGTCTGATCCCTGGCTACTGAAACTAGCTTTAACGACATGAAACATTACTCTTCTGGTGGAAAAGGGGCCTGACCTTCCACAGAAAGCAAAGGGATAATCGTCTAGATATCATGTAATCACACAGCACGGGTTCTGGAACCAAACCCCAGGAGAGGGCCTGGACTCTCGTCCACTCTGTAGCTGGCTTGGGTGAGAGGCATTGGGCAGCTTTGGGTATACGTTTAGCCCCCCTGATTGGTTCTAGGTGCTAGACTGAAGAAAGAGTCCTTGGTTACTTTGTGGGACTTCAGAGACAGTCGGCAGGTACTGACTGGCCAGGCAGAGTACAGCTTTGGCAGTCGCAGAAGTAAAAATTCTGATGTGGGAGAAGTTTGGTGAGACCATGGAAAATGACTTTCAGTCAGCTTTGAAGAGGTTCTGGAAAACCATCAGACCACTCAGGAGAGGGAAGCAGTGCTTTGTCCATACTGTTTACAGGAGGGATGGAGTGCTGTTGATCTCAACTGGTTGGTGGAAGGAATATTTTGAGGATCTCCTCAATCCCATTGACATGCCTTCGTTGGAGGCAGCAGAGGTGGAAGACTTTGAGGAGGACTCGACCATCACTAGAGCTGAGGATACTGAGGTACTCAAAAAAACATTTCTGGGGCAATACTCTGGTGGTAGATGAGATTCACCTTGATTTCCTGAAGACTCTGGGTGTTATTTGGCTGTCTAGGCTGAAACGCTTCTTCAACATTGCATGGAGGTCTGGGACAGTGCATTTGGATTGGCAGACTGGCATGATGGTCCCCATCTTTAAGAAAAGGGTCCAGAGGGTGTGTTCCAATTTTAGGGTGATCACACTCCTCAGTCTTCCTGGGAAGGCCTATATGAGGGTACTGGAAAGGAGAGTCCATCCATTGGTTGAACCTTGAATACAAGAGGAACAATGCAATTTTCATCTTGCTCGTGGAATACTGGACCAACTTTTTTACCCTTCCAAGGATACTGGAGGGTTCATGGAAGTTTGACCAACCAGTGTATATGTGTTTTGTGGACTTGTAAAAGGCATACGACAATGTCCCTCAAGATGTCCTGTCAGGGTACTTCTGGAGTATAGAGTGCTGACCCCACTGCTACTCCGAGCTGGTCCCTGTATGACCGGAGTGAGAGCTTGATTCGCACTACTAGCAGTAAGTCAGACTCATTCCTGGTGAGTGTTGGACTCCACCAGGGCCTCCCTCTGTCACCAATTCTGTTCATAAACTTTATGGATAGACTTTCTAGGTGCAGCCATAGGGTGGAGGGTGTTCGGTTTGGTGGCTGCAGGATTGCATGTTTCCTTTTCGAAGTTAATATGGTTTTGTTGGCTTCATCGGGCAGCGACCTCCAGCTTACACTGGGGCGGTTTGCAGGTGAGTGTGAAGCGGCCGAGATGAAGATCAGCACCTCTAAGTCCGAGGCCATGGCATTCTGCTGGAAAAGGGTGGATTGGCCTCTTTGGATTGGGGATGAGTTGCTGCCTCATGTGGAGGAGTTTAAGTATCTCAGAGTCTTGTTCACGAGTGAGGTAAAATTCGAATGAGAGATTGAGAGGCAGTTCCAGGCAGCATCCAAAGTACAGTGAGCTCTGTACCAGTCTATCGTGGTGAAGAGAGAGCTGGGTCGAAAGTCGTAGATATTGATTTACTGGTTGATCTACATTCCAACCCTCATACTTGGTCACGAGCTTTGGGTAGTGACCAAAAGAACGAGATCTTCAGTACAAGTAATGGAAATGAGTTTCTTCTTCAGGGTGTCTGGGCTCAGCCTTAGAGAATGGGTGAGGAGCTCGGACATTTGGGAGAGCTACTTATAGTAGAATCGGTACTCCTTCGCATCAAAAGGAGCCATCTGAGGTGGTTCGGGCATCTGGCTAGTATGGTGCCTGGACACCTCCCAGGGGAGGTGTTTCTGGTAAGTATGGAAGGAGGAGGAAGGAGACTCTGTGGCAGACCAAGGATATGCTGGACAGATTACATCTCGCAGCTGGCCTGGGTATGCCTAAGTATCCTCCCAGAGGAGCTGAAGGAGGTGTGTGGGGAGAGGGAGGTCTGGGCATCTCTGTTTAGACTATGGCCCCATGACCTGGACCTGGATAAAGTGGTGGAGAATGAATGAATGAAAAGCTGGATGGCTGGAACATTACTAGCCAGAAGATTATGAAAGTCATCTCAATAATAACCAATGTCAACCATTATTCCCTTAACTGTCAGCTCGAATGTGTCATATCTATTTTATTTTTCTATTCTCAAATCTGTTGAAGTGTGTTTACCATTTTCTGACAATGACATCTGACATTTCCACTTCCTTTCTTTTTTAGCTTTCACACAGTCACAGAGGTAAGATGTTACTGATAAAATATTAATCTTCTGTCTAACAGTGAGACTGTGATGTTCAGAATTATACAGTACATGTACTGGCCAAACCTATATCTCCTGCAATATGCTACAGCCAGAAACAGCCTACCAGTCTTGGCAGATCCCATCTCAAACAGAGAATGAAAAGCAAGATTAATGTTAAGATTAAATCACTGAGGCTGGTGCAATGTTTCAGGTTAGGTATTGCCCCTCCTTGAAGGACCCAAAATGCTGTGGGGCAACATATATTGCTGCCTAGACTGAAATTTAAAATATAAAACAGAATATCACAACTCCCAGAGTGCCCTCTGAAAACATGTTTTAGGAATATTTGGAAAAAAGTAAACCATACATTTTCCAATGTTGTTTAGCCTCTCATACCTCGAATACTGCTATTCTGGACCAGCCTGGAGACAACTTTTTGATACCGTGTTGTCATGGATGCACAGACAGCAGGTCTTTACCTTGAACTGGATCCTTAAATCCATTCATATTCATGAATTCAGTTTAGAAGCACAGAGTGCAAGGTACAGGATACCCTGCATGGGATGTCAGTCTATCGCAGGGTGCATACAATTTAAATACAAATAACCACATGATCTTGGACTGTGGGGAGAAATCAGTGCAAAGATGAGAAAAAGGCACAGACTCCACAGCTCCAGATTTGGGATTCAAATGAATAGCACTGGAGATGTGAGGTGATAGTGGTAACCATCCAGAACCCTGACCCTAATTTGCTAAAGTAGCTTAAACAGCATGTCCCACTCTGAATGCTGTGAACCTTGCAGCTGCCCATCGCAATTTTTAACACTGCTCGTCTTTTCGTTGTGACTGAGTCTTATTAATGAAGATGCATTATTTATTTGTGTGTGCCCACTGCACAAATGGCCACTGTACTGAATGCTTATCTCCTTGTGTGCAGAATATGCAGTTCAATTAATTATTATATAGCACGTCTCCCAACGCAGCTGCCCTGACGCACTTAAAAAAACAATCACAATTGATCTCCTAGCCTTTACCATACAGATATGCAGACTGAAGATTGTCAAAAAAGATTGTCATTCCTGCAGTACAGCTTTTTAAATGCTCGTATTTTTAAAATGGAGCGCCGTGAAATTCAAAAGCACTGAAGTTGCTAATCCTTCTGCTTTGTATTTTTTCTATAATCGTTGTGTATCTTAATTTATTTGAGTCAACGTAGTGGAGTATTTTACATATATATAACTGGTAATGTTCAAAATGCAACAACTAACTGTTTTGTTCAAGTGGTTAGGTATTAAATAGATGATTTTCAAATGGCATCATACAATGGCGTTCTCTTGCCATCCAATTAATGACTGAAGAGGCAAGCCATGTTGGGTAATGCGACTTCATAAAGAAATAATGCCTTTCAGAGGAAATAGCATTGAAAAGATCTAATTGCACAGTGTGTTCTGTTAACGCCGGAGTCCAAGAGTGACGAGCGAACCTAACAGTAGGCACATCTCATCTGTGCATTCTGATTTGCATATTATACTTTATACAATTTGAGAAACGTAGTAGTGAAAATCAGAAGCTCGGCAGCAGGAGGTCTGGAGATTATATTAGCATTGCTGGAAATTAGAAGCCATGCATTATTCATAACACCAATTACTTCACGAAGACTTCTGACACTTTCGATTGTGGCATGATGTACATATTCATATTTCATGAATTTTTCTACAAACCTATTGGTCGTTAGATGGCAACTAATTCATACTCCACAATGGAACAAATGCCACTGGCCACATCCGTTTTGCTCCTATGAAAAGGCAGATGATCAATAAGCATTTTGCTGTGCAACTGGAAGTGATAAATCATTGAGTACTTGCATAATTATAGAGGCATAGACCCGAGAAATATGTCTGAATGCAACTGTAACATACTGTCCCTTTATTGATGCTGTGGACCGAAAACAGAAGCAAATGGCATTTGTTACAGGAAATTCTGCTAGGCTTTAACAAAGTGAAAACAAATACTGTAGATCACATGCTATTTCATGGAATTAAAGTGTACGGTGTGGTTTTATTCCATACTTATGTTTTAACATGTAAGAAAAGAACATTTTTTTAAAATTGTTATTGTTACAATATTTATTTTTATTTTATTAGCTCGCTATTTTAATACTTTTTATTGTGCATAATGGTACCTTACATTCTCTTTTGCTACAAAACATTTTTCTGTGGACAATATTTAGCTATTTATTCTTTTAACCCAAATTTGGAATGTAACACTGTAACACTTAGTGATACACAATATAAATATATTTTCCCTATATTTAAATATTAATATTTTATAGTTGGTTAGGCAACTTATTATTAGTATTATTATTGATTTTTATTACAGCCTGACTTATTATGTGGCTTGGAAATGATGGGAATATTTGAAAATATAGCTGCAGTGATGTCATTTGTTCATCAAAAATGTGAACGCAAGTTATCAATTCATTCATCTGTAGATGATCCTTTGACACAAAGCAGAAAAGGAGTCAAGGGTGCGGCCTATTCTTTTGTCTGATACCCCCCCAGCCTTTACCATGTGTTTCTTTCTGAAGCTAAAAGATCTATATGTTTATCATGTCCAAAACATCCAAACAGACGTGTCTTATTTAAGCATACAGGGGAGCCTAGCATAGGGTGCTGATTAATATCGCATTAGAGGGGTGAGTGAAAGAGAGAGGTAGAGGTTGTGTGTCTGTGTGTGCGTGCTTCCCTGCCTTCCCCTCACCCTTCCTTGTGCTTGGTACATTACAGCCCCCTTCTGCTGAATGTGTGCCTGTTCCCCGCTGCTTGCTAGGCAACCAGGAGCTCTAGCACTGCACCACTGACGAACGAATACACACACCCTGCCCGCCTCTTGCACATTCTGTCTCCTCCATCCGACGAGCACGCTATTCTGCTCTGAAGCTGAAGCTACCATGGCAAGCACTGTATCAGGTAGGATGCATTAAGCTCTGTTTTGTCCCTGAAAGATATCTACGATTGCTTTTAATAATATCTGCATAGCTAATTTATACAGAGTAGAAGGAACATGATAGTTAGCTGAATTCTAAATGCGATATATTGTTTTGTTATTTTTGTGGCCCTGCAGAGATTGTGTGGGTGGGTTCATATATCTTAATTTATTACAGTGACGCTGCTAAGAGTCAGTTGAATTAGAAGGATACTAAACAGGAAAAAAAAAATGTAATTCCGCTGTTTATAAAGGGAGTAGTTTAGATATATCTGCCTGGGAATTCTGATCCAGAAAAACAGATAATTATAATAAAAATGTAATTATGTTTAATAAAAAAGGCTACACTGCTAGAAAGCCAGTACATTCTGATGGAATGGTTAAAATAATGCGCAAATTTATGATACCATGAACAAAAGGCATATGGCATTTTACTGCAGAGCTTGAGTTTTGAGGATTCACCGCAATGCTTTTGAAATGCGAAGGTCTTGTTATAGGTGAATGAATACGCACTTGGCAATGCAGATCGATAACCAATAAGCAACCTTTTTCTCGCAGGCTTGCAATACAATAAGCTACATCTTTAGAATGATATCATTGCTGTTGTATTTATTTATTTTCAAGGGAAAAGCTTTCCTTTGATTAAATTGGAAAATACATTTCCAGTGAGCTGGGTTTAATTCTGTAAGATGGGAAACAGTGATGAATTGGTTCTTCTTTCTGTTTACACGTGTGACTGGACATTTGGACAAAAGAAAAGGGCGAAGCACTCCATACCACCAATGCTTTCACTCCAAATAAAGACCAAACAGAGCTGATGTATGTATTTAATGTCGTGGGGGAAAGGCCTCCTTTAACATGCACATAATGGTAGCTGAATGCAGAAAGAATGGGTTGGGCCTGTCACCATTCTCACAAGCTGTCTGCAATAGTGCCCATTACAGCCAGGTACAGCAGGAAAGGACAGGAATATGAAAGAACAGCTTTCTTTATTTTAAGATGAGATATTTTCATTAAGTAACCACCTTCCTTCACTTGTATATTGTGAAAAGGCTTGCTTTGTTTTTGTATGTGGTACACAGTTTACCCACAGAGCCTAGTAAAGCTTTAGCAGCATTACATTGCAAATGAAAGAAAACAGTAAAGAAACACAGGGAGGGTGTGGTGGTTTAGCAGTTGGCATTGTTGCCACACACCTCCAGGGTTGGAGGTTTGGATCCCATCTCACCCCGTGGGTGACGCTATAGTCATGCTTAAGCCTCGGTTTTTAGTGAAACCCAAAATCTCCTTAGTCATCGTAGCCACGATGAATGACGCCAGGGTCTGGTCAATGGGGCTTAAGCCTAGAATGTTTTTAATGACAACCCCCCCCCCGCTTGTACAAATTACTCATACCTCATCTGACCCTAGCACTACCCCTCCCCATGCCATACAGGTACTCTGGTTTCCTCCGAAAGTCCACAAACATATAGATAGGTTGATGGGCATCTCTAAATTGCCCATATTGTACGAGTGTGTGTATGTATATATGGCTGTTATGGAAGGGGACTCCCATTCAGGGTGTACTGCTGGTACCCCAGCATTAGGCCTTGTGCTGCCTGGGAGAGGCTCCAGAACCCTCCCCCCACCCTATGACCTTGACCAGAATGAACAGATGACGGATGGATGGATGGATGGATGGATGGATGGATGGATGGATGGATGGACGGACGGACTAAATAACTGCTCTGTGATGGACTAGCATCCCATCTAGGGTCCATCACTAGACTGTCTGGGATTTGATCCAAATTCCTTTTGACCTTGACCAGGATGACTAAAGGATTTCTCTCTTATTGACTATAACCAAATAACAACAAACTGTATTATAAATTATTAAGCAGAAAAGCAATAATCAGTTTTGCTTCAATAGTTTGTTAGCTTGAGCAGAAATCATACTTGACTGTTGACTACTCCCCTATTTTTGAATTCACTTCTTAATAATTACATTTATATATAATTAACAAAACAATAGCTCTCTTGATTTTTATTACAGCCTGACTTGATCACTCCTTAACATGCCTTGGTTCTGTCCATCAGGGACAGTCACATAAACCTAAGCAGACTGGTTTTCAATAGTGTTTGATTGGAACAGACCTTCTGAGGTCACAAGGGTCATATCTGGAGCCACGCCCTTAGCGAAGATGCCTACCTAGACTCTGTTGATGGAAAGGTGCCCTGTATGCTAAGAAGTGAGTGGAATAACCTTCAAACAGTTTCACCCAGGAGATTGGGGCAAGTGGGGACTTATTGTTCCCAATAGACCAGAGTAAAACGTCATCTTTGTTTTCGAGTTTTGTTCCATTTTGTTTTGGATGGCAGGGTCTTGCAACATGCATGGTAATGTTCCTGTAACTAATGCCACTGTTAATTTTGCACATCTTATAACTTCTGTAATACGCCATCCCTCAGCTGTCCTGGCAAATAGTAGAAGTTTTAAGTATGATTATCCTCCAGGACTTGCTAGTGGAAGCCTTGCTGTCAAGGAGTCTCTTCCTAAAGTAAAACAGGCCAGGTTCCAATATCAGATTGTCGCTCAGAAATCAACAGGCCATACTTTTTTGTCTGTAGGTCTCTGAACTGAACATCTGTAATTATGATGCAAACTCACTGTGTTTCCACAAATGGGAGTTTTCATGCTTTTACATCCCGGTTCTGTATGTGTTAGAATGGCCTACACGTACAATATGCAGGGATGTTAGCAGTTATTGAAGGTCTTGCTGAATGAAAATGAATATGTAGTGAGTTTATGCATACATTCCAATCCTGGTGTGTCAAGTCTGGGAAGTTTTAAAGCTCTCGTTACACCCATAAGATTTAAATGGGAAGTTAAATAAATTTAGCAGATCTCATTAATTGAATTGGTTGGTTCAGTTCCTGACTAAAACAAAAAAAATTCTTGACTGTAAATAGAGTAAAATATGAAGTCTGATCGGATGTCACACAGATTTGCTTCACTTCACAGACGTTATTTATGTTCGTATGATGCTAAATGGGTGAATTTAATTAGTAAAAAATGCAATTAAGGACTAACAGATGTAATCACGTAACCCTTCTATAATCAACAATTCTAAAGAAGGGCTGGTGCAAGTTAAGCAGTCTTGTCACATATTTAATATCATGAACTTCATTTTTATACATTGTTTGAATTCATTACCAAATTACAAAGGCTCTATCAATACAAAGATGTATTGATAACAGATTACAATGGGTGAATTCCAAAATAATCTCAGCAGTAGTAAAACTGCACTTACAACAGTGTTTGTATAAAAACACTAATGTGACATCAGGTCAGTAAAGTCAACATATGTACATAGATACAGACATAGATCAAAACCACATATATTGTACTTTATTTGACCTTAGTGGTACAGTCTCCGTAACAACAGAATACCTGCTAAAGACCCTCAATGAACTTGAAGTGAAGTGATCTGTACCCTACTCTATTCTAAAGAAACACCGTCATGGTGGAGAACTATTATTACAACAATAGCAATGAAATGGTGCTGCTTTGCATGATGGGAAAATGATAAACATCACTGCTGCTCTATATTTGCGGTTCTAATTTGGGTTAGTAAGGCCCAATTTTATGGTTAATATACCAATTCATTTATGACTTACAGGAGTAATTCATTAGTAAGATATTTAAAATTTTAAAAGGTTTAAACTGTGTACTTTCAGTTAACTCCTTTAAGTGGAAGACCAGTATTGGTTTGTTGATTTATATACTGGGTTGGTCCTAATATTTTCCAGCGGTCTCTGTGATTCTGAAGTTATAATCTTATGTGAGAAGAAATGGAGTTTGGAGTCAAATCAGAGACCGGAATTTACAGGAAGGTTTTAAGCAGCACAAAGACGAACCTTTTTAAGAGTAATATGAATGCTTCCCTTTTTATGAATTATTTTACGTGTGAGGTGAGTATATGCATGTGTGTTTTCACGGCCTGCAATTTATCCAGGATGTGTCCTGCCATAAAATCATTGCTTCCTGGGCTCCAGGCCATGTCCACACCTAACTGGACAAGCAGTTGCTGAAAATAGGAGAATGGGTGGGTGGGTTTTTCCCTCTTTGAAGGGAAATTGCAGCTAAGCAACTTTAAAATGGTATTTTTCAACCTTTCAAGAGCAGAATTAAGATATCTCCAAACATGACCGAGTCTTATACATGACCATAAAGAATATTTTCCTCTATAACCTATTTTTACTGTGGCATTTTTCTTGCAGCCTACAAGGAGAAAATTAAGGAGATGTCAATGCTGTCTCTGATCTGCTCCTGTTTGTACTCTCAGCCACATCCTAACAGCATTTATCAGTATGCAGGTTTGTATGGTCAACCCATTCATAGAAAACTTTTGAGTACACGCGTGGAATCCCATGGTTCTGAATTATCAATAGCTATCTGATGTACATGTAGTGTGTAATGGCATGTTCTGATCTACAGTAGATGCAGTCTACAATGACATGTTCTGATCTAGATGTAGTCTAATGACATGTTCTGATCTAGATGTAGTCTGTAATGACATGTTCTGATCTAGATGCAGTCTACAATGACATGTTCTAATCTAGATGTAATCTGTAATGACATGTTCTGATCTAGATGCAGTCTACAATGACATGTTCTGATCTAGATGTAATCTGTAATTACATGTTCTGATCTAGATGTAGTCTGTAATGACATGTTCTGATCTAGATGTACTCTGTAATGACATGTTTTGATCTAGATTCAGTCTACAATGACATGTTCTAATCTAGATGTAATCTGTAATGACATGTTCTGATCTAGATTCAGTCTACAATGACATGTTCTGATCTAGATGTAATCTGTAATGACATGTTCTAATCTAGATGTAATCTGTAATGACATGTTCTGATCTAGATGCAGTCTACAATGACATGTTCTGATCTAGATGTAGTCTGTAATGACATGTTCTGATCTAGATGTAATCTGTAATGACATGTTCTAATCTAGATGTAATCTGTAATGACATGTTCTGATCTAGATGCAGTCTACAATGACGTTCTGATCTAGATGTAGTCTGTAATGACATGTTCTGATCTAGATTCAGTCTACAATGACGTGTTCTAATCTAGATGTAATCTGTAATGACATGTTCTGATCTAGATGTAGTCTGTAATGACATGTTCTGATCTAGATGCAGTCTACAATGACATGTTTTGATGTAGATGTAGTCTGTAACAACATGTTCACACACACCAAGTGTACAATAATGAGAAAGTGGTACATTTTATTTGTAAGGATTATAGATTGGTAAACAAAATGGGATGGATATTATAAACAACTTTTTATGAAATGTCATATGAAAAATTAATTAAATGACTCAAGATTGTATCCCAGCCATTCAATATATGAGTCAATTAATGAATTATGTACATATTGGTTTAGTGTGTTCCCCTGCCTTTTACCCAGTGCTTCCTAAGATAGGCTACAGGATCACCCATACCTTGTACAAAATGAGTGGTTATAGAAGATAGTTAGATGTTTATCCTGTTTAGATATAATTCATGGTCTTCGTCAACAGACATGGAGGTGAAGCCCATTGACAAGCGAGCCTCGGGCCAGTCCTTCGAGGTCATACTGAAGGCCCCAGCTGACCTATCCCCAGACCGCCCCCAACCACTGGCCTCTCCTCCAAAGAAGGACATATCCCTGGATGAGCTGCAGAAGAGACTGGGGGAAGCAGAGGAGAGGAGAAAGGTGGGCACGTCTCAGTTGTTGGGACGACGAAGGAGCACACTAATAAAGATCGCATACGCTTAGAATCACGTAGCGATGGTAAAAACACATCTCAAAGCATCGTTCAGGAAAGCTTAAAATATCTCTACTGGCTTTTACACATATAACTGAATCAGTTGTTTGCAAATGTTGTGGTCTTCTACCAACTTTCCAAGTCTATGTCCTGATTGATACCATTTACCCTGATTACCTTTCTGATGAAACCTATAAGACACTCGCTTAGCAGATGGCTGTCTGTAATTGCTTTGACTGCTTATTGCAAGATCTATAATTGCTAGACCTTTTGGAAAATTGCTGTTCTCATTCCATTTCAAGTTTTCATTTTGATAAGTTAAAAAACACATATATTCCTTGGTGTATCTGGTCATTGTGTGTACCCTATGATAGACTGGCATTCCATCCAGATTTTCAAGAGATGTGAATGTGCAAGGAAACCTAAATGAATTCAAATCATTATCTAGGCATACGTACAATAGTTACAGTGAATCATAATGAAACTGTAATTATATAAATTGGGGAACAAATGTTAACTTCTGTTGCGCTAATTTCCTTATAGACACACTTTGCATATGCTTAAATCTCAAAAACTAGTGAATGGGAAATGAGAAAGTGAGACACTGGGAAGTGGTGATGGGACAAATGATGCTTCAAAACCCATGGTAGGTGAAAGTATATTGAACTACCAATCAATGCTCAGTTAAGTAATCTGTAGTTCGGGATATCACACCCACCATGGGTTTTGAAGCCTCGTGCAGCACCGAAATTGACTGGTTAGTTCGGGATACTCCCGCCCACCATGGGTTTTGAAGCCTCATGCAGCACCGAAATTGATTGGTTAGCTCAGGATACTCCTGCCCACCATCTGGTCCTGCATGACCTCTGTTGCTGTTTTTCCTGCATCTTGCAGTCCCAAGAGGCCCATGTGCTGAAGCAGCTGGCGGAAAGACGCAGGCATGAGCAGGAGGTGCTCCACAAAGCTCTCGAGGACAACTACAACTTCAGCAGGATGACCGAGGAGAAGCTCACTTACAAGATGGAGGCCAACACGGAGAACAGGGAGGCCTACCTGAACGCCTTAAAGCAGAAACTTCGCGAGAAGGCAAGAAGCATTCCTCAATTCTAATAACTCAATTACAAAGTGCCGCTGACACCTTTGACATTTTGAGCCTGCTAATGGTATGACAATGCCTCAACAGCAATGACGATAATATATATTAAATTAGCTTGCATATGGCTAAGTAGCAAGGTAAATTTGAACGGAACGGCAGATGACAGATGATAATGCAGCTGAGGGACTGCTAGGGGTACAGTGATGACACTGAAATTAAACTGCTGATATGTCTGGTGACACAGCCACTGTACACCAAGCCCCCTAAGAGTAGACCACTTTCACATCTGATTTGTACTCTCATCTAAGTGGCAAAAACAAGAGATGAGTTTCTGGAGATTTTGTGTGGATGCATTTCTCAGTTATATACAAGTACCGTAGAAGGCAAATGATGAAATTCAGAGTCAAGCGGATTAATTAAAAGCAATGTTCGTGGCCTGGAATAAATGTTTTAACCTGCTTACTTCTTTAAAAATTGTGTAGAGAGAGCCTAGCTTACATCCTACTGACACCAGCATGCTGCATGATGAACAGGGCACTGATGCCAGTGACTAATGCCAGCTATGAGATCACATGTACAAATGTTTAGTGTTCAAACTTAGTAATATAACACTGTAGTTTAAACTTCATGTACGAACATTAACATTACAACCAAACCTTTTATCGATTAATGTTCATTTTTGCATTACCTTTTGACATTAATTCAACACTGCATAACAAAACATTTATCATTTGGAAATAACTCTGTTCCATTTTTTAAATGGGAGCATGATAACACTGATGTACTATTAATATTTTATAAATTGAAAGTACTAAATTAGAGTTAATGATCATTAACAGATTTTTTATTTCCAAAAACATATCCCACAGTATATCCCACAATCACAACCCTGAAATGATTCTGTAATGATCTTATGATGCTGAAAAATCATGTACTATACTCATATTTCCATCTATCCACCCATGTTCTAACTGCTTATCCTAGCAAAGGTTACAAGGTAATGTTTATTTATTGTTTTTCATTCAAATTTGTACAGCAAAAAGTTAGGAAATGCTGGTCTGTATCACTGAAAGGGTTAAAAATTCCTTTTTTCATTCCTTTTGCTCTAATTCCAGGAAAAGCATGCAGCTGATGTTCGCCGAAACAAAGAGCTCCAAGCAGGACTTTCTGGTTGAGGAATGTCCCTACATGGTTAACAAAAAAGAGTGTTCTGGATGCCTCAAAATTAGGTGATTTTGTGTCCAAATTCTTTTTTATTGTCTCTTTATCAAAATTCATCACCAATCTGCACATGCTAATTTCACAATCAGACAGAAAACAATTCTCAAGTATTAATCAGAAAACTCAACAGTTAAATCAGTATTCAGGCAACATCCGTTCTGCTCAGAAATGCAATTTAACTTTACATTATTATCAAATTGTTTTCAAGACCAAATTTTCAAACTTCTCCACATATGCTCCTTATCGAAAGCCTCAGCATAATGCATCATGCGTATCTGAATTTGCAATGAATTGACTCAGCGTAAATCATATATAATCTGGGAATGTGAACACTGCATTGTCATTTTGCAATAGAGTGTTGATTTTTTTTCAGAGTTGAGTAGTTTAATAAAAAAATCATCTAGTATTTCAGAAATGATTACAATCTATCATGGTATACTTGAAAAATATTAAGCTTCGATTTAGTTCTGCATAACAATTGTATTTTTTTATTTGCAATGTAATTAGATGAAAGTGCAACCATAAAGAGACTAAATGTTAATTGTCACCTTGAAATTATAGTTGAATGTCAAACATATCTGAAAATCACTGTTGTCTATTATATCTATGGCACATACTGAAGATAAAAATTTTAAGTTCTCTTTACCGAAAGCTTTTTTCCACACACCCCTGTATTTTTTTTTATCATTAACAGGATTACACCTTAAAAGCTAGTAATTTACCTAGGATTAACCATTGCTTATTGCATATCATTTTTTTTTTTATCGTGCAATTTATACAGACGTTATCTGGTATACATTACCATACTGCAGGGAAAAAAAATCGCTTCATTTATTGACAAAAATATTCTTTTGCTGGCTTTAGTGGGCATACATTTGTCATTATAACATACATTATACTGGCTCTGTAAACTTTTCTGATGGTGCCACATTGATGTTCCAAACTACTACACACAAGGCTACAAATCCACAAAGTAACCGTGAAAAATGACAACATCATAGTCTACTAACGCAATACATTTCTGTCGTGTGGCACGAGTCCTTTTCTTGGTAAAATACATAAGACATGAGATATAAATTATTACTTGATTAATCAGCCTATTGCAAAAGCATTACAATTTAACACTAACGCTTCTAATGTACAATAACATTCTGCTAAGATGTTTTACTCTGTGATGTTATTCCTGGATTTCAGTGTTTAACAGGTATACAATATTCATAAAGAACCTTGTCAGCTAAACTGATTTGTGTATATGATCATAATGACAGATAGCATGTCGGCTCGCCATTACAACTGGGTGAACTGAAGGGCACCTTGCTAAGTGCAACACAAATATTTTTGTAGAGTACAAGAGTATACTTTACATTCAGGTGTACCCAGGTTAAAACAAGACATGGTTGCTTTTTGAAAGATGAGACAAACCTTCACAGAAGTTTACCAGCTTTGTATTCAGTGGTAAATAGATTGTACATATCCTACCAAGTACCTATAAGTTTGCACAGAACGGATGGGTTATGCTTCAGTCCGACAGTCCGAATTTATTGTTTGCCTTTTCTAGATGCTAATACCGATAGCATACAGTATATCAACCAATATACTGGAAAATATCTTAGTGAAATTTAAGAACTCGAATGAAAGAATCAATAAACAGTACCCAAGAAAGTCAAGACACATTTAAAAATTCCAATACCCCTCTGTACTAGATATCTGAGGAATCACCCCTAACTGAAGGAAAACCAATGTAATGTAATGGCAATGTTTCAATGTAATGGCAAAATGAATTTCTGCATCTGCCTCTTGGGGGCAGTAATCAGACTGTGTATAATGTCAACTTCTTATAATTACTGAATGTGCTATGTTGGTTGTTTTCAGACCATGGCTGCATAAAAAAGTTACACAAAGACACATTTACATTACTCTGATCAGAGGTGGCCAACACTGAGTTTGAGGGACCATGTTTCAGAACGCATTCAAGTAGCATTTGACTAACATAAGCTAATGGAAGCTACCATTTACGCAACTATTTCAATCAAAGCAATTAAGACCAAAGTTTGAGTGACCTGATGGTCCTCAGATGGGATTGGGCACCTCTGAGTTACATTTTATGACATTTCACCTGTGGCACAGTACTTATGAGTAATGAATTATCAATAAAGTTCTAAAGCACCTCATAATTACCTTGTTTCACTTCCTGATCCAACTGGTTTTTTGCAATAATTAATTATCAAAATGGTCAAGAACTTGCAGGGAAAGCACCTAATCACCACGTAATTTCCCCGTTCCACTTTCTTACCTAACAGGTATTCATGAATTCAGGATTTTTCACCAAAATAGCCACGGAATTCAGGGAAAATACCTAATAATAATTCAAACCTGATGTACCTGATTATGGGTTTATTTGGATGACTGCATAATCAGACAATAAAAAGCATGGAAGAAATGAAGATGACATATTATATGCTAAAGGACGGACGGACAGACAGACAGACAGATAAACCTTATCCCCGAAGGGAAATTTGGCCGTTACAGCAGCAATAATAACACAATACTACATACACATTGACAACAACAAAAACACACAACAAAAATGAAGATAAAGGATAAAAAATTGTAGATCACAAGTCACAGTACTGTATAATAGTGATAAGAGGCCGTATCAGTGCAAGAACGGTATGGAACAATTGTCCGTGCTGGGAGCAGTGCAAGTACACAACGAGTTACTGTGCAAAGTGAAGTGAAGCACAACAAATACAACGGTAACACAGTGCCAAAGCAATACTTCAATAATACAAACAACAATAACACAAGTAATAAATACACAATCCGGTCCATTCTTGGCTCTATGTGTTTGCACATCCAAGCAGGGAACCTCGCAAGACCAGTTCTTTGGTAATGGCACAGTATACACTGCTGTTGGCTTGCCACATCTAGTCTAGTGAAGGATCAAGATGTAAAGATGTTTAGCAGAATCAATTTCTTAAAAGGGCTTCAAGCTCACTACATAAATGTTTAAATTCACAGCATCCTAAATATTGATAAATCGTAGTTACTTTGATAATGTTGTCAAAATGTGTGAATTATCCTGTAAGAAAATACAGGATAACCATTAATTTATGAAGACAATTATTTTATTTTTTTAAATATTGCTATGGGACATTACTAATATCATACATGAGCTTTAAACTGTAACAGTGGTAAAAACAACCTCTGAAAATATGTAAATGCATTCTTAGCAGCAGGAAAAGGTTTTTACGGACTGTCTGTGGGTAGTTCAGAGAAAAGAAATAAATCTTGTTTTTTCTAGGATGACATCTTTCAGTTCAGGAAATGTCTTTGATTTATTTACAGCTTAAAAATATATTGGGAAAGGTTGTGTCAGGTGCTTCTCTGTAAAATGTCCCCAGATATAAAACTGGAAAGGTCCCTTGCAAAATCTGGCCTTGTTGCATTCCTTATGTGGGTAATTGCGTCATCCTACTAAAGCAAAGCCTCTGGGACTTTAAAAGTTCTTTATAGGTCTGAAGAACCCCACTTCCTTTATCAAATCATGCTAATGAGCAATTAGCAAATATGAAGTAACTCAAATACTTAGAAAATCCATTACAAACTTTTAAACAGTTAAAAAACTGGACTTAAGTTAATCGTGTATGACAAATTTATAGGTATATTTAATACCTTGTTCAATGTAAAAATCTGCAATGTTTCTCTGCTCATCATCATTCACTTTCAGCTGCTCCCATCAGGGGTCACCACAGCAGATCAACTTTCTCCATCTCCTCCTGTCCACCGCATCCTGCTGTCACACCAACCGCCTGCATGTCCCCTTTCACTACACCCATAAACCTCCTCTTTGGCCTTCCTCTTTTCCTCTTACCTGGCAGTTCCATCCTCAGCATCCTTCTCCCAATATACCCAACATCTCTCCTCTGCACATGTCCAAACCAACACAATATCACCTCTGACTTTGTCTCCGAACCGTCTAAACTGAGCTGACCCTCTAATACATTCATTCCTAATCCTGTCCATCCTCGTCACACCCAATGCAAATCTTAACATCTTTAACTCTGCCTTCTGTCTTTTCGTCAGTGACAATGGTTTTCTGCTATCGGAATGAAATCAAGTCTTTTAACTAATATGACTGCTCTTCTTTCATTGTTACAAAAAACAGAATGAAAAAAGCTAAATCAAAGATAGAGTCCAGTGACCATTCAGTTCAACTGAAATGATCTCCATCAACATCAACCTGAATATGTGGCAAATCACCTAGATTTTTGTTGCTTTTTTTTAATATACTCCATGGCCACTTTATTAGGTACATTGAAATTGCGTCCAGAACCACTTTAAAGGTAAACGAGACATGTTGAGAAGCACTGTAGTAGTGAGCTTTAATTTTTTAATTTGTGACCTTGTGAGCCAGAGGCGGTATTCAAATGTTTAAATGCCAGGAGGGCGGCTGTTTGAGATGCTGGAACCACGTATGACACCAATCACATCACAGTCCAGATCAGCTTGATCAGGCATTTTAGCCACTCTGAAGCTTAGTGACACAGTGAGCGAAGCCCTTGAACCTGTCCGTGAGCTTGTATGTATTCAGTTGCATCCAGATGATTGGCTGTTTGGAGCTACAGGTAGTTCGTATTAGCATGGAGGTGAATCTTAAACACTGGAAATAGAATGTATGTCTTGCAGTGATTTTGAAGAGAATTTTGCGCTGGAAGTAGGACAGCATAAACGTAATAACACAGTATTATGTCTAAGTAGCTACTACCCGTTTATAGCCTGTTAACAATAAATCAAACAGATCGTTAACCAACTGCCACACAAATACAAAGTAATATATTGTAAAAAAAAAACAAGGTTAAAAATTTTTTGCTTGTGTTGTTTTAGCAAAACTACAAATGTTGTTTGTGATTTTTCTCGTCCCCTCGTACTGTACACTGAGCCCCGAAGCTCAGCTTGTATATTTTTAGTCGCGACTTCTTTGCTAGAACACCGCTACTCATCGACCGCACTTGGCCTCGCCAAAACAGCACTTTGGCCACAACAATATTTATATGCAGAAAAATATATCTGATAACATTCTAAAAAATAAACCGCGACCCCAAAAAGTCCAACACAAACCGGGGAAAAGTATAGAGGTTCCTCGCGGCCACATGGACGGGTACCGCGAGACGCGTTAGCTCCGCCCCACGCACGCTCCTGTTTTTATAATGCGTCATCAGTCCGCTTTATGGCCTGCGCACCGCCAACTTATTCAGCCCCCTTCAGTCGTCTGTTTAAAGTTAGAAACGTTGCAGAATCCGTCTCCAGACGAAGAAGGTAAGGGGGGACAAAAATATACCCCGACTTGTTCGTGTGTTCGGAGCTTGTGAGGGAGAGAGAGAGAGCGCGGGAGGGGGTGGGGGTTGGTTTCGACGGCCGAACGTGAGGACGCACGGCCCGAAACCGCCGTACTGATGATGCGGCCCGCCGTGCCGTCGTCGCGCCGCCGCCGTCGTCGTCAAACCGTGCGCATTGTGGGTGGCGACAAAAGAACGACTCCAGCTGCCAGTGCGGAGCGTCGTCGCTGCCCCGGCCAGCGTTAACGCCACGCTAAACGTGCACAGCGAACGTAATATAGCGCGGCGGGGGGGGGGGGCGCACACATGCTTGTGAGAGTGCCTTAGAGTAGCCAGCCCACTCACACTCAACACGGATGTTCCAGGAAGTACCTGTGCTGTTCGCACAGAGTGTCTGTCATGTGGGCACGTTGAAACAGCGAGTACTTCTGTGGTGTGGACACTGAACCGTGGAGCTGAAGCCAAACACTAAGCAACCCCTCCCATATATAGGCAGACCAGCAGAGACGGTTGACAGCTAGCCTTGTTCCTACACACTGATATCAAAGTGTTTGGAAGAAGGTCGATCAGTTCGGAGTGTGTGTATAAATGAAAATCGATGGCCAGTATACACTTCAAACTTTATTTTCCCTAGTTTGCTGTTTCCTGGCCGTATGACAGTACTTCGTCTGCTTCTTATTTGTCACCTGCCATTTAATAATAACATTATCGGATATCTAGATCCCTTGTCATTGATGCTTGGTTAGTGATTATGAACTGGTTCTCGTTGGACAACCAAGGATAGGTTGTGGAGCTGCCTTAGGACTTGGGTGCAGAAAAGGGATGCTCTGTCTTTAGGGGTCGTGTTTAAATTGCTTTATTGCTATGGGCTAAATGTAGAAAGGTTAACCCAGTAGACAAACAACAACTTTGTAACTGTGTTGTGTGAGTCATACTGATTTATGTTTTCTTACCAGTAACTAGGTAAATAGATGAAAACTGTGAGCAGATATTTGTTAATCTTTTGAGATAAATTCATCAAGTGCATGCTGCACAAATAACGTTAATTTGGCAAATTGCAAAAAAGCAAACCAATATCATCTCTGATTTCCATTTATATTTGAAAATATTTCATATTATGTACAATTTTTGCTAGTCTTTGATCTTCTATTTATATTCTCTTCTATATTTGAATTTTCACAAAAGTGTACACTGTTGTGCCTATTAATTACAGAATATTTAAGGTGTTGGATGTTGCCTTTATTTTGGTTTTTGAGTGGGTGCTGTACGAAAGTGAGAAGTTAATTTTCAGCAATAAAGTGAAAAGAACAAATTATATGCGTAATTTAGATATTTAATCCCCTTTTTAAAGTTCCTGTTAATGCCTATTATGATTACTGATTTTATTTATTTTTGGAGGCCATTTGCCATGTGTTAATGCTTTCTGCAGAAATTCAAAACACAGCACATTTGTGAATATAACTTCTGTTTATCCATCATCCATCCATCTATTCATCCATCTTCTAGACAGTTGTCATAGTTGCAGGGTGCCCTATCAATTAATTAATGTCTTAAAACCAAAAGCCTTCATTTCCTTTTTGCCCTCCATCACTTTGCAGTATTGGTGAGGAGGCCATCCACCCCTCATGGCATCCTCAGAAGTTAGCATGCATGTAGAGGAGGTCGTAGTTGTGACAACACCAGACACAACCGTGGATGGCACAGTTGTGGAAGAGGTGAAGACGATGCTTGTTACCACAGACCTTGCCCAACAGGGGTAAGTATCAAAAGCTGGTTTATAGCCAAAATAAACCTCCAGAAAGATCTTTTACACATTTTCAAAAGGCCATGCTGCTGTTTACCTTTGGTAGAAATTGGGACATTATGGTTGGAGAAAAAGTATGTATCTGAGATTATGATCCATTTTGATTGCCATGCTACTTTAAAATTTAATATCTTTCCTAAAGTTTGAGAGGTGTCACAATAAGTAATATTTTTCAATTCGAATGCATATGCAGAAATGATAGATTACACATGCAATGATCCTTTCATGCAGGCCTTGACCTATTGGCTTATGGCCTAACTCCTGCTTCATTTATAGTGCCTCAAAAGAGATTGATATTGCCCATGAAGAGCACAGCTTCAGTTATTTAATCCCCAAAAACAAACTCATCATTCAGCAGCCACATGTCACAAAGTGAACTGTTAAGGAGTGGATAGGAGCATCTGAGTGACATTGAGAGACGGATCAGAGGTGACCGATTGGCATATGTTTAAGTACGCCGAGGACATCGGGGAACTCAAGGATCTCAGATTATTCCTGTGGACATTTCAATCCCCGAAAAAGCAAGCGTGCTGCCTCTCCAAAAACAGACCCTGGACCACAAAAGACATGAATGAAGTGGGAATACAGGTCTTGGTAAGGAGGAGATTAAAGGTTTGTGGGAAGAACTGAAAAAGAAGGTCAAAGATGGGAGAAACCGATCTAGGGGTAACCTGGAACATGAACTCCAGCAGAACTCTTAGAAATGTGTGGAACAGAATGAAGAAACCTGCTGGCTACAAATAGATCATTAATCAGGTGGTAGAGTAGAACCCATAGACATAGCCAATGAGCTCCTCAAAAGACAAGACACCTATGGGCTAATCCCGGCTTCCCTTAGCTCCCTCAGCTCCAGTCCCCTCATAACCTCACTATTATGAAAGTAGAAAATGCTGTATTGCATTGAATTCTGGTTGTCTTCATTGGCTGACATATCTGGACCTCTCTGCAGAGAAATTTCCTGACTGGAATTGCTCACACCTGTCCTTGGACGTGAAAGCAAGGTCTTTCTGCATTTTAAAGTTTACTTTCTGCATTTAAAATGAACTTAAGCATGATCATCATATTTCTGTATTGGTTTGCTGCTGTACACAGTCTGACCATTAAGGAAGACAGCAAGTCAGGAGATCCTGATAAGTGAGGATCTCCTGTGAGATTTTACAGGCTTGGAGAATTATTTTCTCCATTTAGTTTAAATGAACCCTTAGACCCATGCAGATACTAGTAATTTGTTCTGCTGTAGCAAAGTAATAGTGGTAGCGTGGCTTCAGTTTTATATTGCTGGCTAACATTGTGTGTTACTTTTGATATAAGCATCAAGTAAACCAGTGCCTCAAAACCTTTTTTTGAGCACTGGATCTCCATCACATTTTGGTCCTTTCTCAAGAACTCCTACCATCCTGTCTCACGCACACACACGCCCACAACACCACACTTTAGACACAAGTATTAAAAAGACCTGAAATGTGAAATGCTAAGAAAGGTCCAATATAATGGCCATCATAAAAGCCATAACACCATAATTTCTGTTTAACACATTTTAATTAATCATTTAACTTTAAGGACCTTAACATAAGCCTACTGAAATAATTTACATGTATTTTGATTAATTAAAAAAAATACCATTCATATCTTTTTAAAAGCATTCCATGGACCCTCTGCAATAACACCACTAACCAATAGAGGGCCACGGACTCCAGTTTGTGAGACATTGAACTAAACAACGCAGTAATTGTGCATGGGAACTATTTTGCGTAGTCATTTTCCCGTGTTCAATCTTTATTTGAATGCTTATGCCTTAGTCTCCTAGTCTCCAAAAAGTTGTCAATGGACGACGTACTTCCCACATGGTCAATGTATTTGGTAGTCACATTTGTAGTGATATAGTCAAACTGACATTCCTTTTAATTACTGCCCAGAGATCAGGTGACAGAGGACAGCATGGAAGCTGAGGCTGAAGCCAGCACCTTCACTGCGTCACCTATTCTGGAGAAGGAGGCAGTCATAGGTAAAGCCAGTCAGGGCTGGATTTAGTGTGTTTGTGTGGGGGCCTAATACATGATGTTCGAGAGGTACCCAGGACTAAACCTAACATCTGAACCTGATTGCAATTCTGAAAAATTTTTAGCCTTTTTAATGGAAAAAAATCATCATAATTAATCTCTGAAGGTGAAGGCTGAGGGAAATTTAGATTCAAGGAAGTGCTTTTAAACCTATAGCACTGCAACCATGGTCGATTCTGCTGGATCCACTTTAGTAATGTCACCTTATTTTATGGGTGAAAAAAGCATTGATGTTTCAGATGAATGAGTCACAAAACACAGGGAGACCAGTGACCGCTTATCTGCTACAGGATCAAAAGATGACACCAATATTTCGCAAATGCAGTGCTTAGATAGTGACTTTGAAAAATGGAAATACTAGTACAAAAGTATCAGAATGACAGCGATGTGTCATGTTAACGCTGAGGTATGCACTACATACAGTATTGATCATGGGCAATGAAATGCTAATAGAAACCATCCATCCATTCATCCATCCATCCTTGAACCATTTATCCCATATTTTGTTTTGCATACATTAATAGTTTTAGTCCAACTATATGCCTTGTATGACCAGAATATGTGTCATTGTTTCTAGACCTATTTTTTTTTTTTTTTTTATGAATGGCTCAAAATACCGAAAATAAGCAGAAACAGTAATTTTAGTAAGAAATGTCTGTTTGCACAAGTTACGTTCAAAATATAAGATAGCACAAAGAAATAGGCAGTTGAGGCTCATCTTATTACCTAAGATGCCTTTCTGTGGAAGGTAGGAGTAATTAACTGTTTTGGAGAGTGACCATTCAGTGTTCTCATTCAGTTTTTGTTGTGCAAGTATCCCAGCAGAAGATCTGCCCAAACCCCATCATCTCTCATATTGCCTATGTCTGAGTCCCCCCAGCTCATAAAAATTAGTTTGTCGTTTTTTAAACTGTCACCAAAACAGCTCTCTGTTTGTTTCCCCACGGCTGCAATTTTCCACAAAATGGAAAACCCATCCTCGATAGAATGTCCATTTTTCCTGCTGTCCCTTTATTATGTACGTCTGTCAGCCATTCTCTCCTCAGCTGTCGTCACTGAGGCCGCTGTGATTTTGAACTGTTGGCCAGAGAAGCAGCTGATCGAAACTAAACTGAAAGTAAACACTATCCAATGTTTCTCTGTGTATAACAGAGATAGGCCGTGTGTTTTACTTCTTTGGGTTTCTGTTCTCTTGGAATTAAAGGAAATAGAAACTTATCTTTGTTGAAGTATAAATGGTTTCTCTATGGGAATGGGGTCAGAAGTTGATTTGTTCCTGTGGAATGTTAGGATCTGATACTGAATAATTAATCATAATTTATATCATGATAATTCTCTCAGGGGAAATTATTCAGAGGAAGTTAAAGGGATTAATGCTGACACATCGCTGTAGTTTATAGTATAGGGTAAATCAGTTTCAGCAGGGTTTTTGGATGTATTCAAATTTTTAAAGTATATTGTGTAGCTTCAGTCAGTTTTTTTTGGTGGTAAATATCCTCTCTGTATAAAATGAGGTTATCGTCTAAGCTGATTTGTTTTTCGGCCTAAGTATTATACGAAGGAATACACATATCGGTACTTAGTATGTCATTAGTACGTATGCCTGTGCTTTTTCCTGTTGCCCTTATGAGCACACCAAAGCTGACTTTCCTTTATCAGCCATGAAGCTTTCTGAGGAAGCAGAAAATATGGAGCCTGAAATCATCTACTCCATAACATGTGGGGACAGTAAGGGCGTACTCATTTGGAAGAAGTTCGTTTGTCCCGGCATCAACATCAAATGTGTCCAAGTGAGTCCCCTAAATGGTCGACAGAACGCTGTGGTGGTTTTTATTGATCCTGTATGCACAGATATTGTGACTTGGGTCTTCCAAACTGTGTTTCCCTGTTAGTTTTTGCAACTTCACGCAAATGTACTCTATTCCAGTACAACGAACATCTCATTAGCCCGAAGGAGTTTGTCCACCTGTCTGGGAAATCTACTCTGAAGGACTGGAAACGAGCAATCCGCTTAAATGGAATCATGTTAAGGTGTGTAGTTTTTTTTTTTTTGTTTTTTTTTTTCTTTCTTTCTTTATTATCAATTCTGTCTTTCGATACCTTTGGTTTAATTTTCATTTCCCAGTTTTGAGTGTATGTTTTTTTTTTTTTTTTTTTTAATTACACTCTGGGAAATGGGTCACCCTTATCAGAATAAGTTGTGTCTTTTACTGCTGTCATACGTTGGAGACCCTTGGCCTCTGTTTTTGCATTATACCATGTGACTGTGGTTAAGACATGCCTACATTTTCCACTCCCTGCTCTGTGTATATTAGTAGGGAGTGGCACACATAATGTAATATTTACCTGAAGCAGTGGCCGTAGGCTTTCGTGACCCTTACTTTCCAGAAAATATACTGTACATCAATGCAAATAATCCCTGACCGGTTGGAAGTCACAGATATTGTGTCAGATTTGTCCTTCCGGCCATTTTGTTTTCGGGTCGATGTGAAAATCTGAAATTTACACTTTAAATTTGCAGTCGTGTTGTTCTTTTAGGAAAATTATGGATTCAGGAGAGCTGGACTTCTACCAACACTCCAAAGTCTGCTCCAATACGTGCCGTAGCACCAAAATCGATCTGGTGGGCAGCAGGGTGTCCTTTAGCGCTCAGCAATCGACAGAGTTTGTACCGGTCACCCCTTCCTCAGCCGATGGTAATTCATTGTTTATAATCGTAATTATTTCTTTTACTCATGTTAATGAGATCTTTTGATGTTGTGCTTGTGCCCACCTGTACAGAGAAGTCTAACAGACAGAATGTTCCGAGGTGCATTTCTGTAATTAAGGAAAGGATTCTGGGAAAACCCGGCTTTAATGATCTACCGAGTCTTCTGTTTGTCACGGTTCCTGAGAACTGTGCCACAGATGAATTATTTAAATCAGAGATTAAGGAATTTGCCTTTGTCCAATATGAACTGCTCATAATTGTGTACCCAGTTAGGTCACCTTGAGCAAACGTGTGTATTCCAAAACAGGGTGAGCACTGAGGAATCTGTTTAAAACTGAAATGTGCCTGGACCAAAACTAGGACTTTACAGGAGATAAATGGAGATCCTCAGATAGTACAATCTCACTAATAAATAATAAATTTGCCTCTCGGTGTGTGTCAGCACAGTACCAAAGAACTTCTGTTGTTCTGATAAACTGAGCACTTGCACAGAAGGCTTTTTTTCTATTTTTTTAATAAATAAAATTTTTGGTTTTGCCAGTGTAGCCATTTATGTCACTAGGCTTGCCATGTTCATTGAACAAGCAGTTTTTTGACTTTGTTTGTATTTAGCTGAACTGGCAACTATGACCGTAGCAAAGATGGTATTCGCTCATCCACTCTTCTTTCATTACTATAGCTTCTATTTTTAGTAGCTCATAATACTACAGTATTTCATTTCTTCTACACAGTCCACCTAGAGCAGTGTTTCAAAGAGCAAATTCTTTGAGATGTGCTGTTATACAGTACAAACAATATCATGTTTATTTAGCAGACTGAAATGACATACGACAAGCCAAATGTAACAGAAGCTTAGAGCTATTAAGGAATCAATTTAGGTATAAGGTATAGTACTTTGCAAAAGTCTTGAGCCACCCCTCATTTCTCCATATTTTGCTTCCAAAGAGCCAGACTTGTATTTTTTTTTTTTAAATGTAGTCTTGAGGAATAGCTCTCCAGGCTTCCTGAAGGACTTTCAAAGTTTCTGACTCTCGTTTTCAGTCCAGTCTCTGTACCTGACCAGTTTCAGAGGAATGTTCTTTGTCTGTTAAGCCACACAGTGACCTACGTA
>JAACJT020000105.1:315715-335385 GCA_009936485.2 Gymnarchus niloticus
TCATCCATCTTCCTAACTGCTAAATTGTTTTAAGGGTCATGGAGGAACTAGGGCCTATCCCAGGTTGCCTTAGGACATAGGGTGCGGGACACTGTGAATGGGGTGCCAATCCATCACAGTGCACAGTCATGCATATACAGTACTCACTACAGACGGTTTTAGCCAGACCAGTTTCCCAACAACACCTGTCTCTGGACTGTGGAAGAAAACGGGAGTACCAGGAAGAAGCCTGTGAATCATGGGGAGAATGTATAAACTCCATGCACCCCTAACACTGGAGCAATGAGCCAACAGTACTAACCACTGAGCCACCATGCCCCCCCCAAAACAAAGTCAAATCAGTTGTTTTCCATGAATTTCATTTTTGTATACCAGCTCAGAGCAAAGGATGTTTTCCTTATGTTACCTTTGAATTGTACATGGATTTTATGTATTGTCAAGAATTGAGCATTTTTCTCTATTTTTTTTTCACAGCTCTGCTGATTTGTATGTGAAAGATCATTTCCACCAGTATGTTAATGCTGGACACCCTGAAGCTCGGCCTCTCAGGATAAAAGCCGACGAGAAAGAGGTGTCATTTAGAGCGACAGATGACATCACGTTACAATATTGTCATCGTTCCAAGGATGGCCAGTTCTTCATGTTCCCTGACAGGGCTACAGTAGACCAATCAAAAATAATCATAACAACTGCTGCACTGGCCAGATTGTTCAATGACCTGAAGCTGCCACCAGGTTACTTCACTCATATCTTGATTGATGAAGCTTCTCAGATGTTGGAGTGTGAAGCTTTGATGCCTTTGAGCCTTGCAGGGAAAGTAACACGGGTGGTTTTGGCTGGAGATCACATGCAGATGGGTCCGAAGCTATTCTCACTAGAGGAAGGCCAGCACAATAGTTATATTTTGCTTAATCGCCTCTTCCATCAATATAAAACAGAAGAGGAACATTCTGTGGCTTTGAGCAGCAGAATCATCTTCAATGAAAACTACCGCTCCACAAAGGAAATAGTAGACTTTGTGTCCACTCATTTCTACGTTGGTAAGAATGATGTCATCAAGGCCAGTGGAACAGTGCCTCCACACCACAAGCATCATCCGCTGAGGTTCCACCACGTTCACGGCCATTGCCATTTGGACTCATGGACCATGACCTGGTTTAATCCAGAGGAGATTGAAAGTGTTGCACAAGCTGTGGAAAATGTACTGAAGGAATGGGCCTCAAAATGGGGGAATCCGGAACAAAGAAGAATATGTGTTCTTTCAGATGGATACCAGGTAATCCAACTATTGCTGTCCATTGACATTCAATTATTAAAGATGAACGAGTTCGAATTCGAACGAATTGTTGTTGGAAATCATAGTAGGAAGAAGTTGTACTCATCTGCTATTTATATACTGTATATAAGAATAATCCCACTAATTTCAAACTAATAAGTTAATAAATAAAATAACTGATTATTGCCTTTAATTTGCAGATTGGCTGTATTAGGCAAGAACTACGGAAGAGACAGCTTGGAGGTGTAACAGTGGAACGTTTTGAAAATGTTCAAGGTATTTGCCTAAAGCACAACTTACATATTTCTTTACTGTACTTTTATGATCTTGTACCTTTTGCAATTTAGCATATGTAGCTAAACTATACTTACAATGCCAAACGTGCAATATATTTTAGCATTTTTGGTTGAGTTGGTTAAACATCATTAATACCCTGTTACCCAGGGATTTGAAGAAGGAGTATGACAGACATGTCTATGCTCTGCACACTTATCACCTGACCTTTGATCCATTGAGCTGATTTGGGATTGAAAGGTCAAGGCTGTACTGCCAACTACTTCAAGTCATTTGTGAGCAACTCCCTGTTGGAGTGACTTTTGGAAAAATACCTAGAGTTTAATCCTTGTAAGAAGTGCCTGTTCTGATGAATTGAAAATTTTGCCTGTTTTTACTACACAGGATGTGTGTCATTTATTGTCTTTTTTGTTTACTTGCCGTACAGTACATTATTTTTTGCATGTGTTGCTTATAATGTTTAAAAAAAAAAAACGTTGGTAAGCGTTCAAAAACTTGACTGGCAGTATATGATTTTTGTGCATATTAAGTATAAAATAATACATCCATGGCATATTTAACACAAGTCCATGCTTTATTTTGTTCTCTCCCACAGGTAAACAGTTCCGTGTAGTAGTGATGAGCACCGTTCACACTCGAGACAGTCTGCAGTCATCTGACACCGCTTGTCTGGATTTCTTCAATGATGCCCGAGTGCTGAATACCGCCATGACCAGAGCTCAGTCTCAGGTCATTGTGGTTGGAGATGCTGTGGCTCTGTGCATGTTTGGAAGGTGCACAAAGATCTGGAAAAGCTACATAGAGCAGTGTATAGGGAAGAGAAGCATGCACCCAGAATATCTAACTGTAGATCATATTCAACAAGACATAAGGATAAATTCAAAATTTTTCAAAGGAACAGATGAAGACACCAGTGATACAGAATCATTCACATCTGAGGTACCTGACACTGAAGATCTGATACTGAAGGAACTCTTGGATGAAAGCAGAGATGTTAGGATCACAGTCACAGATGATGGTTTAATGGACATTTTCCAAAATGAGAAACTTACTGGACCAACAAAATATGAAGAACAATCCTTCCTGAATTCAGCAACACCAAATTTGGAGTTACTTTTACAGACAAATCCTCATCGCTTTAAACACTGTATTTTGATTAGGAACAGTTATCAGTCAGGTTTTGCCATGCCTTTGGATGAGCCTACTTTCCACATTAAAATCAATGGGCAGAAGAATCTTGGCAATACGTTTCATAGGGATCAAGTTGTAGTGGAGATACTAAACGATGACAACTGCTTTCCTGAAGGAAGAGTGGTTGATGTTCTGAGAAGAGAAGAGTCATCTAGATTGTATGTCTGCACCATTGATAAATGTGATCATCAGCTGATGACACCTATTAACAAGGCTGTCTCAAAAATATTTACTCCATTTCTGAAAGACCAGCCCAACTACATTCCTGTGAGAACACTGGAAAACAATTATGGGAAGCCAGTGAAATTTGTGAAAATAAATGAAGAACAAAAAAGAGAACATCTTTTTGTTGTCAAGATCTTGAAATGGAGAAAGGAATTTAAATACCCTTTAGGATTTGTGGTGAAGGTCCTTCCGAAAGTGACTTCCTTAAAAGCTGGAGTGGAAGTATTAGACATTGAATATCAGCTAACAAGGACTCTTCCTTCAACTGTCCAAGAAGATATGAAGTCCATGGATAGAAATGATTGTGGACAGAACAGGAAGGATTTTTGTGAATATAATACCTTTACTGTCGATCCAGTAAATTCACAAGACTTGGATGATGCAATTAGTGTAAGAGACTTAGGTGAGCGATATGAAATAGGAATTCATATTGCTGATGTTGTTAGCTTTGTTGCCATGGACAGTGCTACTGACAAATATGCTAGAAAATTGGGAGTCACTTTTTATTGTCCCTCAAAAGAGCCTGAGTACATGTTCCCAAAATGCCTGAGCACAAAGAATTTTAGTTTGCTGCCAAACTGTAAACGACGTGCCATTTCTTTGATGACAGAGGTGGACAAAAACACTTACCAGATTGAGAGCAGTAAGTTTTACCTCTCTGTGATACGCTCCAACCGAAAGTTGTCTTACGAAGACGCTGAGGAAATGATCCAGAGCAGCGCTGACAAAAACTTATCATGTGACACTTTAGAAGGCTGCCTGGCGGTAGCATGCCGCTTTTCAGAAGTACTGAGAAAGGCGAGAAAGCTGGAGGACTGGTGCTATCACTTACCTGATGAACACGTCAATATGGGCAACAGGTCTCACCGAATGGTAGAAGAGCTCATGATCCTGTTTAACAATTCTGTTGCCGACTGGCTGATAAACAGGGAGGAGACGAAGAATTTAACTCCTGTCAGATGTCACGGTCAACCCAACCCTATGCAGGTTTTAGATTTAAAAGAAAAGCATGGATCGTTGATACCTTTGTCGCTTCATCTTTCGTACCATACGAATGAGAATGAAAGTGTTGGCAGTAGGCAGAAAATTGTGAATGCTAAAGCCATGCCTGACCAAGCACTCATGACTCGAGCAAATAAAACTGACGTGGACACGGCCAACCCTCAAGATTCAGCCTTCCAGGTTTCCAGCGATTTCTGGATACTTACTTCCTTGTTGAAGGAAATTGAATCTGCTGCTGACAACAGGGATACTCACAGAATAATTGACCTGATTACAACAGACAACATCCATCCCCAGCTACTGCCTGTTGTAACTGAATTCAGGAAGGCTTTTAGTAAGGCTGATGTTCTTCGTTCTAACTCAACAGCTCAGTCCAGAGTGGGACACTATGATATGCAACTTGACTCATACACCTGGGCCTCATCACCCATACGCCGCTACGTAGATGTAATCGTGCAGAGGCTTCTGCATGCGGCCATTGACAACAGAGAAGTTGGATACACTCCTTTACAGATTGATCAGCTTTGTGTGGACTTTTCCCTGAAACATACGGAACAGCGGACTTATGAAAACAAAGCGCAGCTCCTAAATACTGCATCACAACTAAGTGCACAAATTCTAAGGAAGATTTGTTTCGTTATTGATGTGCCTCTGAATAAAAACTGTTTTTTTGTATGCTTTCCACTGAACAAGACTTCACTGCCAAAAGAAATTCAAGTAACATACAAGGCCCTGCAGTTAATTGACCAGCCAGAATTCGATGAACAAAGTCAATGCCTAATTCTAAAATGGATGCGAAGGGTTTATTCCTTCAATAAGAACCGGTCACCTTTTTGTTCAGCACCTCACAGAGGCAGTGAAATCACGCCAATAGTAGCAGATACATGGAAGCAAATTCTTTCTGCGATAAAAGCAGAAAAATGGGAGCGTCTGCTTCAGCTGATCAAGGAAATCAGCTCAAGTGTTGCTAAAGATGGCCACAGACATCCTGAAAGGCCAATGAGCGATAGTCACTACACTGAAGTGTCCCTCAAACTAAAGGCTGGTGAGACAATAGAAGTTCAACTGGGTGCAGCCACATATAGAGGGCTGCCGGTCCCTGTGGTTCAGCTATTGGTTGTTCATCCTGGGTTTGAAATTTGTCTGGAACATGTAGACAATCCAGTTGTATGCTTTTCCCAGTATGCACTGCGCGCCACAAAAAAACGGTATGATACCTACATGGAATACCAGAAAATCTGGAAACCTCTTTGCGAAATGGAGTCAGCCGATAATGCTGTGTCAGAAAATGACAGCATTGTCTTTGAGGATATAGACATTACTTTTAAAAAGCACAGACAAGATAACACTCTAGTTGGATCTTTTCAACTTTCTCTGGAGGTTATGAAGCAGTGGTCCATAGAATGTGATCTGAAGAACTGCTTTTTATGCATTCGACTGAGAAACCAAAAACAAAATGTCTCAACTGAGAAGCTATCAGATCTCCTAGATCCTGGACTGTATACATGGGTAGCTCATGGAATAACCACATCGGTCACCGATGAGAGCGAAGCCAAAAAACTTTCCTATGTGCAAGTAAACTTTCGCGTCAATCGCCTCTCCTTTCAAAATACGCCGGAAAGTATCTTCATGAAGAATACAAAATTCACTCTGGAGTTAATTCCTAAGTTACTGCCTGATGTGTAAGTTTTATGTCATATATTAAATTGAAATGAAGGCTTAGCTTTAAGGTGTAGTTTTTGAAAATACATAAAACTGAGGGTCATTGTCAGTTAAGAGGACAAACAGCCAATCAGAGTAAAGGAGATGATGCTATGGCTAAATCAACAATGTGAAAAAAAACCGTTAGGCAAGAATAACTTATTGCAAGCAGATTGCATTGCCATACAACAATTATTCTGAGGTGTGAAACATTTGAAGTTATTATTGATTAAAGCACAAATCTAAATTGACTGCATCAGTTACAATAAATGCATTCATTAAATGTGACTCCATTTGAAAATTGGAACAATGACTGTGTTTATCAGCCATACATTAGCAGACATGAATACAACATGAGCAATAGTTATCACGCTTTGTATGCAAAGTAATGTTAAAACATTTATTTCATTATTCTTAAAAAACAATATTTAGCATTAAATTATGAGGAGAGAAGAAACACATTTTGCATTAGCTATTAGCTATAGCGGTGAATGTGATGATTGTTATTGAAAGCGACTGTTTAATTTTTACAATATACAGACGAAAGGAGGTAGCCATTATCCAACTTGCTGAGGCCAACGAGCTTGTGAAGAGCATTGCTCTTGGCAAGGGCGAATGCTTCAAAAATAAGACCATTATGAGTGAGTAATAATTTGAAGTGATTTGGTGGCCGATTGCATTGCAGTACAGCCTCATACCTCCAGTGTTGTGAGTTTCATTTTCATCCATCCATCTTCCAAACACTTATCCAATAGAGGGGCATGCTTGGAGCGTTTCCCAGGCAGCATAGAGCATAAAGCATGAGACATGGATAGGATGCCAGTCTGTCACAGGGCACTACATGTTCATTGACATTCTATGAGCAGTTTAAAGACACCAGTTCACCTAACTGCATGTTTTTGGACACCCATTATATATGTGGAAACTGGAGGAAACTTGTAGGGTGTATCATGAAACGAGTTTTACATATCTAGAGTTAACTCATTTGTGCTGGCTTAACTAACCCTGATTACTGCAATCAGCGGTAAATGGCGCTACGACTGTAAGCCATTTAGTACCCAAAAATCAGAAGTAAACCTGTAGAAACTTTGCGAGAAAACTCGAAAAATCACTTTGTAGTGCACCCGAGTCTACAACCTGGAGATAACTTGGTTGGGTGAGATATTGTGCCTGAACCCTGGAGGTGCAAGGCAACAGTACTATTTACTATGCCATCCAATTAGCTGTTGTTGTTAATATTGTTGTTGTTATTTTCCTTGTTGTTACTGTTGTTACAGTATTATTCTGTTATTTCTATAGGGACTGTAAATGAAGAATGGAATTTACAAATGAAAAACAATCCACAAGACTGGCCTCCGCTCAATGACAGTCAGATGAAAGCCGTACAAGAAGCTCTGAAACAGCAATTCACTCTTATTCAGGGGCCCCCAGGTAGAAGACTTCATGGCTGTTTGTGTTGTAGTGCCCACCAATACATAGTGTTACTTACTTGCCAATCTGCACTTGTAATGATACATCGTACCAAAGATTTCAGTTCAGATGGACTTAATACGATGTATATGTTAACGATGATCACATTATGAACTTCTCACCTTGGGTGGTGGCACTTTGTCTTTCAGGAACTGGAAAAAGTGTGGTTGGAATCTATCTCATTTATTGGTTCTGCATGTTAAACCGAAATGAAACAGACAATAATTGCAGAAGGAATGGCATGGGTCCTGTGAAAAAGAAGAGTATTTTATACTGTGGACCTTCCAATAAATCAGTGGATGTTGTTGCTAGTAAGCTCCCAAATACAGTGCCTGTATATCCATTCATAACTTCACAGTCGGGCTTTGTTCAGCATAAATTAATATATATTACTGGAAATGCTAGTATCTACATGGTAAATCATTTATGGTGTTTCACATCTTGTGAACTTTCATGATGATTTTTAGATTGTAATATCGCTGTTGTCTATTGCAGGCAAGCTTTTGAAGTTCCAACAAGTGTTGAAACCACTCAGAGTGTACAGTGAGCAAATGGAGATGCTGGAGTTCCCATACCCAGGAAGCCAACTAAAACTCTCACGCAAATCTCTAAGAGAAGGAAAGCCCAGCCATGAGCTAGCGTAAGATGTTAAAGATAGCATTTTATCTGTATCAATCCTTTTTTGAATCACACTAGTACACTATATACAGTGATTTGCAAAATTCTTAGGCAGGCAAAGAAAATGTTAAAGGTCATATATCTAGTCAGCAAGTATATATTTGCTCAGAAAAAAAAAACAAAACACTAACATTATGATATATACACATAAACAGTATATAATAAAAAGTAACAAGAGGTACATTTCTCCCAAATGTTATTGATATCAGTTGGATGGCTGGTGTGGAAGATAAAAAAAATGGATCTTCCTTTTTGTACCTTAGTTACCTTTTCACTCACATCAGTTTTAACAATCTCCAAAGGAACCGAGTCTCCACAAGATCATTTTTTTTTCCTAATAGCAAAAGTTCTGAAAGCAGATGGAGTATTCCCGTCCCCAAGGGGTCAACCCCCAAACAAAGAAAGTAAACAGTTTATATACTCTTCCAGCACTCCCTAATACAAGGTCTTCTTTAACAGGACTTGGTATCATAAAGCATAATCGACACATGATGTCTTCATCCCCTCTCATATCACTAACCAACCTTTGCCTTTGTTTTTTCTGAATATATTTGTTCAGGCTACTTTATATATTTGACTATTTTGTAATTTCACATTACACAGCATTGATTATACTTTTATGCTTATGACATTATAAGTGTAAATGCTTTGCATTAATAAGCTCAAACTAAAGCAATTAAGATTCTTCCCTCCCAGTTTCTCACAACCCTGGTTCACTGTTAGTGGGGCCCCCCTCCCAAAGATTCCTGTTTTTCTCTCTTTCTGGCAACCAACCGTATCCTGTCATTTCTGCTGTTTTGACAGTTCCCTCTAACCATGCCAGGTCAGCATGTCCTCCACTCGAGTGCATGTTCACACAAACACAAGAACAAGCAGTATCTTCTTGCCTAAGGCCTAAGCCAGAACAACAATCGAGCAATGCACCAACCCCACCTAACTTCCAATTTCCCTTCCACACGGGAAGAACACGGCTTTGGTTCCCAAAACTCTCCTTGAGAGAACCCCAGCCGTTAACTATATTTGTTAAATTTTACCACTAGCTCACTTAACTAGTGAATTTAATTAGTTAACTCACTTTGTGAGCTAATCACTACTCATTGATTAGCCAAACCAATGAGGTGCACTGTGAAGTGAGTTTTACGTACCCAGAGTTAACTCAATCAAGCCGGGTTAACTAACCCCGATTGCCACAATAAGCAGTGAATTGCACAATGATTTTGAGCTATCATTCATAGTATACAAAACTCGGAAGTGAGCCTCAAAAAACCTCGCTAAGCCAGTACACCCATTTTGTAGTACACCCAACAGGTGTACTCATAGTCGAGTTCAAGTACATCAGTATATTGGACAGTAACTGTAAATTCTATGGTGACTTGAAGAGATGTTTAGAAATATGTAAACAGGCACAGCATGAACCAGAAGTGATGCTTGGAAGGTGACTATGAATACATGTAGATAAACTAATCGTTTTTCACTTCTAATATTCAATACAAATGTTTTCTAGATCCATTACGCTGCATCATCGGATACGCCTGCATGGGAACCCGTTCTCAGATCAAATCCGCATGTTTGATCAAAGGATTCAGAGGATGGAGGAAATCACTGACAATGAAGTAGAACGGTAAATTTGGCAAAACACGTCTGATCACGTGTGCTTCCTCAGTGCCTCACAACACAGAATCGTCATCACAGATTTCAAATCAATTACAAGGAAAATCTTTTCAAGCTAAATTTTTGATACACTCTACTTCTGACGACAGTTTTTGCTAAGATTAGAAACACCTTAATGCTCTTCGTCGTTCGAATTTCAATTGTAAGTGACAGAAGTTTTCCCGCCACACAATTCATTATCCTTTTCATTTGCATATGTCTTTCAGCTACAAAAATCTCCTGAATAAAGCTCGCCAGTTTGAGCTGGTAAATCATGATGTCATTTTGTGTACCTGTACTGCTGCCTCAAACCCAAACTTCAAGACACTGACGTTCCAGCAAATTATAATTGATGAGTGTGCTATGGCAACTGAGCCAGAGGCCTTCATACCACTCGTCACTCATAAGCCCAAACAGGTCTGTTTTCACATAGAAAATAAAACGTGCTGAACAGACTACGTCCTCCATATGCTATTCAATTTTATCTGTCTGGTGTCATGACTCCTCAACTTGTTGGTATGGATCCTCTTTGTTTCAATGTGTTCTATTATCTTCACTATAGTTCTGCCATCTCCCATTTTTATTTTCGTTGAGTTTGGCCAGTGTTACTTTTTTTAAAATGTATTCTATATTTGTTTTCCCTTAGTGTACCAACCATTACCCTCAGTATGATGTCCTTTGAGAAATGTATGCCCTCCTTCCTGCATTTAAATCCAAGTGCTTAACTGAAAATATTACTTTATTTTAATGCAAACAACTTTTTTCACATTTTTTTTTTCAGATTGTTTTACTTGGTGATCACAAGCAATTACAGCCCATCGTGAAAAATGATCTTCTGATGAGATTAGGAATGAAGACGTCCTTGTTTGAACGTTACAGGGAGAAAGCACTCATGTTGGACACACAATACAGAATGGTAAGCTGGTACTCATTGAAGTACGTCACAAAGTACAGGACAAGGTTCAATATGATTGCGATTGCATTTTTCTAGTATCAAATTTCCCACTGCACAGTTGAAATTGCTTCTTCATTTATGTCTAGCTGTACAGTTTTACAGGGGCTGGACACTCCATGATCTATGACACAACATTCAATGTTTTTCATTATCCATACTGTGATGCACAACAGTACATAACAGCTCCAGACAACACATTGTGTTTAAAAGAAAAGCTAAAACTTCTCTTTATTTTTGCAATAACTTTGTTGATCCAGAGCCCATCTGATCATTTTGCCAGAAATACACTGTAAGACAATTGTAAGAATACATGGATTTTATTTTTTCCACCACACCTGTAATGTACTCCTACTGTACATTACAACACAAGCAACACAATGATAAACATCAAAACCAGATAGCAAAGTCAGGTAACAGCCAAATCAAAAATGTTGACAAAACAAGTCATACAATTACAGCAAGTGTTCAAAATGTCGTCCGTTAGCTTTCACACAGGGCTGCAGCCGTTTAGCCAAAAATTATCAAAATCTGCTCAGGATCAACAAAGTTATTGCAAAAATATATATATATTTTTTAATCACAGGGTGTACTGATGTAATCTAATTATTCTTCTGAAGGATTGATTGAAAAAGTGATAGTTAATCCAAAAAGATTTTTAGTTAACCTTCGCGAAGGTCTGAAATTACAGTCAAGATTTTTGCATGTGTGGATTTTTTCAGCAATCAGCCATATGTGAATTCCCGTCAAAGGAGTTCTATACCGGTTGCCTAAAGACCGGAACTGTGCATGAACCCAGTGTGCTGATGACAAAATCTCGGAAGTCAACCCATATTATATTTGGACATGTTGAAGGGACAGAACTGAGCCTAGTGGTTTCCACAGAGCAGGGGAACGAAAACTCAAAGGCGAATCTTAAGGAAGCTGAGCAGTCGGTAAGCTAATGAACATTACACTTACACATGCACAAATGTCTATATATGCATGGATACCATTCTTGCAGTTTTTGATGCTGATTGACTTACATTTTACTGTTTTTTAAGGTTCGTTTGGCTACACTTCTCGTAAATCATTCCAGAATAGAACCAGAGAGAATTGCCATTCTAACACCATACAATGCCCAGGTGGCAAAAATAAATGAAATCCTGTTTAACAGAAATGTTAAAAATGTCACTGCTACCACCATCATGAAAAGCCAAGGTATTTTTATTATTATTATTATTATTATTGTTGTTGTTGGTGGTGTTGTTGTGTATTTTACACTAGGAAATTGCAGTTATTCAATGTTTACCACTCTAGTCTCATATACCTCCTCGGTTGTAGGTTCTGGCCCCCTATTCTGTGGGTACAATTTGCATGTTTCCTCCAGCAGTCCAAAACCATGCAGTTAGATGAACTGGCGACTTTAAATTGCCTATACGGTGTGATTTTCTGTTTGAGTATGTGCCATGTGACAGAGTGGCATTATGCCCAGGATGTTCCATGTCTCGTGGCCTGTCTTTTCTGGGATAGGCTCCAGGCTCAACAGAGCCCAGTACAGAATCAGTGGTTATGAAGATTGGTGAACGTATTTTACTGATAGCATCATAAGAATCGTCTGTTCAGAGCAGAACATCATTCTGAAACAAAATCAACTACTGTAACCCCTGGCTCACTTGGTAAGACCGTGGTTGTTGTCCAGTCCTTGCAGAATTTCTTCTCTGCTACAGGAAGCGAATGGCGCTACGTCATCATATCTACCGTACGTTCCTGCCCAGAATCCGAGATTGAAACTGAACCCACCCGAGCTTGGATGAACAAAAACCTGGGCTTTATCATGGATCCCAACCTGGTCAATGTCGGCATCACCAGAGCAAAACACGGACTCTGCATTTTCGGTAACACTAGTGGTGCAGCCCACTTTTTTTGAATAGTGACATCAAACATATTTTCTGTATATGAGTCTGTAAGTATGATTATGCAGTTTGCTATTCATTTGACTCATCCGAGAGACTCATTGAAAGAAAGTCCATTTAAAGTAGTACCAGAGAAACTGGTTATGTTTATGGCATTTCCTTAATATGAAAAACTTTAACTTCCCACTGTAACCATGAACCTATAGATGTTTTACTTTGTTGTATATATTAACTTTGTGACAAGTGTATCATGCATCTTTTGCAGGCAACAAGAATTTGCTGAGGTGCAGCTCCCTCTGGAAGAGATTGCTGGAACATTACAGCGCACATGGCTGTGTGGAGGACAACGCAAAGGACATTCAGGTTCAAAAACGAAATGTGAGAATGAAGACGGGAACCACAAAGTTCAACTGCTGAAAAAAATGAAACAGAGATATTCCACATATTCAAAACGTTTGGTGCATATTTTCATCAGGACAACATCCTTTTATTGCCTTTAAAAGCCTGATAACAGCTCCTATGACTCTAAAAAGCTGTTGTTCAGCAGTCCTGAAGTTCTGATGAAGAGTGTTTGCCAAGCCTATCCAGGTAGACTTCTGTTCCACCAGTAATCGATCAATAGGACAGACTGGCAGTTCACTAAGGTACTTAGATGGTTCGTTGATAGAATGTAATATGTACATGTAATAGATTGGAGTCCTAAGGAAGAGTTTAATAAACTATTTGTACCATGTAAGAACTTTATGGGTAAGCTCATCAGTCTTCCCATTAGAAGAACCTGTGGTAGTCAAAACAAATCTGTATCAAATCTGTAAAACAAATCTTGTTTTTTAATATCTGTGTTGTGTTTTAAATTCAAAATGTTGAAGAATAAGAAATCAGACAGTGTCCAGGTACAGCTCTGGGCCTCTTCACTGAACGTTCACAAGTTATCGCAACAAGTTGTGAAGAAAGGAACTGCAATCTGAGGTTACATGGTATTTTATGCTTTTGCAATCAGTCTTCTCACCTTTATTCTGATTGGTTATATGCTCTGTTGCTAAGCATTATTGTTACTTTCGCTTCGTTGGACACAGATATCAGCTCCTGTCTCAATAGAACTCCCTTTCTTACGTATGAGCTGTATGTTTACCAATGACGTTACTCCCTTCTAAGACCCTGCAATTATCATTTCACGTTTGTCATTTCTCCTGTTGTGCATATAGCTTTAATGGTACCGATATCAGCCCATCCTTATTCTTTAAGCCATCATTAGACTTTATTTCATTGCATTCTGTGTTTATCTGCAAACCTGGGGTCTGCATGTTTTCCCTCTAAGTTCAACTAGATGTCAACACATTGCCGTTAGGAGTGTAATTGTCTTCAGCACATTCTTTTCTTGCACCCCACGTCGCCTACATATGGGCAGTCCTCTAAGGCAAAGACAGCTTCTTCCATTTGCTGAAAAGCTATTGCATATATGTAATATTAAAACTGAAGCTATTATTTGTTAATACATTTATCATGAACAAGTAATCTCCAAGCTTATTCAAAATACATTGTTACAAAACAAATGCTAACATACTGCTCTCTTTAGATTTTTCCTTCAGCTGAAGCTTATGCATAAACCTTAATTCTTAACATTTGCACTGTGTCTCTTCTTGAGGTGTCAGAGGTTATTACATCATCTTTCCTTATCAACTTTTCCAGACATTTGGGTTGCAACACAACCTGTTTTCAAGTCAGTAGGCTTGCTGTTTATCAAAACTGACCCACTGCTGCACCCAGGCAGCCCCCAACCCCATTTTCCACACACAGCGGCTTAATGCTTTTCATAGCCTAACTGTACAACTTGACATCCATCCCATCATGCACCTGTGTGCTTACAAAGCTTTACACAAAAGCCAAATGTTAGGGTAATTAATTTTGCTCCCACACTCGTGGGAGCAAAAGCCCACTCGTGACCCTGACCAAGATAAGTTTTTAGAATATGCAGGGATGATGATTACGGTTATTTTTAGCTAAATCTGCATGAAAAATACGTATAAATTGCGCTTCGAAACACAGTGGCACATAGACAGTCACAGATAGATGCCTTAATATCTACTTCAGTGACTGCAATTCTTTATTTTATAACCCCCCCCCTAAAAATATATGCTGCAAATAGCTCAGCACATAATTTTACCTATGGAATGACTTCAAGTGTACACCGTGGCCTCTATGTTAACTACGAGTGTCGTGATTTTAGTTATTTTATAGTCTAATGTTAAACGATATTAAAGGCAGTTTGCAAATAATAAACACAAAATTATTGTCGATTGGATAGCTTTCAAAAAGACTGACACTCAATCACTGTATTTTGTGCTACATTTCAAAAATATCTGAGGTATGAAAATTAACAGTCGTTGTTATGAAATGTAGTTGTTAACGTTATATGACTAACGTTCCTGTAACGTTCTTAAAATGTGGATCAGGAAACTTAACCAAGAAAGAGAGTTGTAGGTACGTTTTTAAAAATAACGCTCCTGGAACGTACAGAAAAAAAAAAAAGTTCTAGCAACCTAAACGCAACGTTTTGAAAACGTTCCGCTAACCTAAAATTGTTAGCCGGATACCTCCGACGTGGTAAGTCGACAATGTAAATGAAGTGATCAGAACACATGTTTACCCTAGCATAATTCATTTTGAAATTTGTAAGGACAGTATGTTAAAAAATAAAGTGGAGGTGGACTGAGTGAGTGCGTGCCTTCGGGTTGGGACCCTGTGGTGCGGCTGGATCGAGTAGATCATTCGCGTTACGTCGAAGTGCCGAAATCGAAACTACGAATATGAACCGGAGAAACGAAACTTACTACCCCTGTCTAGTCTGGTTATTCGCATTAGTCGGAGCAATGCCGGAAATGCGAATATAAAAAATAATTTTCACTCAACTGACAGGGACTGGTATATCTGTGCAGGCGTTGATGCGTGATCTTATCTCCAGGGACTTCCTGGCATTTGATGTCCATTGAACCGATTATCATTGTAGGCTTTAGACGTAAGTTCACGTTTCTTTAAACAAATGATATGTTAATCCATTGTGTACTTTATGCAGCGTTTTATACCTAATTATGCACAGTATTAATGGCGTGTTACTGTCCTAATCGTCATCATTTCGCTAAAAATTTCACGTCTAATGGCATCGTGGCATACTCTGATAACAAACAATTATTCTGTTTTTCATGTGTGAATTGTAATCATTTATAATTTGGTGTTGATGACCAAAGTTGCTTTATGTATGACTCGGGAAACATTTGCGATGAATAATACATTTCAGGTGTCAATACTACGCGTCACTCGTTTCGAGGGTAGAATGAATTCCGTTGTGGATTTGTCAGTAATGGATCATTTCTACTGTGCAGTGCATTTAATAATAATAATAATAATAATCTGTCTTTCCATCAAATGTACAGGTATAGATTTGTGAAAATTGAAATCGTTACATTTTAAAAGGTGGAAGTTTTCTTTTATAAATGATTTTCGGATCATTGGAAGTGGATCATGTGCTAGGCACTCGCTTGTAGGCTACAACGGAAAACAGGCAATTGGTGATAATATCTTAACGGTCAACTGTCGAGGTGCCGTGCCGCTCAGGAGCGCCGTCGTTACGAACTATAAAGTGAGACTTTCACCTAGCTGACACCTAAATGCTTGCTGCAGAGGCAAGAACGTGTTTCGAAAATGTTAATGTGTAGGTCACCGATAAGCGGTCGTGTGAGTTTAAACCATTATAACTACCACAAGACGTCCTGGAACAAAGGGAATCATGCTACAAAATGACGACGCTTTTTTGGACCCAGTTTTAATATTATTTAACGTGAATATTTGCACCTACTAGCAGAGTGCTTATGTAAACGAGTGTCGTTCGATTCCAAATATTTTTAAATGCTTCCTCTGTAACATGCATACAAACAGGGGCATTGTATGACCGTCTCTTTGTTTTATTAGTGGCAGATATGATGGGGTGAGGACAGGTCAGATCATTTTTTATTATCTTTGCAACAGGATTCAGTTAATTTTTTATTGAATTGTTTCTTCTTTTGGAGCAAAGGTAGCGGTGTCAGTGTGATACTTCAGAGGAAGTCAGCAGAAGTTAATGTGGTTACTGCTGCTGCCAGCAGGTCATGATTGTGTATAATGATGGATATGCAACATTTTTTTTTGGCATGCTCTGTTTTGTTGCTCGATCGTTTAGTGATTTTGACTCTTCGTGATGTTATAACAGACTAGGCTTGCCTGTCATTAACTGTTTTTCTCATCTCTTCCTTCTACGAAACAATTGTCTTATAATTTCCAGTCTGCAGTTACCATCTGCGGAAACCTTTGAGCCTAGGAAAACAAACTCTCCCACTGCTTCTACTACTTCCCCATCTATTGGTGTAGGTTTAAAAGGACTGGTTCACATAATCTTGGTATTTTGACGTTAAGCAGCAAGCCAGCATTCCTGCTTTCTTTGTTCACTTTCACTAAAAGTCTCTTAGAGTCCTCTTCACTTTCAGCCATGAGGGTGGTGTCATCTGCATGACTGAGGATGTTAATATTTCTTCAAGTAATTCAAATTACAATTTCAGAGTCGTCTAGGCCAGCATTTTGCAGGAAATGTTCAGCGTATTAGTTAAATAAGCATGGTGACAGAATTCAGCCTCGTTGTACTCCTTCTCCAATCTTAAACCTGTAGTTCCACATTCCATTCTGTTTTTTCCTGATTTACACACATGCTAGTCATAAGGTGATCTGGTATCCGCATTTCTTTAACGACTTGGCATGGTTTGTTATGGTCCACACAGTCGACCACATTAGAGTAATCAATGAAATAAAAATAAATGGTTTTCTGAAACTCCCTTGATTTTTCGATTATCCATCAGATGTTAGCAATTTGATACTTCTGCCTCTCCTAAAGCAAGCATGTATATCTGGCAGTTCTTGGTCCAGGTGTTTATGTAGTTTTGCTTGCAAAATCTTCAGCATTATCTTTCTAGCATGTGGAATTAACATCATTGTTCGACAGTTAGAACATTCTTTGGTATTTCCTCTCTTGGGAACTGGAACATAAGGTGATTTTTTTTTTCAATCTAGCGGCCATTGTTGTGTTTTCCAAATTTTCTGGCTGATATGGAGCAGCACATTAATAGCATCCACTTTCAGAGTTTTGAACAATTCAGCTGGAATTCCATTACAAACATACAGTCTTTTCAGGGGCCCATTTAACCACACTTTACAAGATATCTGGCTCTATGTTAGTAAATACATCGCCGTAAGTTTCCTTGATTTTAGGATCCTTACTTTGTATATTCCTGCTACCTATTCTTGATACCTTCTCCTCCTATGAGGTCCTTGTCATCGGAAAGTTTTTTTTTTGTCATGCCCTCAACTAGACCACACCCAACCTGTTCCCGCTTGTCCTCCCCAAAATATTGATCATACCTGTGTGCAGTTACATCTGTTATTTAGCTCAGCAGAGCATCTCTCTCTTTGTGAGGGATTCTGTTGCTCTCTTGTTCTCTGGCTCCACCTCCTGCTCCATGTTGCACACCTGGTGCCTGTTGCCTCATTTAGCACGTGGTTGCCTGGTTACCCTAGCCTGTTTCCCAGAGTCAGCCCAGTTGGTTTGTCTTGATTGCTCTGAGCCAGCTTTTTGCTCCCTCAATTGCCTAGGCCCCACCACGGTAAGCCTGCCTGTCCGAGGGGTTGGTATTACTATACCCCAGTGGGTAGCCAAGAGTCACCCTGATCTATGGATACTTGATGCCTATGGATGGACATGCCTTCCCCTGTTCCAGGTTCCCTTGTTCCAGTGCACCTGTGCCCCCCTGGAACCCTTTTCCTGCGCCTGCTCTCCTCAAAGTCCAGTTCTGGTTCCCTGTAGTCTCCCTTGAAGTCTGGTCTGTCCCTCCAGAGTTCCAGCCAGAGTCCTGGTCTGTCTCTCTGGACTGCTGTATGTGTCTGTACTGCTCAGTTCCCTGTTCATGTTCTTCCAGGTGCCATCCTCGTACAGTCGCATGTACCTGGGTGCTTCTCTTGAAAAGAAAAATGAGTGTACCATTTTGTATTTGCACAAATTCACATACTATACAAATACTGCAATATTTGCAAATGCATAGTATGTACGTCAAATTTAATATTGCTGTACCATGCAATATTAAATGTAAATTCTCACATACAATGCTGTCTAGTTTTGTGTTTGATCACGACTCCATGTGGTTATTTTACTGTTTCCATGTATGGCAATAAGTTATATTATTAACTGCTGGCCAGAAAAGGTTTTCCAGCAAAGTCTTCCCTAGTGACCCAGTATGCAACGTGACCTTATGTATTACTTAAAATAAGATTGATAGGATAATTAACAGCCTTTGTTTTGATAATGCTTGGTTTGAGAAATTATTGTCATATTACTAATATTTCAAAGCTTCCCTTTACTGTGTGTTCCTGGTCATTTAAGTTAAGAGTTATTTCCCTTTATAGCATCATGCAGTTGTGTTCGAGTCATGCCATGGCATGCAGACAGTCTCGTTTTCATACAATAAAGGGATTGGCATGATTAGCAACTATAGCATTGTATTGTAAAAAAACCCAAAAACAAATGAGCGAGTCATACTAAGACAGGCAGTCTTCCTGGAGGTGCTGATAATGACGCGCGGTATGAAACATGACTGTCATGGGCAATGACAATGACAAAAGTAAAGACAAGCTGCTATGCATTTAATTACCAATCATCTAGCAAGTCAATCTTGTACAATGTGGAATTTAAGCTTTTGGACATCTTCGTTTAAAATAATTTGGAATCTCTTTGAATGTCATATGAAAGTTTATGATGTAATAGCTGTACAATGGGAGAGAACTATAGAATTATTCATTATGCCAAGGCTACTTTTTAGGTAAATAGTACAATAAAGATACTATTTGTCATTATTTATACATTATTAAAGCAGGCATTGCATGCTAAATGGCATCTTCTTATATGTGATAATATGTGATTATTAAATCATAATTTTCCATCTATCCATCTGTCCATCTTTTAAACCGCTTATCCGTCAGGGTCGCGGGGAAGCTGGAGCTGATCCCAGCTGACTTTGGGCGAAAGACAGGGTACACCCTGGGCAGATCGCCAATCCACCGCAGCAGAATTTTCCACACATCCAGATATTTTAATAGACCCTTTGTGATGAACTGGCATCCTATTGATAAGGTATAAAAGGTGGATGGAGTTTGTAACATACAAAGCACATACGTATGAATGTCGCTGTTGTGGTGGAAAAACAGTCAACTCGGAGTCTAGAGACAGCAAATACCTTTATTACCTAGGTTATTCAGTGCACAG
>JAACJT020000105.1:346746-370051 GCA_009936485.2 Gymnarchus niloticus
TCATCCATCTTCCTAACTGCTAAATTGTTTTAAGGGTCATGGAGGAACTAGGGCCTATCCCAGGTTGCCTTAGGACACAGAGTGAGGGACACTGTGAATGGGGTGCCATGCCAAACCATCATAGTTATGCACATACTCCAGACAGTTGTAGACACACCAGTTTCCTTACAACACCTATCAATGTACTGGAAGGAAACTGGAATACCTGGAAGAAATCTGTAAAGCATGGGGAGAATGTACAAACTCCATGCACACAGAGCCAGATGTGGGATTTAAACCCATAACCCTGGTGGTATGAGCCAATAGTGCCAACTACTGAGTCACAATGTCCCCCCAAAACAAAGTCAATCAAATATTTTTTAAATATGCATAATTTTCCTTTAAACGGTATATATTCTTTACCCCTTCACTGTATTTCAGTTGTTTTCCATGAATTCATTTTTTGTAAACTAGCTCAGAGCGAAGAATATTTTCCTTAAGTTACTTTTGAATTCTACATGGATTTTATGTATTTGGAAGAAACATTTTTCTCAATTTTTTTTTTCACAGCTCTGCTGATTTGTATGTGAAGGATCATTTCCACCAGTATGTTAATGCTGGACACCCTGAAGCTCGGCCTCTCAGGATAAAAGCCAACAAGAAAGGGGTGTCAATTGGTGCGACAGATGACATCACATTACAATACTGTCATCGTTCCAAGGATGGTCAGTTCTTCATGTTCCCTGACAGGGCTACAGTAGACCAATCAAAAATAGTTATAACAACAACTACAATGAGCAGATTGTTCAATGACCTGAAGCTGCCACCAGGTTACTTCACTCATATCCTGATTGATGAAGCTTCTCAGATGTTGGAGTGTGAAGCTTTGATGCCTTTGAGCCTTGCAGGGAAAGTAACACGGGTGGTTTTGGCTGGAGATCACATGCAGATGGGTCCGAAGCTATTCTCTTTGAAAGAGGAGCAGTGGTCTGGTTGCACACTCCTTAATCACCTGTTTCGGTACTACCAGAAAGATAAGAACTCAACAGCTTTGAGAAGCAGAATCATCTTCAATGAAAACTACCGCTCAACTAAGGAAATAGTAGACTTTGTGTCCACTTATTTCTACGTTGGTAAGAATGATGCCATCAAGGCCAGTGGAACAGTGCCTCCACACCCCCAGCATCATCCTCTGAGGTTCCACCACGTTCGTGGCCAGTGCCATTTGGATTCAGAGACTTTGTCCTGGTTCAACCCTGAAGAGACTGCAAGTGTTGTACAAGCTGTGGAAAATGTACTGGAGGAATGGCCGTCAGTATGGGGGAGTCAGGAGCAAAGAAGAATATGTGTTCTTTCTGAAGGACGTCAGGTATTCAGCTGTATTTAGTTCTGTATAGAAACCATCAATCTGTCTTTGGACCACTTTTCCAGAGCAGGGTCACAGAGGGCTGGGAGCCTCTTCCATGTTACAAGGGGCACAAATCAGGGGTTCACCATTATAGGACTCAGACATGCACACATTCACAACCTGAGGGCAATTAAGTCACCAAAATCGTATTCGAGGAAGTCCAGGAAAAAGCGTCACTATGTCACCACTGAAGTTGACCTGTGTCCTTACATTTATAGGTGGTTCTGATCCGGAAAGCACTGCGAAGAAGTAACCTTTCCAGAGTAATTGTGGAAAATTTGGAAAATGTTCAAGGTAAAATATTAAAGGCGTGATTTACATATTCAGTATTATTTTAAATAACATCACAGAACTATAGGTATTACATGTCCTGTAATTGACCAAATGCCTTTAATACTTAGTGCATAGCTTAAAATATGGCATCTAATACTTCTGCTGTCTCCTCTTGATTACTGTTACATGATATAAAACTCCTTCATAGATGAGGTCATTCATCCAGAATAAAACAGAAAAGACAAGAGAAACGCAGGCAATTTGTAGCCAGATAGCAAATCCCAATAATGTCACAAGAAATGAAACAAACCTCTTTTTATCCCATTTATTAAATGAAAGGATGACTTCTTTTTGTAAAGTCTTGTATCAATCCTTCCACATTCCTTAAACTCCTTGCTCAAGGACAGGTCAGAGCAAGCTTGAAGCCTGTCCTAGGACACTGAGGGTACTGTCATGGCACAAGAAAGTCGCAAGTCAGAATCCAGGTGTAGAGTTTAATATCCAGAAATCCAAGTTACTAGTCCAGAAACAGCATTGATTGTCAAGCGGAGATAGATCCTTCACAGACAGGGTTTTAGTGACAATCTGAAGCCAAAGAACACAAAATTGAGCAAAGGGTCATATGCGAGGTGGTGGGGAGATGCTCATACCACAACTCAAAATGACAGACAAGACTTTGCAACTCAGTTTAAGTTACAGGGGTATAAATAGCCAGGCTGGTATTACAGCACAAGTGAATAATTTGGTTAATCCAATCATTATTCATGTGATGGCAATCGCTGGCAATTCTGTGCTAGCGAGCATGCACACAATGAGAAATTTAGAGGCACTGCTTCACCTAAACTGCATGATTTTGAACTGGGATCAGAACTCACAGCACCCAAAAGCAACCCACCCAATGGTGGGATGAACAAGAAATCCATGAAACGAGAGCTGGGGGAAGAATAAAATCAATAACCATGAAAACGTCAAGTCACAATGCAACACAGTGAACGACAATGATTCACTAACTAGTCTTATTTAATTTGCATATCCATGATGACAAACAACTCATTGTTAAAAGGCACAACACAACAGATGATATAAGGTACTGTACAACAATGGGAATGTATGCAGAAAATGAATGAACTCAGTGCCCTGTATCATTAATGGCTGTTTATTTTGTTTATTTTGTTCTCTCCAACAGGCAAACAGTTCCGTGTAGTAGTGATGAGCACTGTTCACACTCGAGACAGTCTGCAGTCATCTGACACCGCTTGTCTGGATTTCTTCAATGATGCCCGAGTACTGAATACCGCCATGACCAGAGCTCAGTCTCAGGTCATTGTGGTTGGAGATGCTGCAGCTCTGTGCATGTTTGGGAGGTGTCCAAAGATCTGGAAAAGCTACATTGAGCAGTGTATAGGGAAGGGAAGCATGCACCCAGCATATCTAACTGTCGACTACATTGAACAAGAAATCATGGAGATCTCAAAATTTCAAAAGGTTGTAAACAAGTGTTACACTGAAATTGATACTGATCCAGCAGAAGAGCCTAATATGGATGAGATACTGCAAGAACTAAACGAAGATCAGCTACCAGTTGGGGACCATTGCAATAGTGAGGAACAGGAGAATTTCCGAGATCAAATGAAAGCGCTTCAATCTGAAGCTGAGAAAGATGCACTGTTGGAATTGGTGAGACAGAATCCAAGAGTCTATAAACTTGGTGAATTGGTGCTGGAAAATTTTAACAAAGGCTATGTCATACCATTTGTCAACCCTGTTTCTCATATCATCATTGAAGGCAAAAAAAATATCGGTCTGGCCTTTTCTGGTGATGAAGTGGTTGTGGAAATACACAAAGAAAACGGTTGTCATCTCGGGAGAGTGCTCGGCACCACCAAAAAAGCCAAAGATTCTCGAGTATTAGTGTGTTTCTTAGAAGATACCGACACTAAAAAGACCACTAAAGGTAAATATGTCAGCATGGTAATGGTACCCATAAACCACAATGCCACCAAAATTCGAGTTCTAGTCAATCAGAAGAACCCAAACTCATTCCCTATATGGAAGTTTGATGATGGTGAATGGAAGATAAACAAGTTTCAATTTCTCAATGAAAAGATGAAACGCAATCATGTCTTTGTTGTGGAGGTGGTGCGCTGGATGGAAAAATATATATACCCATTAGGCAATGTCATTGATATTCTCCCTGTTGGAACTTCTATGGATGAGGCACTGAAGATTCTGGACAACGTATTCAGATTGGTTTCTCCATCATGTGATGTTCTAGTTGCAGCACAGGCCTGTGCTGAGACTGAGAAGGAAGAAGTAGCTAGACAGGACCTTCGAGACTTAATTACTTTTACTGTTGACCCACCAAATGCAGAAGACTTGGATGATGCAATTAGTGTCAGGGATTTAAGCAGCTACTATGAACTCGGAGTACACATTGCAGATGTAGCAAGTGTTGTACATCAGGGTGATCCCTTAGACGAGTATGCAAAACAAATTGGAGCTACATATTATATCCCCAACAAAGAGCCAAGATTCATGTTCCCAAAATCCATCAGCATTAAACAATGCAGCCTTCTTCCAGGACATGATCGTCGAGCAATTTCATTGATAATCAAAGTAGAAAAGGCAACAGGTCAGATAATTGACAACAACATTATGTTATCACGAATAATATCAAAAAAGAAGCTGTCTTATGAAGAAGCTGAGGATATCATTGAACGCACTGGAAATGACCTCAGATTTGAAACACTGGAGGATTGTGTTGGAGTAGCTTATCATTTTTCAAGGGCCCACAGAAAGGCTCGACTTTGGGGTGACTGGTGCTATGCTAAACTTCATGAGTGCAGGGCCCTAGGAAGAAGAAAATCTCATCAGATGATTGAGGAGCTCATGATAATGTTCAACAATTCTGTGTCTGAATATCTGATTGGTTTAAGTGAAACAAGTATATGTACACCCTTGAGGTGCCAGGCAAAGCCAAAACCTGAAAATGTAAAATCATTTCAAGAGAAATATGAAGATGTCATACCATTGTCTAGCCATCTGACGTACCACATTGGAGCACAAAAACAACCATCAGGGGACAGCAGTTTCTGCATGCTAACTTCAGTGTGGAAGGAGCTCCAATCTGCTGCTCGGATGGGAAAATTTGACAAAATAATTGACCTGATTGCCACAGACGACATCCACCCACAACTTCTCCCTGCAACAAGAGAGTTCAAGAAGTTACTGGGTAAATCCTATGTTGTCCGTGCGAACTCAGCCCCCGAAGCAAAAGTTGGTCATTACTCTTTGCAGCTGGACTCTTATACACAGGCATCATCACCTATCCGTCGCTACTTAGATGTGATTATTCAAAGACTTCTGCACGGGGTACTTACTAAATCTCCAGTCAAGTTCTCCCCACAACAGATTGACCTGCTGTGCCAGCAATTTGACAAAAACAATAAAAAGGCAAATGACTACCAAAAGAAAGCTGAAGAGATCTCCTTTGCGATAAACCTTACAGAACAAAATACTCAGAAAGTAGCATTTGTCATTGCTGTGAACGCAGAAGGGGACAATTTCAAGTTATCATTTCCATTTAATAATGACTTAATGGACTCTGTACCTGTTATGTACAGTGATTTGCAACTTGAAAACCAGCCAGTGTTTGACAAAAAGAAAGAACTTGTGAAACTGATGTGGAAAAGGAGGATTTACTCCATTCGCAGAACCAGCCCTTCCTTAGAACTTAAACAATTCCAGAACTGCAATCCATGTACTATTATCCCAAAAAAGACTTGGGAAAGCCTTGTTGAAGCTTTGAGAATGGAGGATTGGGATTGCATAACCCGTGTTTTAACAGACACAACTGAGATGCCCAAAAATGTTCGAGCTGAAGTAAATAAAAATACTAGTGAGGGCCACTTTGTTGAGCTAACTCTCTCATTGAAACCTGGAGATACGCTCGAAGTACAAATGGCAGGTGAAAAAAAGCGAGGGTTTCTGAAACCCACTGTTCAGCTGCTCAACATTAATGCACAATTTGAGGTATGCGTTGAGCATACCCATGATGCAATTGTTTGTTTTTCTGCATGTGCAAAACATGCAGCTAAATCCTCATATCAAAGTGTAGAGGACTACATAAATATCTGGAAACCACTTTGTGAAATGGAGTCTGCTGCTACTGCTGTGGATGAAGGTGACAGCATAATCATCGAAGACATGGAAATTACATGGAAGCAGGGATCCGTTCTAGAAGGGAGCTTCTTCCTACCCATCAACTGCATAAAGGAATGGGCTGTCGAGTGCAATCTAGCTAGGTGCTACCTGTGCATTCGAAAAAGAAACCTTAAACAAGACTGTAGTGCTGACTTCTCCAATGTAAATGTTGACCCCAAAAAATTTACTTGGGTTGCTCATGGAGTTACCACTAGAGCCCTCGACCCCAAGAAGACATCTCTAAATAAAGCCAAAAAAGTAGAATTCTACATCAGCCATAGGGCAATGAAAACCATACCAGAATGTGTGCTCCAAGAGAACACAACATTTACCATTGAACTAATCCCAAAGTCTATCCCTGACATGTAAGTTTAATAATTCATTAAGTCAAATTTGGAATTTCCAATACTGAATTTTAGCCATGTTTGGGAAGATATTTTTAGGATGTGCTGTCATGTACTAATGATATGATACTAAGATATGTTTACATTGCCATTGTCAGGATTTTATTAAGGGAATTCAACTGATTTTAAGTACATTTTGTGAATGTTTTATTAATTTTCAATTCCTTAGACGCAAAGAGAGTGCCATCAACAACCTTAACTCTGCAAATGAGCTTGTTCAGAAAATAGCACTGGGGCAAGAAATACCAAGAGGAGGTAGGATTATTACAAACACTGAAATGTAATATTACACACATGGAAAGTTTGGAACCCACCTTGTAGTTTTGGAAATGTTACATTTTACTTAAATTAAATTCAGACCCTGATATTCACAAATGTGATAAAATGTCAAAAATAATCAATGTATGTGTAAAAATAACTGAACCTCAAGTTTATTTTGGTCTAGCAGCAAGATATGAGCAATTAGACACATGTAAACTGTCAAGGTAGCTAGGGGGATAGCGCTGTGGCCTCACCGCTTTAGGGTTAGGGGTTCAACTCCCTCCCCTTCTCTGTGTGTTTACTTGTTCCCTTCCTGTTTCAGTGTGGTTCTCTATGTAGTACTCTGATTTCCTTCTATGGTCTAAAAACTTGCAGTTGGGTGATTTGACGTCTGTGGATTTCTCCACTCTTTACTGGTGGGATGGGCTCCAGATTCACTGTGACAATATGCTGGATAAGTAGTTATGAATGGATGAAATTATGGGTTGCTTGTGTTTGGCCTCTTGTTCACATTATCCTTATCAAATAATGATGTTCCAGCGTAATATTTAGAAGATTGCCTATGGTACCCTATTGTTTCCAGTAGACGCTGTATAATTGTAATTGTTTGTGATAGATGTTTGTCTTGTTTTTGCTTTCAAATGAGCAGATTCAAAATGCAGTCTCCACAGATGGGAAATAATCAAATTTCAGCCTTCAGGACTCCCAGTGCTGAATAGCAGTCAGGTTGATGCAATTGAGAAAGCCGTGGCAAAGAGTTTTACACTCATACAGGGGCCTCCAGGTAAATGAAAAGAAAGAATCACACTTGCAGGGCTTCGGGGATTCAAATCCCGGTGTTGTGCCCTGTGGTGCTCGGGATAAATTCCCTATTCTGGAATAGTGGTTGGGAGAGACAGATGTATAACTTAAAGTACCGTTACTCCGAGTTTGATCGTTCACAATATTGTATTCTCCATATTTCTTTAAAACATATAACTGTAAAATTGTGACCCCGATATGTTGCTATGAAACTTTCCATTTATTTTGACATTTTTTGTAGGCACTGGGAAAACAGTTGTGGGAGCCTACATCGTGCGCTGGTTTTATGTTATGAACTCCAAAACCCCAAGACTCTTTGAAGACGGCAAGGAAAGAGACAAGAAGGAGGTTATTCTCTACTGTGGCCCATCCAATAAGTCTGTCGATGTAGTGGCTGGTAAGCTATATGAGTTCATTTATTAAGTCACCTACAGGACAACAGTGTTGTGAGAACCAAAAGATTTTATAAACAAGAAACTTGAGGAGTCAAACAAAAACAACAAAAATTTGACATATAACTCTAAAATTAACACTCTGAAATGTTGGAAGCAGAAAGTCACAACACCAGAATACATCACACCTATCCATACTACCAGAAAGTTTGCCTCTAGTCCCCTACCTGTGTAATCACTCAGGCCCAGCTAGGCTTCATTAACTAAGCATACTATGACCAGCTGGGAAATGTGATCACTAAGTGATTCAAATATAGATTGTGCAGTGCCTCTGTTGCCTGTTGGCTCATGTTTATATATTGTGGATAAGGAGGTGAAGTGCATAGGGTTCACAAGAGGGTTGAACATCAATCTGAGAAGGTTGTTTTATTAGCAAAAAATCAGCAGGAAGAAACAGGTTGGGAAATTTCGCTGAATGGGAGCAGAAACTGATACTAAGCTAGATGACTACAGCAGGGGGTGAGAGACCGGGCCGTGAGAGAATGTATGTCTCCTGTGATATGTTCAAATAGCAACTTGGACAGATACATCTGGAGAAACGCATCTTGTCAAGGCCAAAGAAGTTCTTTTATGAACCGTAAGGGTGTTAGGAGGATGGAGCGGTCAGGGCGATGATCGGTTGCCAGCTGTGTGTCACTTGGGACGTGTCCACATGGACTTATGCTAGCTGTCTAAAACAGACGTCCAGAACCCCTGGTGGGGGGGCTCTCTGAGATACTGCACATTGTACACAGCCACCTGTCTCTAGGTCAGATTGACAAGTGTGGACGGGTTTCAGAGGCACCCTGAGGATGTATACACACATGCCACCTAGGTTTAATGATCTGCACATGCATATAGGTGAACAATGGGTCCCTATCCTGTCCTGGGTATACCCCTGCCTTGTGACCTATGCTACCTGCAGTGGTGCAGTGGAAAAGAAAGAAAGGTTGGATAGATAAATACTGCATCTGTTTAAATGCTTGCTGCATGATTGTGAACTTGACCACAGAATTCCTGATGAAGTTTGGGAAGGAACCGAAACTGCTCAGGGTCTACAGCCGGCAGGTGGAGATGCTGGAGTATCCCTATCCAGGAAGCATCATTCAGCTGTCCCACAAGTCACTGCGGCAGGAGCGCTCCAAGACGGAGCTCAGGTACCAATGTGGAAACTGATCTTACTTTAATTCTTACTCCTATAGGGCTTAGTGCCAAATAACCGCAACACAATATATTCAAGACAATAAGTGGAATGTCTGTCATGTCTCATTAGTGAGTCATAGAGCACATGTTTTTCAGATCCATTACTCTGCATCATCGTATAAGGGCTGAAGAGAATCCTTTTTCAAGTAGAATACGAGACTTTGATAGAAGAATCGACCTAGCCAGGAAACCGGGGGGTGAGCAGCTGACAGACGACCAAGTTGAAGTGTAAGTATGGAGTATCATTACTACACGGTCGGGATACGAGTTTTCCTGTGTCACAACTATAAAAAATTCCAAGTATTATGGCCAAACGTTGGCTTGCGAAAGGATTTGTTTTTGACCACGCTCCCGATTGCTTTAATTACATTAGACTTCTGAGCTTTTTTTCACACGCATGGCATTGTAAAATTTTTATTTTAATTAAGTGTATTACATTTAATTTCCAATTTGAATTTTCCTTTGGCATACTGTCAGATTTTTGAACCACCTGGTGTCTAAAAACTGACCTGCTGTTGAAACGAAACATCATTTGCATTAATGAAGTAACAAACCAAAAACAAATGCTTTTTAAAACTGGACACATTTAGAACATACTAGCCCCCCCCCCCATCGGCCCGAAATTAATAATTGTAAAATTGCTAGATTTATATTATTTCTTAGAAGAAAGGATACATAGTTTTCCCCGTGTGCTTTGTTATATTGCGAGTCTTTTTTAAATATTAGTTTTAATTTATATCTGTCCATCTTCTAACTGCTTTTTATGGTCAGATTTTTAGGCATTTATATATCTTAATATCTATATGTCTTTAATGTGATGTTTCTGTTTTGAATTCTCTTGAATCATATGGTTTTTACTTTTATTGACTTCAAAAATGTGGTACTTTTGTTGGTTACTCTCATTTTACTACCAAAACTGAAAATAAATGAACAGACCTGCTCCCCGCCATTACCACTGCATTTACACAATTTAGCTTTTTGTACAAAACAAGGTAACATATTTGCATTAACTACTTTATATTGAGCTAGCCTGTCATCCATGTTCCATAACTACTCACGCACCTTCTTGGAAACACTGATTCAAGTATTGCACCTAAACGCCCAGGAGAAGTCGTCAAACTCATAACCCAGGAATGTGAGGCTACCTTACTTCCTCTGCTCAGTTACACATTTCTTTAAATATTGTTCATAATACTCTTCTGTTCTATGCTGAAGTTGCAGAAATAAACATGGCCACAGCTAAGTGTAGAATAAACAGTATTCTATTGACCAAAAAACAATTCAAGGAAATACCTCATTCCGGTTGTAGGGGGGGAGATATAAATACAGCCAAAAATACATGATGTGTGCCTTTCCTATTGATTTTCTCCCAATGTTTACTTTATGTAATGCATAGCTAAGCTATTAAAGCAACATCAGAACCTAGAAGACTAATATCAATTTAAAACCAGTGCCGCCGTGCCACACAAAACTTCAACCCCACGGACTACAGTGAGACGTGTGCTAAAACAGCTTCATGAAGGTGTTAAACCTGCTTAATATCAGGGGAAGCCGGAGATAAAACTTGAAATGTTAAGATTAAAGGCTATGGGAGGAACAACAGATACAATTTCACAGCTCATTTACCCATATTTTAAAATACAAAGTGCTTTGTGGTTTAACCATCAGGACAAAAATAACAGATTTTTTTTTCAGCCTTATTGGCAATGTGAATGTAATGTCAGAGGAGCAGAAGCAGTACTTATAATGTTGTGCTATTTACTGAGATATTTTTGAAGCAGGGCCTATTTTGTTGTGAACAATTCCCATACATAGATACAAGAATCTTCTCAATGAGGCACGGCTTCACGAGTTGAAGAAACATGACATCATCTTGTGCACCTGCACGGCTGCCTCCACACCGAACATCACCAAGGCTGTCAGCGCACGGCAGATCCTCATTGACGAGTGCGCCATGGCGACGGAACCGCAAGCCCTGGTCCCGCTGGTTAGCCACAAACCAGAAAAGGTGTGCTGACAGTTCTCTACCAAACACAGCAGAGATAGAGCAGTTAGTTTTATGAGGCACTTAGTATCACTCCTTATACAGTACATGTCCTAATATTTGCCTATTTCTATTGAATGATATAAAGCTACCTTTCCAACCCCAGTTTTGAAAATTCTGTTCATTCTTTTTATTAGTTATTAACAAATGCACTTGTTCATCACACCAAAATCTGTTGAAACCGTGCAAAGTCAATCATTAGCACGACAGAGCCTGACAAATCAGGATGTCCACAGGCATGAAGTCCAAGTTGAAATTACAGCTCGATTTATTATAATGATATTCGATATGTGGACAGTTAGTGTGGGAACGGCCGGTGATGGTATTTACAGTATATCCATGTGTTTCTCTTGGTGCTGAGGTGCGGGGTTGGTACATATTCCAGAAAATTCTCAATGTCAGCATCAGCATATGAGCTGTTTAGTAAGTTTTTCTCCTGTTTTTGAGCCGTTGCTCGTGTGTGTAACCTCAAAACTAAATATCAAATGCAGCAGTCATAGTATTTGCATCCAAATGACCAACTGCATGAGTTTGGCATAAAGTCACAGCAATGCTATTTTGGGAATCTCGAGTAACCAATTACGAGTGAATGAATAATGTTCACCTTGTAGAGCCTGTATAACCATCCAGAACTGACACACTGAAACTAATACATGCAAAGGACAGCATACCATTGAGGGCCTGTGTTATGAAACGATTTCCATCTGTCAATGTTTTACAGATCGTGTTAATTGGAGACCACAAACAGCTCCGGCCCATTGTCAAGAATCAACTTGTGCAAAAACTCGGCATGAGAAAGTCCTTGTTCGAACGTTATTTTGCACAAGCGAACAGATCTGTGATGCTGGATACACAGTACAGAATGGTATGACATTTATTCAGCTCTTTATTAAGCGGTGTGCTACTGTAATAGTGAGCTCCCTTTTACCTCCTATATGATTGCATAACTTGCATTGTCCATCCGTGCCGTCGATTTTCCACTGCCATTTTTTCAGTACACAATCATAGTAAGCCTGGATCTCGGGCAGCGTAAGGCACAAGGCAGGAGAAGACCCTGAATAGCGTTTCCGTTCATCACAGGGCGCACACTCATGCTCCATGAGCAATATAGGAACATCAGATCACATAACCGTATGTTTGTGGACTGAGGGAACAGGAATAAGATCTGTGCACGAGTATTTTTTAATAAAGTAAGTACATCTGTTTCAGCATGAGGATATTTGTGAATTTCCGTCCATGGAATCATACGATGGGAAGCTAAAAACTGAAGTGAGCTGCCCATCCAGCGTCCTGCAAACTGGTTCTGGCAAAAGAACCCACATTCTCTTTGGACAAGTATGTGGAGAGGAAATCAGCCTGATAGTGACTACAGCGAAAGGAAATGAGAACTCCAAAGTTAACCAGAAGGAAGTTAAAGTCGCCGTAAGTGGATATGAAGATAACTTTTTTTGTGGGGTGGTGATAAATTTGTGCGAGTGGTGGGGCTGGGGGATTTGTGCTGCCACTGTAACAATTATTGGGAAGACTGGCCCCCGGCCCTACAAGGTGTCTGGCCCACTGGAAAATTCCAGATGCTCCACTACTGATGACAGCCTTACTGCCCTGACTCCAAACTTTGTTTTTTTTGTTGCTATATTTTCCATGGTCTGTTCAGTTTTCATCTGTGTTTGATGACTGTACCTTATTTACTTTCAACAGGTGCAGCTAGCACAGTCACTGGTGATGGTTTCCAAAATCCCTCAGAAGGATATCGCTGTTCTCTCACCATACAATGCCCAGGTGTCTGAGATTAAGAATACTCTTAAGAAGAAAAATATGGATAACATTACAGTCTGCACCATCACCAAAAGCCAAGGTCATTTCTCTTTCTGATTTTTAAAATAGATTAAAATATGCAGCTAAGAATAATACTAGATTAGCACTTCTACTAAGTACATAAAATGAAACTGTAAATATGTCTTGTAGATTTGAATAAAAGAATGTGGATTTTTCCATTAAACAGTGCTACTCATTTCCGGGATAATAAAGCCTTACAGATGTCAACATCCGACGTGTATTTATGTATTTACCTTGTCTCTTCTAGGAAGTGAGTGGCGCTATGTCATCCTTTCTACTGTGCGCTCCTGTCCCAGTGCTGAGATCCAGGAGAATCCAGCCGGGTCATGGCTCGCGAAACACATCGGTTTCGTCGGGGACAGCAACCAGGTTAACGTAGGCATTACCAGGGCCCGGGAGGGCCTCTGCATCATTGGTGAGTGGACCGCCTCGTCTTTCCCCAGACCTGAGAGTATGGCAAACGCGGGCACTTGTCATGATTCTTCTTTGGCTTGTGTTTCCATTGAAGGGAACCAGGAACTGCTGCGGTGCTCTAATGTCTGGAAAAGGTTACTGAATCATTACACGGGGAAGAACTGTGTGGTTGAGGCTGAACACATCACAGTCTACAGGGTCAACTAGAAGCACAGTTCTGCCCTGGTTCAGCCTGCAGGTAGAGATTTTGCAGCTGGTGCTAAACCTTAGCTGATTAGGTGTCCAAGTAAGTTAAAACAGGCACATTCTTTGTGAAATCAGCACACTAGCCAAACTAAGGACCAATAAAGTGATGATTAAACTGATTTACCATTAAAAGTCACCCCAGAATGTGAAAATGAGCTGATCTTTTTAAATAATTTAAAATATTTCTTATTTTGAGTACCACATCACAGGGATTTTTTATAATAGTTTTAAAAGTATTTATATATGGAGCTAGCAAATTATAAAAATTAAGTATTTTTTTATTACACAAGTGGAAGCCTTAGAATAGTGGCATTTAGCCTGTGGGTGGGCTGAGATTTCATAGAGTGGGAATCTCTGCCTGAGAACCTATTTTTGTTGTTTTTTTTTGTGTTTGTTTTTTTTTATGGTGTGCATTATTTTTAATATTATTACTTGTATGAAGAAATCAGGTTTTTAAATCTTTCAATATTTAAATCTCTAAACATTCAATACTTTAATCTCAAATCAGTCATGTTTTTTTAAAAAATATGGAATCTTTCTGGTTATAGTTTTGGTACTGAAGGTGTACTTTATTTGATATTCATGGTTGTATTAAATCTTATTCAAAGCCTAACAATGAAGAAATATCTAGCAGTCATTATTTATGTATGTCTATCCATCTGTCTGTCACTGAAATGAATTGTTCAAAATATATAAAATATTTTCTGCTACCCTGACTCAAGAAAATGATTTCCCAGTGTGTCCTCCGGTGTAATATATTATCTTAAATAATAATTATATGTATTTAATATAATATGTTCAGTAATAATAACAACAAATGAGATTAATATCAGTAGTGATGGAGTCTGTGTCACTTTTCATAGTCTTCCAGCAAATGTTTGGATTTATTTTTTTCTGTTGCTACTGAAGTTTCTCCCGCAGTCCAAACAGACATAGCATAATGGACTTGACCAATGTGCTTGTGACTGACTGACAGGCCACCCATAGGGTATTCAGAGCTTCCTGGAATAGACTCCAAGGTTCCTCATTACATACCTCATTCCAACAAGCTTTCCAGAAAATGTTTGGATGGATTGATAGCTTGCATTTCAAGGTGGTGTGTGGCTCTGTGGGTTAGGACTGCCTCCTTGTGTCCTGAAGGATTCTAGGTTGAATCCTGTGAGTGACTATGTCATCATAAAGTCTTTAAGTCCAAATATTGCAGAAATGCTTGATTCATGCTTTAAAGGATGGGATATGGCCAGTTCTAATCAATAACCTCCCAGAGATGAATGAAGTAATATCCCATATATCCTCATCGCAAACCCAAGACAATTTGGAAACATAATGATATATAAAACAATGCACATTCATACACTTCTTACAACTTTATTAATATTCTTTATGTTTCAATATTTTTCATTTAAATATTATTTTAAAACATTTAAATGGGTTTTTCACTTGGGCTCTCATAAGGTGATTCTGTAAAATTTTATGTAATCCAGGAAATGGGTGCATTCCTTATTTTTTCTTATTTCACCTACAACAGAAATTTGAAGCCAGATATTATGTGACAAATTAAATGTTGTGCTATATTTAAATTTGAACAATTTAGCCTAGCAAGCCTGGTTTTTCGAAGCCAGAGAGTGGCAGACGTTAAAGAGAACCATGAATGTGTTGCCTTTAGGCTGACTCACTGCAGAACTGACACCCGCTCCTGAGTATGACGGTACAAGGTCTTTCATCCTAAAAGAATGTTTTAATTAAGACCGTATTACACTACTGTAAAATGCTTCTAGATCTTTACAAATGTTATGCTTGCTTTATTAGGCGGGTTACGCGTTTTCCGTGTCCAAAGACGAGCTTTACATGAAGTGATTTAAGTGTGTCAGGATTTCGCTGGTGTCTCATTTGAAGTTTTTGTTTCGCCGTCACTTCATGATCACTTACCGAAAACGTATGTAAAAGCACGTGAGTTTATTTACTGTGTTAACACAATCATACGTAATATTAATATATATTAATTTCGACATTTTACACACCTTATAGAATGCACTAAAATACGAGTACAAGCGAATCATGTCACAGCGAACCCAACAACCTTCAGGTGCTTTTCAAGTAAGAGATAAGGGTTAATAAGGGACTGCGGGATTTTGGTACATTTGCGACGGTCATCGACAGTTGGGGTCCCGACAACGCATGGTCTGCGGATCACAGTCATCATGGGAGTCTGGGTCCTCATCCTATCGAGCGGATATTTTGACAGGGCGCCTCAAAAAGCCGCCGGATCTCTTCTGATTGTTCAGCTTGTGTCGGATGCTTTGCCCGAAGCCCCCGGGACGCTTCTGAAGCGGCTCCCGATCACCGCTCCTTCTCCTGCCCAGTTTCCGTAAGAAGCCCCCGTATCTCTTCACCTTGCCCACGGCCGGCTGCAGCTTGTCCCATCCGACGTCAGGCGTGGCACGATCTCTGGGTTTTCGTAAAAAGCTCTTGTATTTCTTTGCTAAGATGTCTTTAAGATGAGCATTTTCATTCGGGTGGGAGTTGAACATTTTGCTTTTGTCTATTTTTTTAATAAATCCCCCGTAACGCTTTGCCATCGAACCAGCAACTGCGCCCTGCTGGTCCCCGTTTTCTGACCCATTTGAGTCTTCATTTACTTCTTTTAAGTCTATTAAACTACTAAAGTCTTCCAGAAGTTTCCGGCATTTATCGAGCTCAGCAGCAGATGACAGGATGCCTTCACATTCTAAGGTGCAAGTCTAAAAAAAAAAAAAACAAGCAATCAGTGAAACTTTTACCAATAAAATATTCCCAGAAATACTGCGACCTTGAATTATGAACACCAATTATGAACAGATTACAAGAAACCTGGAGTTTAAATTATATAGGAGATTAGATACACACTATGAATAGTGATTTTTAAAAACCGTGTTTTCGCTGTTTTTAAGTAGTTTAAGTTTAGTCATCAATCATTCTTTAACCAATAATGATTTACGCACATAAAGTGCAATTTCAAAGAAATCAGTGCAGCTATATAGAGTTACAGAACTACTGATCTGTTACCAGCATTATACTAAATTGTATGTAATAATGTACTTATATATATATATAGCATCTTTGCCACTATTGAGCTCATTACATTTGATTAAAATACAACAATTACACAAAGGACATTTTTCAGTGTTCTGTCCATATTGGTCACCACTAAAGGACTAAACTTTATACTTTGAACTTTAATTACTAGTGGTGTGTCTCTGCAATTCTTAGTTATTGAAATATAAACTACTTAACAGACATTATTGCAGTAACACATATACATACAGCCATAGGTTTTTCTTTTATTCTAATGACAAAAAAATCAAGTACACCTACGTATTGTCATTTTTCCATTTTCGTGTTTTTCGTGTTATTTTGAAATCGTAAATTTTAATGTCAGTACTCGGTTTGCTGCAGTTTTGTCGGTGTTAAAAAACCTAGAAATTGTACGTAACAGAAACATAAGCACTAACAATAAAAACATATTCTGAACTTGTAAATTAAATGAAGGGTTAAGTAATATTACCAGTCTGTTAAATGGAGCGTCCCCGGCGGCCTCGGAGATGCGCTGGGCGCAGGTGAGACACCGAGAAGAGCAGTCCGTCTCAGCGTAGGATGGTAATGCCAAGGAGAGCACCATGGCCAGAAGGTACCACTCCATCCTCAGCAGATATTCAGATGTTTGTCTTGTGTGTGCTGAAATAGATAGATAGATAGATAGATAGATAGATAGATAGATAGATAGATAGATATATAGATAGATAGATAGATAGATAGATAGATAGATAGATAGATAGATAGATAGATAGTCATAACAATAGAAAATTCTGAAACGGACTGTTATTCCCTGGAACCTCGTTTCTTTATTACATTTCCATATTCCTTTAATCCCATCTCTTTGTAACAACATGTTAGAGCTGCCGTACATTTTAAAGCTTCTTCATTTCGACCTGCGCGTGAAATTTCCCGAATAAAATATACAATGAGAAAATACAAAATATCTAGGATTACAAAAATTTCTGATTCAGGTAGGTTGGTTTTACACCCCACGTATCCCACTCCGTATGCAAATTGAATAAAACCATCAATTAAGAGGCCCACTTTCTTAAGGTCTGCCATTTACAGTATGATTTTTTTAAGTCAAAGTAAAAAGGTTACCTGAATTTATATAAAATGCTACCAGTAAGAACTTTCCTCTTCTCTGTCAAAAGGAGTACCTCAATGCATTTCAGCCATGCATTAAGACTCCGTCCTGCTCCAGTGCTCTGCTCTCAATACAGCATTCTGTCCTTGTACTTTTATTGAGAAAGAATGAGTTATGTCATCAAGGTACATCAGAATAACTCATTGCAGCCAATAGGAAAGGTGGTTTGTGTAACCTCCTGTACGTGCACAGGCGATCGCATACGCCCACACGCACGCTATTCTCTTGCAGCCTTGGCAAGACAATGGTGTGTTAAAACTGTCAGAAATGATCACTGCTTACGATCAAAGTATCCGTGGATGATACTTAAGTCAACTTTTCAATGGTTTGTTTTTAACCAAAATTATTGCATCCTTTTTTTTTTCAATAAAAAAATAATATACAACTCTTTTACTTAAACTTGGTGTAATTTGGTGTAATTTTAAAGTCATTTTTAAAACGCCGTAAGGTGAAGTTGCATGTTTTACAGCTCTGATTAGAGACAGCAAAGAGTCATGAATAAAAAAATATTTAAAATACTCGTTCTACAGCACATACTATTATTGTATGTAGTATTGTATTGTATGTAACAGTTTAAAACAGCGGTGGTGAAACTTTGTTTTTAAAAGTGGTGATAGGTTGAATGTCCTTGCAACCCTGAATAGGATTAAGCAGTTTAGAAAATAAATGGATGGATAGACTGAAGATGAACTGCTAAGATGACATCGTAAAGGATTTTTTCAAACCATGTTTATTAGATTCTGATGATTACATTAGGATGTCTGGAATTTCCCCTCCCTGCTGTGCAGTGGAAACTACCAACTTATCATTAATACGTTGTAATTAATAATTTTCATATTTTTTTAGTGAAATAGATTCATGTAATTTAATAGTTCATATAAATCTTCCAGTTCATTTCTAAGGCATTGCCTTTATTAAGTATCTGCATGCTATTAGCAAACTAGGCCACCTCTTTGTTAATAATGATTGCCATCAAAGATCCTCAGCCAGCCAAGACTCCAAATTGTTCTACCTGGAGGATATTGGCATCTCAACAATTGACGCTTTATTGAAGTGATAAGCTGGCTTCCCTCTTCCATCTCTGTCTAGAACTGCTCAACAATGAAATATTCAACTAAGAATAGTGGTGCAGCATCTTTCAATGGCTCCAGTGGCGCAATCGGTTAGCGCGTGGTACTTATACAGCAGTATCCAGGAAAGCCATGCCGAGGTTGTGAGTTCAAGCCTCACCTGGAGCATGAAGTTTTCTTCCAGGTGATGTTTCAGAAGGTACTTTGTTGTGGAGAATTTGAAAGCAATAACATAAAGGCCTTACGACCTTTCATATCCCAAACTATGATCTCTTCCTTACGACCCAAGCATATCACCCAACTAAGCCACAGCACTTTCCTTGATGCAAAATAATGCTAATCGGAAGTTATTTTCAGTCTGTATGTACAAGAGTTTAAAAATGGAAGAAATGTGTTCTCCTCTTTGACATTGCAGTGTTTTCCTTCTGCTAAAACTCTCAGATGCTAAAACTCTGCTGAAAATCTGGGTTCAATTCATAGATGATTTTAAATACTCAAACTGCACTGACTGGCTTTGTAAATCTAGTCATAATTCATATTCCCACTGTGAAATGTGCCAGCAACAAATGAAGCAAACTGCATAGTTATAAACAAATAGTTTCAGGACAACTTCCCCATTACATACATTAAGGTGTTACCACATTCCACCAGAAGAGCATAAGTATAATTCTCCACCTATCCTTCATATGTCAAAAAAAGCCTTAAGGTAATACTGAAAAGGTTACTATTAGGTGTAATGAGCTCTGGGTCGACTCTAAGTAACAATATAGAATTGTCATTAGACAACAATTATAGAATGTCAACAATTATAGAATCTTTTGTCTGGGTTTCTTACAGAACTCAAAATTTCCGAGGTTCAAAGACACAGAACTTTGATTATCCTTTCAAATAAACACAAAAGTCATAATTATCATTTTCTGTGAATTTATTGCACATTATGCAATGCTATATATCTTTTACATCTTCTACGCATGAAAAACGATGCCAGCAAACTAAAAAAACCTGTTTCATATCAGACCTAGCTAATGATTTTTGTTCGTTTGACGACAGGTGGAAAGACATACGGTCTGACATTGTTAGAATCAAAATTTTTAAATCATTTTCTCCAATTAAAAATATCTCATGCAAATTCTCAGTCTGCATGAGATATTAATTTTCTTATGAAATTCCCAGTTACATCAGTGACCCATATAAAATATCAAGTCACTGGTATTCACAATTTTTCTCCAAAGTCTTACTCAATCCTTGATCCTACCACACGTCTTTGTGTGGAAATGGATCTTAGATCTAGTTTCTATTGCCTGAGATTTCTGTGTATTCTATGTACATTTTGATGGCCATTCTGTAACTGTAACTTTGATCTTGATCATGTATTCAAAACATATTGCATATTACGATTTGCTCCAAAGAAAATTCTGAGACACTTTTTATCCTTTTGCAATCAACACATTTATTGAAATTTTACACATGCTATTTTGATGCCAAGATGCTGAATTGAATTTAGATTAAGGATTTCACTCTTAAAGTTCTTGTTACATTAACAAAACTGGTTATTCTTAAGAACTACCAGAACAACATCTGAAACATCTGCAGTTTCCAGGTCCTGCTTTGTTCAATTATCTCTGAAAACCAATTTGATCTCTTAGTGTGGGTGGTTTGTAATAAGGTTAATTGGAATTACCTTTTGACTGAAGCATAGATCAGGTGATTTGTGACATTGCTGTCTCATTTAATGTCATACCCAGGCCCAGCCAGCCCAGCCAACCAATGCAACCAATCCAGTTTGATCAGCCACACTCAACATACCATTGTTCCTCATCCCCAGAGTACCAACATCTGTGTTCAGTTCTATGATTTGGTTCCTTTATGTTCCCCCAGCCCCCACCCCTCAGTGTGAGGTATTGAGTGTCCACACCACTGCTGAGTGTTTCATGAGTACTGTCTGGTTCTCCTGATCCCTGCTAGTTCTCTGTCTCTCCCTTTTTGCCTTTTGACTTGGATTTGTTTGCCGTGCCAATTGACCTGTTTTTAATTTTGATCGTTTTTGCCTGTGACCCCAACTACATTTTTGAATATCCATTTGGCTTTGGCAATCCTGCCTGTTCCATTTTTGACCCTGCTTGTTTTGACCACGATGAAAGCACTACTTTGCACTTGGATCCTGTCTATGTATTTATTACATTTAATTTAGACTCAACTGGAACACAAAGGAATGGAAGGTGTTTCTAAGATAAAGTAGATGTACATCAAAATTATATTTTTACTGTCAATTCTATTTAATATGATTTAAAATTTTATTATTAATCTCTTTAGTTCAGGGGTGAATTCTGGACATAAACCTGCATGTATGGAGTTGTGCCTCTGTGCTGCTACCCACTGGGTGTTCCATTCCAAAAACATGCCATTACATGCATCTCTAAGTTGCCCATAGTTTCTGCCTGTGTATGAATGTGTGCACCTTAAAATCAACTGGCATCCTTTCCAAGCTACCTTTTGCCTCATACTCCATGCTTATTTGACTCCAGACTTGCTGTGACCCTGCATTACATAAGTGGTTATGGAATATGGATGGGTGGTAGGAATTAACTGCATCAATGTCACAGGCATAATATCAACTTATGATACTGTAAAAGCTGTAAGCTGCATGATCAGACAGATCAGCTTCTTCCAGAGGAAGACCCTGCTATGTCTACCAGTCTTCTACTTTTGGTCCCTTTGCCTACATTCTGTTTAAATAACTCAGTCATTGCATTGGGCCAAGACCTTGCCAGGTTCAATGGAAACTGGAAATGCTTCTCCAAGCTGGAACTGCTCTTCTTCAGTTCTCAGCCATTTAAGATAGAAGTCCAGGCAGGTCAAAGAAATCATTTAAAATGAAAAACAGCAGATAAGATCTGAAAATGGCAAGGACTGTAATTACAAGTGGTAGTATCCTCTAATGCATCGGAAATATTAGGTTAGCAAAAGGTATAAAGGTTTTACATTGACATGAACATAGGAAGCGTTGGATGTATATTTCTCAAAACATTTTTTTTTTACTTTTGGGTTCTCAATTCATGGACAGGTGAGAAATACCTCTGATGGGATCATGAATTTGGCTTCGAATGTCAGTCTGTTGCAGTTTTACAAGCTATTGTGCTAACTTTCCCAAAAACCATTCATCTGTATTCAACTACCAAGGGCCTCCTCTCCACTCATCCATTCATCCATCTTCCAACTGTTTTTCCTGGCCAGAGTCATGGGAAGCCTGAAGCCTATCCTGAGCAGAACAGGTTATCAGTCTAAGGTACATCCTGGATGACATTAAATGCCTCAGGTGTTTGTTACATATTATGACCTGTTAAAGACCTTAAAGATTTTTATGCATGCCTATGCAAAGGTTTAGGTACTGCTTCTTCCAAAGTGCAAGACAATCATCTCAAAAAACATAAAGCGTCTAAAACTTACTCAATGAAGGATTTTTAAAAAGTTGGTCTTTGACTTCATTCAAAATTGTGAAACACAGTTGCCGGTCACCCATGAAAGAGCCAGCTGCAGGCAAGCTTCTTCCCAAAACAGTCCTCAAAGCACATCTGCCAGCGCAGCTTCTCAGCTTTGTCTCTTCACTGTTATTACACGACTTTGTCTCTTTCCTCCACATATACCTGCAATGAACTTACCATTCTCAAACAGTGAGTGGTAATTACACCATGTAACAAAATTTTTACTCTTTCTTGATCCTGGGCAGAAAGTGTTATTTCCCAATTGCTTATGCCTAAAGTAAATGGAAAAGACCTATTTTTCCCTTCAAACTTCACTTTTGTGACCTGGGTAATTCCAGGATGATACCTGAGAGCGAATTACATGAAGAGTGAATTACCTGAGAGTGAAGAAACCTTGGGAGGAACCAGACACAAGGGGGAAGCCCATCTTCCTCTGGCCAGCACCGGGCAAGACAAATTAATTAATACAAATCAAAGCAATAAATACAAATAAAAAATCCTGTAATAGTGAGGAGGACAACAGGGTATTGGAGGTTGCAGTCCAGTGATCAGAGCAGGTTTGGTGGCTCAGAAGGCAGAAAGCTGGTGAGATTGGATAGCTAAATTGGAGGGAGAGCCTGGTAGGCCAGCAGACGATACGAGGATCTCTTGAATCCGAACCTCCGAGGGAAGCACCCCATAAGAGGGAGGCACGGGGGAAAGAGAATGTGTGTGAACAGACCAGCGATTTAAGGTGGCAGGATAATGGGAAATAAAATAGCAAACAAAATAGCAAGAGCCCTGCCATGACTAAATATGGCGTCATAACTATGAGGGAGAGACCAATGGGGACACAGGCATGAGGAATCCTTGAATGCAAGCATTCCAACAACACACAGAACTTGTGAAGCAGGAGTGACAGCAGTGACAGAACAGTGAGTGAGTAGCTACCTAAGGTCTCTGTAAGCTAGCCTGAAGAGGTGCGTTTTAAGCCTAGACTTAAAGATGGAGAGTGAGCCAGATTCCTGCACTGCTGCTGGAAGACCATT